>LPNX010598546.1:0-51775 GCA_001517045.1 Pseudotsuga menziesii
TTTCTGCAATATTTTCCATGTTGGGGCCCAGCAGCTGATTGTGTTCTTCCGCAGTCTCAAGGAGTCTCTTCATCTGCGGACAGATGTTGTCGACTTTCTGCTTGTGGGGGAGATGTAGAAGGAGCAAGTCGACATAAGTCGACTTGAACGAAGACCGACTTAGTCGATCAGCCGACTAAGTCGAGAGACCGACTACGTCGGTCGGCTGAGTAAACACAGTAGTTAGTCTGTTAACTAATAGTCGTGTCGGTTCGGTGAACCGACAGGTAGTTATGATTGTAACTGTTTGTAACCTGTATATTAGGCTGTTGAGCCACTCAAGAATGTAGTTCAGTTCTTGGCTTTGTATGATCTATTGAGAATAATATAATCTGTTCATCTTATCAGTTCTTATCTCTTGTATCTGTGAATGTTCTGTGTATTTTAGTATGTATTATTGGTAACCTTATGTGATCTGTGAGATTACAACAGTTAGATATGGACTTTGTTATAGCTGATTTTACCACACCTGGTGAATCACACTTGTATGGCCTTCCCCTGTCCCTCTGTAGACTCTTTGGACCCCATGGACCTTTTTTATACCTTTGATGTTTCCAAGATCATCCTTAAAAACATGCTTAAATTGCTATACGTGACTTTTAAACCCTTTATCGTGTATATATGCGGGTTTGACCCCTAAAACCGTGTACATCGGGATGTGTGCAAAAGGCCAAATTCTTTTGGAGTTTTCCTTGACATGGACCTGACTCACTTATCTCCTAGCCTTTCATATGCCTTGAGATCGCTCAGATTTGAACCTTTATTGCGTCATTGAAGAGCTATATAAGGAACCCTTTGGATACATTGAAGAACATGTGAGAATTGAGAGCAAAGAAACTATAGTCCATTGTTGACGGAACTTATGCTTGAGTCTGCATCCCTTTGTCCCTTGGAGAACTTTGGTGTTCTTCCCAAGCTTTCCTTTTGCTTGTGAGCTTGCTATCAAGAGATGGAGGATTGAGGTAGTGGAGGCCCAAGTGGGGGATTCAATTTCTCCGATTCGTAGACGTTCCGACAGAGGTTGTATTCATTGTAATCTCTGATTTTATATTAATAGAAATATCTTTTCGTGTCCAATAATGTATGTTTGAATGAATATTTTATCCATGGATGATTTCAAATGCTTATACGTTGTTGATTATATATGCTAGACTAGTCTAAAACCAATATATATAGCATGCTTATCTTTTTTATTGATTGTTGAGGAAGTAATTTATCAATTCAAGCTGGAGTTGGAAAGCTCAACAAGGATCTACTTCAACCGTCTAGAATAAGGTACAAGTTTTGATCCTTTAGTGTTAGATATTTGATTTCTCTTGCATATTGGAAAGGATTGATTTCTAGAGTCAAGTTGTCTATTGTGGTACCCCAAGCCATAGGAAGTTCTCTCCATAACAGAATTGGTGACTCCGCTTGGGAGTTCCTAGTAGTTGTCCTTTGGGGTTTTTTATTGGCATTTCAATGACTTTGAATTGCTCTTATTTCCCTGTTTCTGTGTCGAGTCTGGGGGCATGTATGCGTGGTAGTGTCCGATTGGTGTGAAGTTTGTCTCAGCTTGTCTATTTTCCTTTGTTTTTATGAAATTTTCTTCCTGTACGCGAGTTTTTAACTCACAGTCACATATATACGCGGTTTTCACTGATATATCCATGTACATACATCGGTTTACTACGATCAGTCGTCTATGCCCTTAGTTTTTCCTTCTAGAGGAAGATTGATTGTTTCTGGGTGAATTTTGATAATTGTTGAGTCTCCTTTAACACTACTAGAGTCTGTATACACCTCTGTTTCTAACCAGAGACATTTTTTTTTTTTAGTGTAGATTTATTTTTTAAGAATGTTCTTGTCATTGCATTTTTTATTTTTTGTTTTGGGATTAGTGCATTAGATTTCTTTTACCTTAGTACTTTGTGTGAGTGTTGTTTGAGTGTGCTTGCCGAGTCTGTGGGTAGTAGAATCATTCTTTTGCTTTAGTATCTCATTTTTGTTTCAAAAAATCCAAAAATATTTGCTTATTTGCATCATTATGCATTGGATTTTTGCATTTTGCATGGTACTTGCACTAGGTTTTTCTTTCAAGTATTAGTCAGGACTTCATATAGGAACATTTCCACTTATCATTTAAAGAATTTTTTTTCATTTCACGTAGTAGCATACCCTGTTTTCATTGGACACAATGCATTTGCATTGATTGTTAGGTGTGCATTTTGCTTCATGTTGCGTTGTAACACCATTAGTTGCACGACCATCTACCTCTTTTGAGTAATAAAGCCAAATAAAATCAACGCTTAATTAAAATGAATTACACTATTTTCTTTGATAGGGTACACCAACAAGATTAGGTTTTAGGGTCTTGGAATAGTTCATTGTCAATAAATTGTCCAAGACCACTAAACAACAACATGTATGTGTCTGTCCAGGTGAGAGTGTGAAATTCCTTGGTATAATTGGTGTTTCTTAGGATCCTCCTCTCAAAAGGGAGTTAAGCACGAGGCAGTGTGAGCGGTTATTGATTGGGATGACCCCTAGTCATAACTGAGTAGCATTGGAGATATTTCTAGGACTGTATTTGTATCTGGTGGCTCTTTCAAGAGTTTCAGGATTTGCTACCATGCCCATACGGTCAATCCCACATGCGACTGTCCGCCTGAGCATTGATTATATTGAGGTGACCTTATTTTCCTTACCTAGGATATTGAGGGGGTACTTTGCAGGGGTTATTCTGCAGGTGTCCTGGACAGGTTGGGGTCAGATAGCACAATCGCTTTATGCATTGAAGCTGAGGGCCACAATAATTGGTTACATACCTCCGCTTGTTGTGTATGGGAGTCTCAAGCCTCTCTTAGGAGAGACATACCTACTTCATTCACGAGCTCACTTATCCTACCCTTGATTTCTTGTGTTTGGCTTTAGATTTTATTGGTGTATTTTTTGTGCACGTTAGCTTGCTTAAGGTTTGTGTAATTAGAGAGTCTTTTATATTTTTGAGCCATTGTGGATTCGGGTGCGGCTCCTCGCCGTTCTCGTCGTTTAGCAGGAATTCCGCCTTCTACCACTCCTCCTCCTTTGGGAGAGAGAAATAGAAGGTCCAGGTGGACTACTTCGCACATTGATTCATACACAATGGGAGATCGTGAAGATGGTATTCCTGAGCTTTCTTCTCCACTTCGAGTGGATGACGGGGAGTTTACTCCTACCTATGATCCTTCACCTAATATTCCTATAATTTATGAGTTAGGTCTTGTAATTTCTGAGATAGGTACTTTTCATGATAGGCCTACTTACTCTAGCTATGATTCCCCATTCATGCATCGCCGGTATGGAATGATGGACGAAGAGACTCATTATGAACCCGCGATCACTAGTTATGGTAGTTATGGTATGTCTGGTATTCCCACACATGATTTGGAATTTCATGTCGAATCAGAGTATGAACCTAAAACTATCCCTGGGGGAACTCCCATTCCTTACCATGTGGAGATCTTTGGGACCATGAGTCATATTGCACCTTCCATCTTGGCGGTGGAAGCTACATCACATATTCCTCCTAGAAATAGGGTTAGTGATCCTATTAGGATACCATATCCAAGATGAGTGACTATAGGGAACACCACGTACATAATTTCACAGGTCCCTTCATCCTCGGTTCCTTGTTCTTCAAATGTCATTCCTCCACCTCATTCATGTGGTCCTTCGAGCCGAAATGTCACTACGAGTCATGTCCATACTACTGCTACTCGCACAGTTGTGTCTCAAGTTCAAGTACCTCCTGTTGTTTTGGGGGGTTATATCCCTATTTCTGGAGGTCATGTCATTACTTTCAGAGCCTACATTCCTACTTATGGAGTGTCTCATGGGACATCTCATGGGATGTCTTATGGACCTTATTATGGGACACAGTATGGACATGGTTATTCACCTCATGGGTACGGGTATCAACAACCCACTTACTCTCCTAATTATGGCTTTGTAGCCCCGAATAGTCAAGGTACACCACATTATGGTGCTTCCATGCCACCCTACATAGGTCAAATAGGAGGAGGGCACTATGGCCAAGGCCATGGTGGTTACACTAATCAGACCTATGTGAACCAACACTATCAGGGAGCTGTGCATCGACCTGCTCATCCTAGGATCCCTTTCCTCGCAATGATAAATCTTCTTAACTTGTCAAGACTGACGAACGATCCTGTATCTCTTGACCCGGCTTGGCCGGCTATCCCTACTAAGCTTCCCTTGGACATACCTAAGTTCGAGGGAAAACTTGGAGAGGATCCGAGCGAACATGTTACTACATTTCACCTGTGGTGCTCTTCCAATTCCGTACATGAAGATTCAATCTATTTAAGGCTATTTCAACTCACCCTTACAGGTCCTACTGCAAAATGGTATATAGAGTTACCTAGGGGGGGTATTTGCTTTGTTTGAAGACCTAGAGATGACTTTTCTCAACCACTTCTAGCTACCAGGGCATTACGACGTTGGTACAGAACTCTTATTGACATTTTGGCAAGATAAAGCCACGCATATCTTGGACCATATCCAAGAGTGGCGTAGAAGGAAGAGGTTGATTAAATCCTTCATACCGCCAGACTTTCTCCTCGAGTGGTTCCTTAAGTTATTATTTCCTTTATAGCGAAGGATGTTTCTACATCCGGAGTTCAAAACGAGGAACAAGCCATTTTTAGGACGCAGGAATTGGACTTTATTTATGCTCAATCCGGTTTGTTATATGAGATCATTCCCAACACTCTGCATTCTAGTTTCGACCCCATTGTTAAACTTGGACCACATGCTGATGGTATTGTTGGTTGTGCAAGTGCTAAGCTTGCGGATTCGGTTGTGCAATAGGTCAGTCAATTTTCGATCAACCAATATGCTTTGGGACAAGCCACGACTTCATCTCAACCCACCCAAATGACGAGTGTGCTTTCAGTGCAATCGTTGGACTAGAAGGGTAACCAACAACCCGGAAGGAATAGAAAGAAGGGTAAGAACAATCATAAGGGTGAGAATAGGAATGAAAATGCTAATACTAATGACAAGAACACCTGAAATGCTGGGGGGGACAAGCAATCTAAACATAAGGTTAAATTTCCTTGCAAGTTATGTAAGGAGGATCACCTCACTTACTTGTGCCCTCGTATCGATGAAGCCTCGAGATTCTTAGAGCAGGGCCCAGCTATGCTGACCAACCCTTTACCTCACAATCAAAACATGAACTCGAGGACCCATGATCATTCTGGTGGTGATCAAGATCTGCTGGAGGCTAGTGGTCATGGTTGCATCAACATGGTACATGCTACGAAGGTTGTGACCCATGCGAAGGACTATGGTTCGTCACAACCCGACCCAAGAAAGGAACCTGATCCACTAGGGACTCCTTTGCATATTGAAAAACCTGTGGATAAACTTGAAGCTGCACCTCCCATTCCTAAGGGAGTCCTTAAGAGTTCAGGACACAATCCTAATGCCCAAGCCACCTAGAGCTATTCTGTTGTCGAGGATTTGGGCCACACTCCTTGTGCAATGTCTGCACTAGAAGTACTTCAGAGTTGTCCTTCAGAAAGGAAGGCTTTGCTTTCTGCCCTTGGTGTGAATGATGATAACTCTTCCTCTGTGATTAAATTTGAAACCGTAGGACTGCAGCCTCGCTTGCCTTATTATGTGTCTCTTTTGATTCATGTACAATGTCTTAACATGACCGTCAAGCACACTGTGATTGACGAAGGCGATGCTGCTTCTATGATGTCTTTATCGTGTTGGAAGGGTTTCAGTTCCCCTGAGTTATCTAAATCCGGTACCATGTTGATTGCTTTTGATGGGAGATCATTTAGGCCACATGGGATCCTTCCTTCTCTTAAGTTCCATTTGGGAGAGAAGACCGTTGTGATAAAGGTCGATGTGGTTGATGCACCCCTTGACTATAATCTCTTGATGGGTAGGAATTGAATGTACAGTATGCAAGCCATAGCTTCTTCTCTATTTCATGTTGTATGCTTTCCATTTAATGGGAAGATATTTACGATTGATCAAATGTCATTCAAGAATCTGTCGGTTACCATATCTTTAGGAGATTCAATCCCGATTGTTGAGCACTCTCATCCGGCAATTGGGAGTGTGGGTGTGGGCATGTATCCATCCCTTATGGGAAGCTTTAGTTGACCTGCACCTATCCTTATGATAGTGTCTAGTTCCGGTGAGGCTTCAACATCTGTGAGATCGGTGTCTTTTCACACGAACCATATGGAAGATATTTGGATTCTTCCTACATCGAATACTTCAAGTGAGCCCATTGTGACAGATGTTTCATTTCCTGCAACTATGGTAGCTTATCAAGCTAATCTTGGGAGTGTTGTAGAGCCTAGTCCTTCCTCTTCACGGATGAAGGAGGAGGACCCATATGTGCTACCTGCATGGGTAGTTCAATCTTATCATGCGCATGATTTCCTTGATAGTGTTTTTCCTTCAGACGAAGCGATTATTGAGGCCATGTCAAAGGTTGAGCCACCTTGGGAAGAATTGCATCATAGATCTTATTTTCTTCCCGAGCTTGACTGCTTGGAGTGTGAGGACTTTAGGGAGGTTCTTAGTGAGAGAATTGTTATTCCCATGGTTCCATTAAGCTCTCCTAGTCTTATGGCTGATGGGAACATGAAAAATATATCTCCTACCATTCCTATCAATATCTCTCATGATCCTTGCAGGATTGAGAATGTCTATATCAGGGCAGAAAGTTCCCATGCTGAGATTCAAGAGTACACCGAGCTGTTTAAATAATTTCATGATATCTTTGCTTGGTATTATGATTAAATGCCAGGTATCGACCCTCGCATTGTTGAACATGAGATTAAAAATTATCCCAATGCTAAGCGTGTTCGACAACACTTGCATGCAGTGAATCCTAGGAAAGCACCTGCAATTAAGGCAGAGATAGAAAAAATGTTGAAAGCCAGTTTTATCTATCTCGTTCCCTTGACGGAGTGGGTTTCAAATCCTATTTTGATGGATAAGAAGAAGGGAGTGATCTGTATATGCATTGATTTCTGTGACTTGAATCGTGCCTGTCCTAAAGACAATTTCCCCACACCATTTATTGATCAAATTTTGGATGAGTGTGCGGGTAGCAAGGTTTTTTCCTTTATGGATGGCTTTTTCGGATACAATCAGATACAAATTAAACCTAAGGACCAACATAAGACTACCTTTATTTGTCCTTGGGGAACCTTTGCATATCGAAAGATGCCTTTTGGCCTTAAGAACGCTAGAGCCACTTTTATAGGAGGCTATGATCTTGATCTTCCATGATCTCAAATCAATTATTGAAGTATTTTTGGATGACCTTGCTGCTCATTCTCTTATGAGAATGCGTCATTCCTATCATTTGAGATTAGTGTTAGAAATGTGCCGCCATTATTTGGTCAGGTTAAATCCTCACAAGTGCATCTTTTGCGTGAATTCTAGTTTCTTATTAGGGTTCATTATCTCCAAGGAGGGTATAAGAGTCGACCCTTTGAAGGTAGAGGCAATACTTCAGTTGTCTCCCCCGAAAAACAGTAGACATCTTAAATGTTTGCAAGGCATGGTAAAATTATTACGGAGATTCATTGTCAACTTTTCCAATTTGACTAGAGGATTTATGCATCTTTTGAAAAAGGACACCACCTTTTGTTGGGATGAGCAATCCCAGGAGTCCATTGATGTGCTTAAAAGAGCCTTAGCATCAGCCCCGGTGATTAGTCCACCCGATTATAGCTGTGAATTTCTACTTTATGTGGCCGTATCCATGGAGACGATTGGTATGGTTTTGGTCCAAGAGGATGAGGAGCTCCAAGAGCATGTCATATACTACCTAAGCCAAAACCTTATTGACATGGAAGTCCGTTATTCCCATGTTGAGAAGCTTTCCTTAGCTACCACACATGTGGTTCAATGGTTGAGACATTATATTCTCCTTCACCAAACCTTGGTTGTAGCCCATGTCAATAAATTTGAATTCATCCTCACTCGAAGGATGATTGGGGGAAAGTATAATAAATGGATTTTCATCTTGCAAGAATTCGATCTCGAGTTTGTTTCAGCAAAATCAAACAAAATCGTTAATTTTTGCGGAGATTATATTGGATTTCCCAAGCGAGAAGGAGGATATGGTTTATGAAGATACATTTGTCGATGAGCACATCTTCTTAATCTCAACTTTGGATCCATGGTATGGAGACATTATCATATATTTACAAACATTGAAGGTCCCTACTCACCTCTCACGGGATGAATGACGATAATTACGTCATGTATCCAAGAATTACCTCATAGTGGATAACACCTTATACCGCCATGGGGTAGATTCCATTTTACGTCATTGTTTAACTCATGAGGAGGCTAAGCTTGTGCTGAATGATTTCCACGGAGGGGTGTGTGGTGGTCATTTATCTGGGCTTTCTACAGCCCAAAAAATATTAAGAGTAGGTTATTTCTGGTTGTCGATCTTTAAATATTGTTTAGATGTGGTCAATAAGTGCCACCCTTTCCAGGTGTTTGCACGGAATATGCGCTCACGACCTGCCCCGTTACATCCCATCATCACCGTCGGTCCCTTCACTAAGTGGGGGATTAATTTCATGGATTGCAACCCAGCTTCGGCTGGGGGGCATCATCATATCATAGTGGTTGTTGGCTACTTCACAAAATGAGTTGAGGCTATGCCTACAGTTAAATCCGATAGTGAGATAGCTGCACACTTCGTATTCAACCAAATCAGTACTCGATTCGGTATTCCGAAGGAGCTTGTTACTGACCATGGCACGCACTTTGAGAATTGTATGATGGAATAATTGGCCTCAAAGTTAGGGTACAAGCAAGAGCATTCCTCCTCTTACTACCCTAAAGCGAATGGATAGGTTGAAGCAGTGAACAAATCACTCAAATCCATTCTCCAATGAACCATCGCACAAAGTAAGACAAATTAGCACATTATGTTATATCCTACTTTGTGAGCTTATAGAACCCTTGTTAAGACTGCCATGGGGTTTTCTCCATATTAGCTTGTACATGGAGTGGAGTCGATATTGTCGGTTGAGTGTGAGATTCCTTCTTTGAAGCTAGCCATAGAGCTCTTACCGAACACTTCCCCATTAGAGGAGCATTTGGTCCACTTAGAGCAACTTGATGAACAATGCCGAGATGCCTTGGTGGCTCTAGAAGTGAATAAGCACCACGTTAAGGTCTAGTACGATAAGTATGTCCATCCAAGAAGGTTTAGTGAGGGAGATTTGGTCTTTTTGTGGCATCAACCGAAAGAACCCTTGGGGCAGGAAAGTTTAACCCCATGTGGCGTGGTCCTTATGCCATTAAATGTGTATTAGAGAAGGGTGCTTATGAGTTAGTGGACTATGACGGAACGGCCTTGGTGGAGCCTAGAAATGGGCTCTATATTAAAAAGTACTATGCATGATTTTCATCCAAGGCTGAATATTGTATATTATTGTACAGTTTTGCATAGGTAGGTATTTTCTTATGGCGATCGAGTTTGTGATTAGTTTCTGTTTCTTTTGGCAGATGTCAATGGAATGTTCCACCTTCATAGGATTCACGGATGGTGCGAGCCGTCACACTCAACACTCAGCCTCTACTGCTTGGGTGATTTATACTCCTACAGGTCAGGTATTGTCTCAGGAGGGGTATGTTTATGGCCCTTTTCTAACAATGTTGCTGAATATAGTGTCGTTAATGAGCTTCTATGGGATGCCATTTCACATGGTGTTCTCTCTCTTGAGGTACATCTTGATTCGGATTTGGTAGTGTCACAACTTAATGGTTTGTACCATGTAAGGGATCCGAAATTATTAATAAGATTCTTACGTGTGAGATTGTTAGAACGGAAATTTGACATTATAACATACATACATGTTCCAAGAATTAATAATCAAGTTGCTGAGTCATATGCTAACTATGTGTTAGATTGGCATTTGTTTCATAGACAATAAGCTCATCACAAATATAAATTTTTACACATGTAAATAAATAAATCGATCATCATAAAAGTTTTTATAAACATCCAAAATGTGGTAATACATAGTGTCATAATACAAAAATTGGGCTCTCGAGCCACCAAACTATAAATACATAGTAGTACAAAATGTATCACTCTCAGGTATCTAATCCTATGGAGGAGGAGGGGAGTTGTGATCATGGAATGTCACCACGGCTCTAGCTAGCCATCGAAATAGCTGCACCCATGCTTGTGGTACACCCACCACCTGGTGCTGCATGGCCTCAGGTAAGTCCTCGACTTGCGCCATGGGTACCCTGTGTGTCAGTCTCATGAAGTTGGTATGAATGCTTTGGAGCGTCCACTCTGCATCCACACCCATGATGTCGTCTCCTCTTCCCCTCCATCTATGATGAGGGAATTCTTCAGGCCGCCGTGGTCCTACATATGCATGCGTATGGTAGATGTCACTATGTATTGTCACCCAAAAACTTGTCTTTTGATTCCACATAATCAGAAAACACAAAAAAATTAAATAACTCAAAAATTTTAAAAGAGGTTCAAGATTTGTTACTAATGTCACTGTATGCCGATCCTGGTGGTAGAAGCATGTCGGGGTCTAACCAAAAATCTATCCCCACATAGGGTTAACCATCGATGGCAACTATCTATCATTGCCACCATGGAAAGAAATCAGCTGGATAGGGGTTGGACACCCTACCTCCACCCAGTTTGCGCATCACATCTGCCCAACGCCATTGGGCCAGATCTTGTACCCCATGTAGAGGAACTTCAACTCTAGGGCTCAATCATGGAACACGCTCGAAGAAGAACATGCTCAGTATGCTGCTGAAACCAAAGTTTCGTACCCTTCCCATCTTGCAGTCGCTGAGTTGTTGTTTCATGTTGCTCAATAGTTTCATACTACAGTCATAAACTGTGGGCCTCATGCACTCCATGGCACAGAACATCAATGGTCGTGAGGCATGGTGGAGTGAGGCTAGCCCTATTATCCTGCCCAGTGTTAGTAGAATGGCCTTTAGGCCTACCACCTATATGGAGTTAGTTGGGATATAACTCCCCACCTTCTCTATGTTCGGATAATAGTACACTGCTATGTACTCATCTATAGTCAGGCCACCTCTGGGCCGACGAGAGCGTAGGTTCACCACTTCCCCCCTTCGAGAAAGTAATAAAGTATATGTCCTCCACTTCTATGGTGAGGGACATCCCGTCTATTTGGAACGACTCTGAGTCTGGATCCTAGTAGTCTACTAGCATCTGCAGCAGTCTTGGTTTGGCTCGTATACCACCAAGACACCAAAACTTGTAGAGCCCGCATGACCGCAAAGATTGTTGAGCCATTAGATCTACCCTTATTGCCCCTTCTACATCATCGTGCTCACATTCTCTCCATTCTAGGACCATCCTGCACATAAAATTTAAGTTTGATCCATTATAACACTTGAAAAACATTGAATGTAGCCGCATATGTGACTATTTGCTAAACAACCATGTATGTACGTGACTTTGATGTCTTTTTCCGCGTATATCCAGCCCTATATGTGGAAAAATCCTCGATTTCCACATGGGCTGAGGTGTGCATCTTAGATTGGCCTAGAATCCTAAATGCACCATGGAAATTGATAGAATTTGCATGAAAATGAAAGAGTAGGGCATGGGTAAGTACCTGGAAAAAACGGGAGTGGATTCTGCTGGCTGGATCTCCTAGAATTTGTTGTTGAAGTTTTGAGCTCAATTGGGTAAAAAATTCAAATCTTATATAATGTTTTGAATTTTTTACTATTTATAGAAATTTTTCAAAATTTTGAAAATTTTTACCCCCTTTTCTATAGTTTGGACCATTTTTGGACTAATTTTTGATGTAGGAGACCATTTTGAGCGTTGTTTCGACCATTACTTTGACCCGTTCGTGCTCATTATAGGTATGATGTTTAAACTGGCATATAGGTTAGGTTCACCCCCATTTGCATTTTGCACGACCTTATGACCGTTTCATTATAGCCTTAGGTACGAACCCATTCTATTATGTCACAGAACCTTCTTGTTGTTTTAGAAGTAACATGCCCTGAATGGTAGAGCTTGACCTTACATGGGTACCCCAGTTAGCAGCTTATTTTGCATTTGGTGCCCATGCTGACATTTTGTCCCTTAGGGTGTGGGAGTCTGTTGTATAGTATTGCCATGACATTTTGTAAGAGCCACATACTCCTCTTGATCTTTTGATAGCCTATTTCCCTCAGGACTCCCTTACGTCAAGTTGTAATTGCATTATCATGAGCTTTTCCTGCCTTCTTGAGCCTTACACCAGCTTCCCTGACTTTGAGTTTCAGCCATATAGCTCGAGCTTGTCTCATGTCTAGCCATGCAGAGCCATCATTTATATCATTTGCAGCTTGATTCCATATTTTACCAGGAGGGGACTTTTCCTTGAGTGTCACTATCCTACACATGTATCCTTACATTAAGCATAAGTATGTTCCACTACTTGGAACTAGTTTGTTTTCCCATATGACACTCATCTCCTCCTAGTCTGTAACTATAAAATAGTTTTATTCTTTTTCAATATTTTTAAATATTTGAAAAAGTCCAAAAAAAATTTAAAAACCAAAAAGCTGGACAAGGAAAGATGTTATCTTTGGTAGCTGTTGAGTCGTGTCGCCTTCGAACAGAGCACTCTATATCACATCTGTTGGTTGGATTTATAGTTTGACTTTAGGAGCTTTACTTGTGTATCTGAGTTTATCTCCACCGGCTGGTTAAGCTTCCAGTCCCTATGGAGCCTCTGTCGATGCCTCCTGTGTCGCAGAGATGCCCCAGTTTTGTATATCGATTCTATGCTGCCTACATTCAGTCACCATTCATCGTTATGCTCTTGTTCAAAGGAAGTTGAAACCTAAGTCGACCATTCCTCAGTTATCTTGACTTTGCATGTCGGCCATTCCTGATACAGTTACTAGTTCGTTCACCTTATGATCGAGTCCTTCCACATTATACAGCTTTGCTGAGTACCTCATGTTGGATGATGGGGGATTCCTTAATGCCCTCATTCCAGCGAATTTCATCCAATTGACTTCAGATCATTTATTTTGGGATTGGAATCTAGATTCATTTTTGAGTGCCTTGAGACTTGCAGTCATCAATGGCAGGTTCTCTCACCATTGACAGTTCTTTGGGAATACATCAATGTCCCCTGATCGATGGATTATCTCAAGTGTTAGGCCTCAACACATTTATTCACACTTGTTAGTTTGCACTCTAGTACCTTGATTCCCATTATCATTATCAGTGCGTGATCTCATGTCTGTTAATGGTATACATCAATGACCGGTAATCAGACGATGGACTACTATGTTTGACCTTGACACCTCTATTCACATAGTAGGACTTGTACTCATAGCGGTTTGTGTAGAAGACCTTCCAGATTGGTGGCATCTCATATATGCTACCTCCTTGATCATGCCATTGTTCATGAGATTTCAGCTCTCGTGACTTGATTCCAGTATATGTCAGACATTTCCAACCATTATGGAGATCTTGATCTGTTATATATATTTAGCTTTCATGGAGATCATGATCCTTTGTATATCTTCATCATGGAGATTCTGATATATGTATATTGTACGTGGTGATGACCACACATGTCATATTTTGTATCATGCCTATTCATGGCCATTGTACTCTTATGTATCCAAGACTGTTAAATGTATTTGCAGTTATATGCAGAGTTGTATCATTGTACTATGCTGATTGGGTGGCTGGTCTTCCACTGTGTTCTTCATCACTCCACTTCTGGGATGGACTTATAATGTA
Organism: Pseudotsuga menziesii; assembly: GCA_001517045.1. Classification (NCBI taxonomy): domain Eukaryota; kingdom Viridiplantae; phylum Streptophyta; class Pinopsida; order Pinales; family Pinaceae; genus Pseudotsuga; species Pseudotsuga menziesii. The sequence goes on from LPNX010598546.1 coordinate 13,862, forward strand.
TTTCAGCCATTGTATGACCCGTCTGACCTCACACATTAGGGGGCATCTGTTATAGATGATTTTACCACACCTGGTGAATCACACTTGTATGGCCTTCCCTTGTCCCTCTGTAGACTCTTTGGACCCCATGGACCTTTTTTATACCTTTGATTTTTCCAAGATCATCCCTAAAAACCTGCTTAAATTGCTATACGCGACTTTTAAACCCTTTATCATGTATACACACAGGTTTGACCCCTAAAACCGTGTACATTGGGATGTGTGCAAAAGGCCAAATTATTTTGGAGTTTTCCTTGACATGGATCCGACTCACTTGTCTCCTGGCCTTCCATATGCCTTGAGATCGCTTGGATTTGACCCTTCATTTCCCCATTGAAGAGCTATATAAGGAACCCTTTGGATACATTGAAGAACATGTGAGAATTGAGAGCAAAGAAACTATAGTCCATTGTTGCTGGAACTTATCCTTGAGTCTGCATCCCTTTGTCCCTTGGAGCACTTTGGTGTTCTTCTCAAGCTTGACTTTTGCTTGTGAGCTTGCTATTGAGAGATGGAGGATTGAGGTGGTGGAGGCCCAAGTGGGGGATTCAGTTTCTTCGATTCGTAGACGTGCTGACAGAGGTTGTATTCATTGTAATCTCTGATCTTATATTAATGGAAATATCTTTTCCTGTCCAATAATGTATGTTTGAATGAATTTTTATCCATGGATGATTTCAAATGCTTATACGTTGTTGATTATATATGCTAGAGCAGATATAACACCAATATATATAGCATGCTTGTCTTGTTTATTGATTGTTGAGGAAGTAATTTATCAATTCAAGCTGGAGTTGGAAAGCTCATTGGGGATCTACTTCAACCATCCGGAATAAGGTACGAGTTTTGATCATTTAGTGTTAGATATTTGATTTCTCTTGCATATTGAAAAGGATTGATTTCTGGAGTCAAGTTGTCTGTTGTGGTACCCCAAGCCATAGGAATTTCTCTCCATAACAGACTTCAATGGATTGAATAATATGTACTGAAAAACTAACAGGTTGTAATATACTTACCCCTTCCTGGGACATATCTTCCCCATGGGGGGGACCGCTTTCAGCAATTTCTTTCCCCTCTTCAGATCCAGATAGCATATGCAAGTTTAAAAATTACAAATATTAGCAATCTATAGAGTGTACAGTAAGAAATTTAAATAATTCGAACAAGATTAAGTCATTAACCATGTACTTACATTCTTCATGTAATCATTAATTCCACTTGGGAGTATTTCGTTGAGATCAATGTCTTTAGCATCCGGTTCTAAATAGGGTTCCTGCAACTTCAAAAATTGTAAATGTTAGACAATTTAACAAATTAATGAAAACTAACACATGCATTAACAAAATGAATCATGTTTAAATATTACCTCGGTGTTGATTGTTTGGGCCTCGGATACAACCACACCAGGTGCACTACCACCCCCTAAGAGGCATCAATCTCCTCCAAGAGTAAAAATTGCATTTATTGCGAATATTTTAATATGTGTACAATATGGAAAAATTAAAAATAGAACAACAATACAGTTCTAACAATGTCCTTACCTAACCACCATTCATCGTATAGGTACCATGTCTTGGTCTAGGACCATAACAAGATTAACCACATGTTTTGCACACATGGGGCTTGCTCTGAGGCACACGGGATGTTGATTTATCCCCACCAATAGATGGTCTTCTGCCACTGGAAGCTAGGGGTTGTACCCCAACAGAGGAAGAGACTCTTGCCTAGTCAATAGTTGTTGTGTGTTAGGAAACCATCTCAGCTAGAGTCAAAAATGCCTCCTGTGTCTAGGAAACCATATCATGTGCAGGAGCGATGTCTTCCCTCAGTAGATTGGCATGAGGTGAAGGTATCTATCAATTACCATCTCTATGCCTAACATTGGGTCGGTTTTGGGGCATCGGCCTACCAATGCCCTTGAATCCCAACATGTCAAAATAGTTCACATGTTTCCCCATCACAAACTTTGCATACAACTTCCATAGGAAGAAAAATGAAACTTCCCTATTGTTGTGCAGGGGAATGTCAAAAAACATGTACCATCTATCCATCCAATGGCCTCTAATGGGTGGAAAGGTGCACCACTCAATCAAAATATGTGGGATGGTGTTGTAATATCACAAATCACATAGGGTTACCAATAATACATACTAAAACATACATACATAACAAAGACAAGAGATAAGAACCAGTAGATAAAATAACAAATTATATTAACATGAGAGGGTCCATACAATGCAGAGAACTGAATCAAGTTCTCATCTCGCTCAACAGCCTAATATATATGATTTACAAACAGTTACAAAATAACTACCTGTCGGTTCACTCAACCAACATGACCTTAGGTGGCCAACCTAATCTCTAATTAGTCGGCTATCGTTCAAGTCGACATACCGACTTGCTCCTCCAACATCTCCCCCACGAAAAAAACGTTTCTTCATCCCGAAGAAACAGGGAGGTACCAAAATTTCCTTGTCTGTCTAAGTAGTCATTATTTTGTGCTTTGATCTTCATGGGCTATGAAGTCTGATGGTTGGTCTTTTCTGTACACAGACTTCAACAATTCCTAGGGTTGTCACTGTGAGGTGATGTTGGAAATCCGTCCAACTCTACAATATTTTCTGTGTGTCGATGGTTAGTGTAGGCAGACTTGATAAGATTGACATTTTCTCTTGAATGGAAATTTTAGCTATTTTTCCCATGTCGGGACCCATAAACTGGTCCTTTTCCTATGCTATCTCTATGAGTCATTTCATTTGTGGGCAGATGATGTCTACTTTTTCTAAGTTTGGGATGGATTGATGTACCCACTGATGTGCTTCCCTTTCAAGCTTCTGCAGTTTAGCTATTTCAAGCACTATCTGATCTTTAATTGTACTTCTGAGTGCTTCGTCATTACTTTTCCTCTTCTCGAGTGCTTAGATCTCTTGTCGGGTCTACCTAGTTTGCTGATAGACTTGCCCATAGTAAGAAAGCCAGTCTCACAATATTTCTTCTATGATAACAAACTCCTCCATGTGATCTTGCAACACTTTGTAGGCTTCTGAAAAGGCCGTGTGTTGCTCCATCAGTAGCCGAATGGTTTCTTCTTTATGTTCCTCTTTTGTGTCCTGAATTTGTGCTTGGAGAACCAACACCATGCTTTCAAACAACTGATAAGCTCTTTCTAGCGGTTTGTCGGTGTCGACCTATACTGGCCCTGGTATCACAGACTGGACTAGGTTCCTGCATTTGTTAAGGAACTTAACTTGTTCTTTTTCCTTGTTGTCTAGCTCCTTACGTCTGTGTTGGTTCCTTGTTTTTGTTTCGAATGCTAGTGCTTCCCATAGTTTTACTAGCTCTAGATCTCTTAATTTGGTTGCATCGACCACAGTGGTCAACCCAAGTAGATTGATGTGGACCATTGTTGGCTGTCTATGATGGTCCTTCTTATTTTTTGCTTCTCTGGTTCTGCTTGTTTCGGCACCTGTGTACCTGTAAGAGTCAAGTTTGGATTTTCTGTTTGATGTGCAGCACTGGTTGATGGTATTTTTGTTTGAGTCGATTGGATGTTTGTTGCATTTGGTTGTGCTTTTGGTTGGTTGGGTGCAAAGGGTTCAGAATTGGATGTGATTGTTAATAATGGTGGCGGTGGTTCTTGTGCAGCTGGTTGAATTAAGGGTTTTGAGTTAGGGGGTGGTGGTGATGGTGTTGGTGAATGGGCAGGTGTGATTGGGTTGGTGGAAGTGTGTTCAAGTGGTGGATTGTCGATTTGAGGAGGTGAGTCCAAGTCAGAGAATATTTGGTCAATTTCTTGATTTATGTCCTCCATGTTTTCTTCTTCCTCACCTCCGATCAGTTCAGCAGCTAGTGGTTGCGGTTCAGGGTCGGTCGAAGTGATGGATGTGACCTGACGTGCGATAACTTTAGCTTCTTTGTTGGGGTTCCTTTCAAATGTAGAGCTGATTATTTCCAGTGTCTTTGGCCTCTGGAGTACTTGGCCAAGTTGGGAAACTGGTAGTCGGGATCCTCCAACTTCGAAAAGAGGTTCTTTGGTAGAGAGATTCTGCACCTTGGTGAATGTCTCAAGCAATTTTTCGATGTAATCCTGGAGGTCTCTGTCCTGGTCGAACTTTTCCTTCACAACCTTCGACATAGCACTTTTTCATAAGTCGAGTGGGCTTATTGAAAGCTGTTTTGGTACTAGCTCTTCTGTTATTTTTTTCGGAGATAGAGGTGGGGGTGTAGACACAAGATCTACTACATTTTTAGGTGTCGAAGTGTGTGTGATCTTCGCCTTCTTTGGTTGACCTTACTATCCTTCTGCCTCGACAAATTTCTGAAATTGGGTTTCGAATGGCACTTTGTTTGCTGAGGCATCTTCTATTATGTCGAGGGCCATAGCTGCCAGTTCCTCGTCATCATCTAAGGACTCTAGAATGATAAGGTTGCGCTTACCTTTTCCTTGTGGTTGTTGTTGTGTTCTTTTCCTTTTTCTTGCAGCTGTTATCTCCTTCGACAATTTGGTGATAATATCTTTGGTGATAGCATACTCTGGATTTTTGGTTTCTATCCCTTCCCTTGGTGTATGAGTCGGGATGATATTTTATTCAGCCAGATTAGTTACCTGCTGTTCTATATGTGTTTCTTCCCTTTGTGCCGTCGGAGGCTTGATTATGATTTGTAGCTAACCAGTTCCTTCGATCGTTCACTCCTCTGACACAAAGGTACTGATGTATAGATTAAGTTCGTAATCCTCCTCCTTCTCTTGGTCTGTCAATGGTTCCTCTATCGAGAAGTTCGTTACCTTTGCTTTTGCTAGTATCGGTATCTTTGTTCCCACCTGTCGAGATAGTTCCCGAAAGATCGCTTTGAATGATAGATAATAGTCGAGGGTCTTTGCATTTTATTTGGCACCCTGCATGTACCACACTGCGGTATGGTCGAGCTCTAGCTGAATGTGGGCCTTTTTAGGCAGACTTCGTCGGATGTTCTGAGGCACCCTCCATCTGGTTGTACGGACTTTTAGCTACTGGAGCTAGTTTTCCAATAGCACTTTCCCATTCGCAATCTCCTTCATTGTTCCTTTCTGGGAGAACGCTTTGAATCTCCACATATGAAATTTTGTTGGTTCTTGAAATTTTTTGTCTCCTTCAGGGAAAATAGCGAACATTACTATCCATAAGATAAATGACGAAAATATGATAATTCCTCCCATTTCTTGGCATTTCTCACAGATGTTTTTTTATCATGTCTGCGACATACTCAACCCATTTGTATATCTTTCCATTGGTTGCAATGGTGTCTACTGCTTCCAACATATCTAGTTTGAGGTCGCTTCCATGAACTGCCATTGTGAGTGTAATAGCTATGTTTTTGTCCACAATCTGTGGCGTTCGATGTGTTATGTGAACAAGCATTAGTCCTTTCGAGTTTTTACTCGATGCCGATGTTGTTAATTCTTCGACCAGACCTTCTTTTATACCGACTAGTAATGGGTCTCCTTTGTTTGATAGCCTTGTTAATTTGGAAATGAATTCCCTGGAGATGTCGACCGGTTGGTCGAAGTAAAATCGGCCATTGTGGTACCGGCTTATAACAAACTTGACTGTTGTTTCTTTTGTGCCACCGAAGCTAGCCATGAGTGGCATGTTGGCATAATTTACAATGGAACTGTGTTGTATTTTCTTTGCAACTTGGGTAGGCTTATTGTCAATGTATGCACATTCTTTTATCTCGGCCCAAATTTTGGCCCATGACCCTTCCTGCACCTTAGCATTCTTAATGTTCTTTAATATTCTTACTAATGGTGTCTCTACAGTCTATAATTCCTTGTTCTTGGTTGAGGCTCTGGTCTATTTTGGTGCCATCTTGTCGGTCTGGGGGTCGATTTTACTAAGGTCCTCCTGGTTTTCAATCGTCTGGTTGCTAAGATGCTCTCTTCGTTTGAATTGCGGTGAATGATCCTTTGGTGGTTCAGTATTTATAGGAGATGCATTGGATGTTCTTGACGATGGGTGTATTAATGGCAGACGTGAGTGTGCATTAATGGTGATTTGCTTTTGGTGCTCGAAGTCATGAATGCACAATGGGACTATCGAGGTCGTCGGTCAATGTCGGTTATGAAAATGGTCAATGGTGTTATGTCGATGGGCATGATATCGGTTGTCGAAGTGGTGATTTTTTGTCATAGTTTTGTGCATATAACAATACTATTTGCTTTTTGGATTTTTAAGTTTTTATAGTTTTTGTTTAACCGTTATGGTCGTTATATGCTTTTTTTCTTTTTTTTTCTTTTTTAGATGTGTTTGTTTTAGTTTCTGTAGTGTTTTATTCGGGCTCCATTAATGAGTTTCTAAAATACTATGCCTTGCAACATCTTTAGTCAGACTGATCCATTGGCATGTATTCCTTCGACAACGTAGGGTACCATCCATTATGTATGGATCTTTTTAGGTTTGTCTTTTACCCAACTATTGTATAGTAAAGCAAGGTCTCCTACCGACAAGTTTTTGTTTTTGATGTTTCTGTCGTGCCATGATTTTTATTGTTGTTTCTCGATTTCTTGATGTTGTATCGCCACTAGTCGGTGTTCTTCAAATTTACTTAGTTGCAAAAGTCGGTCCTTTCTTCCTTGTTCAACATTGACATGTAAAATCTCTGCGATAATAGGTGTCTATTGTTGGAAATGTAATGGAACTACTGCTTCTTGTCCATACACTAGTTGAAAGGGGGTTTGGTCTATTGAAGGTTTGTACGCTATTCTGTATGCCCATAGTACTGCAGGTATCTTGTCATCCCAGTTGTCTTTGTTTGCATTACATATTTTGGTTAGTCCTTTTGTTCATGTTTTGTTAAATGCTTCAATTGCTCCATTCGACTGAGGATGGTATGTTGTACTCCGACTATGGTTAATTTGGAACTGGTCTTTTAGGGTTTTGATAGTTCTATTGATAAAGTGTGTTCCCTGGTCGCTAATTAGGGTTAATGGACATCCAAATCTGGTAATGATATTCTCATAGATAAACTTACCAGCTATCTCACTAGAACATGTGTCGCCTGGTTTTTCCTCTGCTCATTTGGTTACATATTCAATTGCAGTTATTATGTGTCTTGCACCTGTTCTTTTTGCTAGTATAGGAAATGGTCCTATGAAGTCGATGGCCCAAATTTCAAATGTCAAACTTGGGTTTACCGAGATCAAGGGAATTTCTGTGCTAGGAAGGGGTCCACCTAGTCATTGGCATCTGTCACATTGGCTTACAAAGTTTTTGCAATCTTTGTGAAGTGTCAGCCACCATAACCCTGATTGTTGGATTTTCTTTGCAGGTGTGTCTGCTTGGAAATTTCCTCCTGCAGGTCCATAATTTGCTTCATGTATAATGTTGTTCCTTTCATGTTTTATTACACACATTCTAAGGATGTCGTCTAAACCCATTTTGTACAGGAATCCATTTATGAGGCGATAAGGTGCAGCTTTCATGGCTAAGATCTGTTTCTTTTTTGTACTCATACCTTCTGGTGCTTGTCCATGTTCTAAAAACTAAGCTATTTCCTCTAGCTCTACTGGGATTGCTTCTATTCGAAATAGATGTGCATCTAGTAAGTCGTCTTCAACTCCTGTCGGTTCCTCTCCTGTGTCGATTCGAGATAAATGGTCAAGGCCAACATTTAACTTACCTAGTCTGACAACAACTTTGAACTCAAATTCTTCGAATAGAAGTACCCTTCGACAAATTTTTCCATGGTGTAGAGGCTCATTCACGAGGTATTTTAATGCCTGATGATCATTGTAAAAGATAAATGGATTAGCTAGGAGATAATGTTGATATTTTGTAGTGCAAAGACCATTCCTAATGCTTCTCTTTCTATCGTCGAATAGTTTTGTTTGGATTTGTTTAGTTTCCTGATACTGTAAGCTATAGGATAATCCATTCCATCATCTCCTGGATGAGTTAGGATTGCTCCTATTACTAGACCTGATGCGTCTATGTGGACATGGAATTTAGTCAACCAGTTTGGAAACCTTAGGATTGGTGCTTCGACTAGTTTTCTTTTTAGTTTTTCAAATGATATGTGACATTCCTCTATCAAGTTGAAATCTTTATCTTCCCTTAATAGTTCTTCTAGTGCATAGGTCATATCTGAATAATATCTTATGAATTTTCAGTAATAGCCTGTGTGGCCAAGTAACACCCTGACTTGTTTTGAGTTTACTGGTGGTTTGAGGTTGAGGATAATTTTGATTTTTGCCAAGTCGACCTTAATGCCTTCCTTATAGACAATGTGTCCTAACAATATCCCTATGGGGGTCACAAATATGCACTTCCTGATGTTTAAAGCTAACTGGATTTGTCGACATCTTTCCAGCATAATCCTTATCCACTTGCAATGATCTTTTAACATGGAGTATATTGTCCAATCATCAAAGTATACTGCCATGGTTTTGTAAATATATTCTTGGAATTTTTTTACCACAATTCTAGAGAATACTGCAGGTGCATTCTATAACCCAAAAGGCATAACCTTGTAAGCAAATGAACCAAATTCACATACAAATGTTGTCTTTTTCTGATCTTCCTTAGCTATTGGCACTTGGTTATAACCTGAGAATCCATCTGTAAATTAGTAGCATTCATGTCCTACAACTTCATTTAAGATTTCATCTGCATAAGGAGTTGGAAATGGGTCTGTTAGTGTCACTTTATTTAGCTCCCTGAAGTCGACACAAATTCTTAATTTGGTCAGATCATGTTTCTTAGGTTGAACAACGATTGGAATTTCCCATTCTGATTGGTCAATAGGGTAGATGATGCTTGCTGCAAGCATGTTATCAATCTCCTTTTTTACTATCTCTTTGTATTTATGAGCTAGCTTATATGGCCTTTTCTTCACAGGTCGAACATCAGGTTTAGTGTCAATTTTCATTTCACCCATTTCGTCGACTAAAACTTTGAGATCTATATAATCTCGGGCAAATACATCCTGGAACTCTTTTAAGAGGTTCACTATTTCTGTCGTTTGCTCTTCACTCTAGTAGTCTCCAATCTTTGCCATTTTTGGTCGGTTATCATTTGAGATGTCGGATTCTCTAGTTTTGACCTTAGCATCTTGCCATTCTGGTGCTTTGGCTTCATTGATTGGTCGAATTCCTTCTTTAAACTGTGAGGATATGGCAAGGAAGTCGGCTGCAATCATTCGATCAGTATCGTCCTTGTCAGTTGTTCCAACTTTGAGTACTGTGCAAATAGGTTTGGTCGTTTCGACATGGCTTGTTTTCCATCTAAAACTTTTCCCTTCTGTATTTTTATTTTCCAACTGTAGTCTTGTCGAATTTGGCATTGTCTTGGTTTGTATATTGTTACAGTCCATTGTCTGTCGGTTATCTTTTAAGGGTTTGTTTTCTGTCGGCTATATAAATTCGTGAATCTGCTTTATTGTTTCGACCAAATTCTTATTTTGTGGTATAAAGTTGAAATCGTTGATAAAAGTTTCTCTGAGTTCATGCCATAGGAATGTTTCACCTCGGGCTTCTTCCATCTTATACCATTTGTTTGGTAAGTTAGCGAGGGTTGATGGGAACAGATGTGGCCATGCACGTTCATCTTTGTACCCAAGTCTTCTCCATTCTTTTTCACATGTCTTAATATGGTCTTCTAGATTCTGTTCTTGAATGAAAATAGGTATCTAAGCTTGGTTGGTTAACTTATTTCCTCTAAAACTTTCTACAAAGTAAGTCAAAGCTGTTGTCTAGGTCTGCAGTCTTGTCTGATGGGTATCCCACCATCTAGCAGCTTGTCCTGTAAAAGTATCTACTAAACTTTATAGTCGACCATGTTCACCAATATTTTTGGACACTTGTTCTATGTGCATGACTGGTGATTCTCTTTCCTTATATCTTGGTATTTGTGTATTATTTACATTTGTAGGTTTTAAAGTAGGGTATTCCCTAATTTTTTTCTCAAATATTTTTGGTACAATGGACACTATGAAGCACTGTTGGGTGGGATTTTTTTGTACTTTTTGGATAGTCCAACACCCTCTTGCTTTTGTTTCGTAGTTCTCAACTTCCCAATCATATAGTTATGCATCTGAATTATATCCTATTGAGTCTTGGTTGCAAAAATGAAGTTCTCCATAGATATTAGGTTCTGTATAATCTGCATTATTTTGTATCTGATAAAGTTGTCGGATATCAACTTCTTCATCGATAGGTTCTGTCCAAGGTTCTCCTTGGGATGGATGAATAGGTACAATGACCTTTTTTTGTTTCCTTTTAATTTTATTCTCTCTTTATCTAGGGATATTGATGCTTTCATATTTCTTCTCCAAGGTCGACCTACTAACGTTGGGAAGGAGCTGGATCCTTCCTTAGGGTCAATAATTTCAAAGTCTACTTTCGTTGATATTCCCTTAATTGTGGTGTCAACATTTTTCTAGACTCCAATAGGTTCAATTAGGACTTGGTTGGCTAGTTTCAGGTATATACCTGACTCATATAGTTGAGGTCTGCCTAACTATTCCCATGTGTGTCGAGTCAAAATATTTACCTATGATCCAAAATCGAGTACAACTTGTTGGACATGGTATCCTTCAATTTCCAAGTCGACAAGTGGGTCGGCATCACTTTTATTTTTTTGGTTTAAGCTGCAAATATTCTTTGTTTTTTTTTCAGTGTCTTTGTTGTGTTTTAATTTATACAGTAAGTCGATGAATTGTGATATTGTTTTTATCTTTTTGTACCAAATTTATTAGCTCTTTTACTGTGTCTTGTTGATTATCATATTCTTCTTCCTGTTGATAAAATTCTCTAAATATATTTGTTACATATTTATATATTTGTTTTTCTTTAACTGGGTCGGGATAAACATTTTTGTCTTTTATCTTGCTTATTTGGGGGTTATCACTCCTAGTTTTCATCCCTTGTCGGGTTACGATATGTAAACTCTTTGTATTGATAGTATCATGTTTTTGCACACATGACAAGACATTAACATTCTTCTTTTTATTTATCTTTTCAAGCATAATAGTGAAATCCTCTAATGAGTGATCCCCTACGCCACAATTAGTACCGAATTTTAGGTCAGTCTTGTCCTTGTATGGACAGTCTACATGTCAGTGTCGCTCCTTATAACATATGAAAAATTGGATGGGTCGACATGGTCGGTTGTCTCAATTCCTAGAGAATCGACCTCAACCTCCATAGCCTCCACATCAGTTGTCATACCGGTGCTCGTATCTTCGACCTTCATATCTTTGACTGTTCTGATCATTTGGCATGTGGGTTTGCTCATTAATTTGTGCAACTGCGTTGGTCTGATAGACTGCATGATAATTTTGTTAGTTCTTGAGATTCATATGGAATTCGGTTGTGTTATGATTTTTAGTTTCGTAGATTGCACACTAAGATGCCTTGCCATTCTTCATGTTGAACATGCAATATTTTGTCGAGTGGTCTCCATGCTCTTGGAAAATGTCTCAAAAAATTTAGTCTACAAGAATTGAACATCCTGTCGGCTGATGTCCTATCGAAAGTTGTCTTTTGAATGTCCGGCCATCAAGCACTTTGTGCACCAGATATAATGAATTTTAAGGTTTAATTCTTTTAATGACTTATGTACGCTCTCAAGTTGTTCTTCTAATATGTGATCGATGGAGTATGCTAGTATGTCCTCATCCATTTCTACTCGGAGAGATTTTGTAAGCACATATTCGTAAGTCTTGAATGTCTCCAGACTTATGTGTCAGCAAATTTTCTATGATAAACCTGTAACAAACCACTGGATTAATAATTGCTCGTCAATAACATAGTCCAATTGGCTAAGAAGGTCTTTCCATCGTTTATCGTAATCGCGAACAGTTTCTCTTGGCTTCTGCGATGTCGTTTTTAGTTTCTTTGTTGCCAGATGTTTTGCAACTAGAGTTTTGAAAAAGGGTAGAAATTGCACTTTGATCTCAGCTTTGGTTGCTCGGGGTGTTCTTTTAGGAAAGGTCATGTACCAAGTTAATGCCCTTTTTCTCAAGGTACCAACGAACTGCGCTATCTATCTGTCTTCATCCGTAACTTGGTTAGCCCCCCAAGTCGACTCATAGACGAACCAGTGTCGTCTGGGGTCCTCATCACCCTCATATAGGGGAATGTGTGGTGACGCGTGACCCATGTTGGAGTCACTGTCACTACTTTCTTCAGGAGGTGGCAGTGGTGGAGGTGGTGGTGTGGGAAGTGGGGTTATTTGCTTAGTCCTCTCTGTGGAATTATCATCGACGGAACTCTCATTCTCGGTGGTTGTTTTTTGTCATTTCCTCTTTGACCAGTAGTCGGTTAGTGTTTACTTCTTCTGTCAATGTCCAACTACAATTATTTGTTTGTAGTTATGAATGTTCTGTGTCTTCCAAAGTTGTATCTCGTAAGGGGGGTGCTCCTTCATGTGTCATTAAAAGTAAGTGGATACTTCGGTTGGAGGGTACCACTTGAAGCATAACCCAATTTCTTTCTTCTGGTCGATGGATAATTATATTTCTACCTGTTTATTTTTCGTCATCTAGTCGACTCCATATACCAAAGTCACCAGCTCCTAGTCTGAGGTCCTCTTCAAAAATACCTTGTATCTGGGTACGCAGATCTGTTGGAGGTTTTATTTCCTCAGGAACTTCTAATTGGAGAGCTTGTCGCTTCTCTATCCACAATTCTTTTTCCATAGGGGACGCCTCTTCTTCCATGCCTTCTTCTTGTCAGTCATGACCCGACTCCAACGGATCTCTTTCCTGGTTAGTCACCCTAGTACTCATTCCTCTCTGCAGCACTAAGGCTCTTTCTCTTCTTTCTTCCCTACTTTGTAGCCTCCTCTCCCTCTCTATTTTCTGGAATTCCATCATACCTTTGTGTGACACAGTCTTCTTGATTTCCTTTTTAGGTTGACTTCTCATTACTGGTGATTGGTATCTCCTTTAGTCGACTAGAATACACTCCACTTTATTCCGACATATGAACAGCTCCCCCCCCTTAGCCTACTCGACGCTTTAGAAATCCTGGATAGTTCAACCTACTTGCTTAGAAAGTATTCCCACTCCCTTTTGGTAATGAATTTTTCCCACCTCTTTTTCTTTTTCGCCTAGTTAGGGTTTAATGGCAGTCCACGAAGTGATGGACGGGGTTCGATAATATGACCCACTCCCTTCTCGATCAGGAACTTAAACAGCAAGGTTGGTAAGGAACACAAAAATTGCTTGGTGAGGTCTATGTAGAATTTATTCTTGACGGTTTCCACCGAAGTTCTATCTTCTACTGCTTGCTCCTCGAAGAATTCATCGGTGATTTTTTCGAACCACTCTGACAAGTTTGTTCTTCCCCCGAGAATTAGTTTTTCTAGTAACTGTTGATCTTTATTCCCTTCTGGATTTTTCATCCAGGAGTTTATTCAAAAGTTGGGGCACTAATTCTACAAACTTCTCATGTGTCTCTGTAAAGAATCTTTCTTTTGCTTATGCGGTCCTCAATTTGTTTCTTCCTGCATAATTCTACAAATAATTTGCTACTCTATGCTCCCTCCAGTCCTTAATCTCATGTTCTGATATCATCTACTTGCATACATCTCAGACATGTACTACCGGCAATGGAACCAATGTTGTAATCTCACATATCACATAGGGTTACCAATAATACATACTAAAACATACACACATAACAGAGACAAGAGATAAGAACCAATAGATAAAATAACAGATTATATTAACATGAGAGGGTCCATACAATGCAAATAACTGAACCGAGTTCTCATCTGGCTCAACAGACTAATATATACGATTTACAAACAGTTACAAAATAACTACCTGCTAGTTCACTCAACTGACACGACCTTAGGTGGCGGACCTAATCTCTAATTAGTCGGCTAACTGACTTAGTCGGCTGATCGACTAAGTCGGCTATCGTTCAAGTCGACATATCGACTTGCTCCTCCAACAGATGGTTCTCTCTAAAATGTCATTTGTCCCAGCCACTCTAAACAATGTATAAATGTGCTCTTTGGTTATTTTTAGCTTCTTTATCTCATTGTAGCTCAAACCATTAGCATATTCTTGTCTTTTTCTTTCCATGTAGGATGCGATGTTATACAAAGCATCATTCGATCTAGCGATTGTATCAACTATTGTCAACAATGGGTCTAAAAAGGAGCAGCAAATCTCATCTCCAGCCCTCCAAGCAGAACCAATCTCTCTAAGATGCCCAATAACCCTCAATATCTCGACATTGTGGTCCATAGTAGCCACTGCAATTATAAATACAAATAAAATATCATTAGAAAAATAAACACATGATATAATGACATCTCTAAGCAATGAAACGTGTAAAACTAATGTACGACAAATAACAACATAAACTAAATCTATTATTTAAATTTAAAAATTAATCTTGAATTTTACAGTAAAGAATAAACATTTAACATTTTTTCATTTTAAATTTATGTCCTAAATTCAAGTATTAATTCCAATTTCCATATGCATGTGTACATAAAATGTCCTATGTGCATATGTTGATTGGAATCCCCTCTAGCTTATTTTAAGGCTTGGATTATGAAGTTTCATTGAAATTGTGAGGTCTTGACTAATGCCCTTGCAAGACAAGCTCCCAGATTGTGGGTAGAGGCAATGGCTAGAGCCTAGAAGAGGCGGCGTAATGTGCTATTGATGAATAAAATTCCAATATAGGCAAATATTTTGTTAGATATGTAATTATTTTTTGTAGCATGATGTTTTCTGGACTCCGAAGTCTATTTAGAAAATCTTTGTTTATATGTAATTTGGGCCATGTATGGATTCCAATTGATGTTATTTTAGTTCTATGCACTCTTTCTATATACCCATGAGAGACTAAATGCATAATTGTGTATAGCGGATTTTATGGTTGCAAGCTTTCCACTGGATTCTATCATGTATGATAGTATGTGATTGGCATGTAATAAAAAACATCGACCTCCCTATGTATATTGATGTTCATAGAGCCTATTGTTGAAATTCCTTGTCTTAACCTTAACCAAAAAGTACCCTTCAGTCAAGAGGAAATATTTGTTAAGCATGGGAAGCTTCTATACCTTATTTTAACACTTGGATTAGGAAGTTTCATCAAAACTATATGGTTTGTATTGATGTTCTTGGATGACCAACTTCGATATTTTAGATAGACGTAAGGGATTTACCATGTTTGTTTTTGTATTTTAGGAAAGATATGAATTCTACTTGATTTTTTTTTAGTTGTATGCAAGCTTGAAATATTGTAGCAGGGATTTCTTGAGAGACAAAGGGTGGCTTGAGAGACAAAGGGTCTCAAGTCATCTATGGGAAGCATAACAGTATGCAAGGGAGAATTGTTTTGAGAGTGACCCCCCACCCTCCTTTTATAGCGTTTTAGGGTTTTAAGCCCTTGGTCTGGGCTTTAGCCCCTTTTTTGGGATTTTTACTACTTTCGCCCTAATGTTAGCTCCTTTTAGGGTTTTAGCCCCTTTTCGGGGGCTTTAGCTCCTAGGAGAGTATTTTAGACTCCTTTTTGGGGTTTTTAAGCCCTTTTCTTCATCCTTAAGCATTTTTTAGGGTGTGGGGGTCTAATGGAGGGTCGTGAAGTGGTGTCCTTGGGTGGTGTAGGTCATGGAGAGCTTAGTGAGGGATTTTTTGGGTTAAAATAATTCCCCCTGATGTGTGAGGGCAGGAGCTCATCATATGGTCGATGGACATCATAGGATTTGCTGCAGTGAGGTGGTGCTTCTAGGGTTGGGGCATGGTGGCTTTTGGTTTTTGTATTAATATGGTTCCCATCAATGGGTGAGATACAAATAATGTGTGACATGTATATGGACAAGGAGGGCATCCCCATGCTCGTGACAATGTCAAAAGAATAATTTGATCTATGATCTAAAATACAAGAGCCGATCATATACAATTGATGTTACAATAATGGTTGCCTCCATGTGAGGCTTGGAGGTTGAATACAATGTTGATCTGGTACATTGGACCCATGGTATTCTCATGGAATGCTATATCTTCATGACTGGTGGTCTGGTGGATATGGTACATAGTTGTGTGGACTCACTGATTGAGAGTCAGAGTCTCTGTGGTACAAGTATGCTGCATCAATCACAAAGGTATATCGAAGCACTACTGGGGCTTCTGAATACTGTCTCCAATGCAACCCAAAAATCACAAGGGACATAGCCTGTTTAGGTCCCTCGAGTAGACTCATAAATGTGCTAGAGTCGGGTAACATCCGGGGTCTTTGACCAAGTATTGTGTGTACCAAACCCTGTACGAATCTCAACGGTGCGATGATGGAGTTGGAGTTGAGCACGTGAGAAACAACCATCCCAAGAGGCACTAAGGGCTCCTCTCAAGTGGTCCAAGGAACTCATCAATGATGTTAATGAAACCATGATATAGAGACCTCTAGGTCTATCCTATGGAATATGTGTGTTGGTGTCGACAGAGGGAGACCTGCCCCTATTCAAGGCAATGATGTTTCCTTGACCAAGAGTGTGAGGGAGATAATTGAAAGGTGTGAAGCAATCTGTGGACTGACTCACTGAATTAGGGGGGGGGGAGGGACATAATTGAACAGGGGCAGGGGGAGTGGTGGTAGACTCAAACTTTCTTTGTTCAGAGTATGATGGCAGGGCAGACCAGGCAGCAAATGAAACTGACTTCATGGGAATGGGATCATAGCTGTAATACTAAGAATGTCACTGTAGATGGGAAATACTTGGAGGAGGTGGAAACTTTTGATATTGATGGGATCCAAGGAAGACACATTGCAGAGTACTTTGAACAAAGGCAACCCAATGTGGGAATGATGTCGAACTTTTTTCTATGGGGTGGTGTCTAGGGACACCATTATGGTACGATCTCATGGATTTTTGGCGAGCCCGAGAAGGTAAATGCTCTATGGTGCTTTCAATTTTAGAGAGTCTAAAAGCATGAAGAAGACTCCAGTGGGGGCTCTTTTTCCTTGGTAGTCTCCTATGCCCAAAAAAGGATAAAAGTATACATAGGAGAGCTCACCCATACTGGAGGGGATGAGAGAATTATTCACCATTGGTAGTCCAATCAGGCCAGAAAAAGGTTAAACCTATATTGACTGGACGGTCATTCAGATACTTTTATGAGCATGAATGAAACCAATTTTGCTCAGCAATATTTTCTTTATGAGAAGGCTAGAAAAGAGCTTAACGATAACCCGTGATGAGCTTTTTCATAAAGTGCATCCCCTCTGCCCAAGAAAGCATAAAAGTATGTAGAGGGAAATGGTCTTGGCTTGAATATGCCAAGGTGGTCCTTTTCAATTAATGGTCTACATGGTCCACAAAAGGAGGTAAACGATACAATGTAGATGCCCTTTCCTATACTTTAGCGAGCGAGAAAGGAAGCAGCTACGCTCGCCAATCTTTTCATTGTTTTTAAGAGTCAGAAAAGAGCTTAAATGAAACTCCAGTGTAGTCAACCAATTGTGGTGGCATAGGGGGTGCCCCATGTCGGGATGATGAACAAAGGTCCAAAGTTCATTCATGTAGAAGGCTCTCAAACATACCAAAACATGCGTGGGATAGATTGAGGCAGAGGCTTGTGAGTCGGTGTGGCAAAGGCACACAAACAGAGGTGGCTCTCGGACAGAGGTCAGGAGAGTGTGTGTGTGTGTGTTGCGGTGGAGTGACTTGACTACATATGATGTGAGTGCAAGTCCGAGGGCAGTTATATGCCAAATACGTACAAGAAAAATAAATCGCTTTATGGACAATGGTCTAGAAGTCCACGTAAGGTGCGGTGGATCAAGGAGACAACTATGTGTTAAAATAAAAAATAAAAGTAAAAATGGCATTCCTTAACGGGCGATAGCCCCAAAACTCGCATGAGTAGTGGTAGGGGAGTGTGTTACAAGTACACGTCCATAGACACTCGCATTGTCATGTCAAGGCTTGTGAATCAAGGTGACTTGTGGGAAATGGTCCTGAAATTGACTTGCTAAACATGAGATGATGGTCTCATAAGGAGATAGAGGGTGGAATTTTGAAACTAGTGGCACAAATGGCATCTCAAACGGAGTCTGTATGGTCCTGTTATGTCGATTAGAAGAAATTAGGTCAAATGGGGCCTATATAAGGGTGGGGTCCACATGGTGAAGTGTCATTGTCACTGTTCATTGAGGAGTTGGAGAGGTGGGCCCTAATTCTTCATTTTCTGATTTCTCTTGATCCAACTAACGGTTTCGAGTGCCGCGACTTGCAGGTAAAAGCTCTCACTGAAACTCATCTTTTTGGTGGTTTAATTGTTGGATTTGGTCACCTGGAGGCCCCCCATGAGCAGTTTGGGGTTTCATGGGGGCCAAGTCGGACCTTTTGAAGGAAAAGGTGCACCTGCGGGGAAATTTTGACCACCTTGGGTGCTCATTTTTCCCAAAAAGGTGCGCCCTGGCCTCTTTTGGGTGTTTTTTGATGATGGTAGTGGCTCACATCAGGGTTTTTGCTTGTGCAGGATGGCAGAGATCAAGTGGAGAGAGAGAGACTGCAAGAGTGTCAGGGATGCATCCTTAAATGATGTGAATGTTAGAGATACATTAGCCCATTGCAGATTGCTGAAATTTATGAGGATACCCCTCATGCAGAGCTTGCGTTTGCTGATGCAAACACTGATAGGTTTCTGGGATGTTGATGAGGGGGTGTTCCTCTTTCAGGCTCAATGCATTGAGATTACGTTGGCAGATGTATACTTCATTACTGGGCTTCCTATGTTGGGAGTGGTTGGTGACTTGGCACCTGTGCTGTCTTGGGGGGGGACGTTGGAGTAGTTGTGCAATTGGCACTGTTACGCTACAACGTACATGCGTGGTTCCTACATCCTAATGTGTGACATCGAGGATTTGTCCACACAGGTGGTGGGGACCTTATTGCAGCATATCTTGGGTTCCACAGGGAGCCACAAGATCTCTGGTGGTCAGCTACAGCTAGTAGAGCGTGCTATAGGTGGCACGTACTATGCATGGGGCCAGATGTATCTACAGGCTATTTGGTGTCAACTAAACAAGTCGAAGACTACTGATGCTACTTTTTGTTTTGGCTCCTTCCTATGTGCTTTATTTTTTGAGAAAGTACCTACACTTTGTCCTCATCAGGTTGTGCAGGACAGTGGTCCACGAGAGCCACGGATGTATAGATGGTGTCAGATGATGATCCGAGAGGGTGGCGGTAGAGTGGGCCACTTCTTTACTTAGGATTTGTTGGAGCAATGACACCAACTTCCTGTAGTGATTGGGGAGTACCCGTATGAGGGTATGGACTACCAGGGAGACCCGAAGATGCCTCAACCTCCTGTCAAGGCTTGGGGACCAACTGGTATGTATGCGTGATGTTTTTATGTTCATCTTTATACATATTGTATTTGAGCTGGTTGGTAGTTTGTATTATTGATGTATATGTACTGATGGTGTCCTTGTTTGTATATGCAGATATTGGTCCTTTCCCGCCGCCCGGGCATCGAAGGTGGGTTGTTACCATAGCTCATGCAGCGGTTCCTGTCGGGAGCTCCCTTAGGTGGCGGCGAGAGATGGATGGAGTGCTGTTGTCTCTGGAGTGGCTTGATATTAGAGTCTCAGATGATGGCTGATAGCATTTGAGTAGTGATATGATCACCGCTATTCACAGCCTTCCTTCAGAGTTGACTGGTGTGATGAGGAAGATGGCAATGGCTTGTGAGCACTTTCATCGAGCGGCGAGAGGAGATCTTCCTGCAGAGGATGAGTCCTCTGAGGAAGATGATGACGCCGAGTCAGATGATGAGTCTGAGTTAGATTAGCATCCTAGTGGGGTTGTCCCTAGTGTGTTCGTGCACTTAGAGGTTTTTGTGTCGCTGTGTATATCCTGCTGACAAAGCATATGTGGCTTCTCATTTTGTATTGGATGTGTTTTGGACATGCGATTTATCTATTTATCTATATATTTTGGACGCACGTGGATGCACTTTTTATGGTTTTATTATGTGAGTCTTTTTATAATGATGTGGAATGCAAATGTCTATGTGATGTATTGTTACACTTGTGTGTGTATTTTTAGACATAGTTATGCATGATGTTATGGTTGTATGTTTCCTATATGCGGTTATGGATGTGCCAATTTAGAATATCGTTAGCCATTTGATCTGTGACACTATTGAGGTTTCTGGGAACATGTGTGAATGTGATGGATTCAAATGTTCTAACCATCTGTTTAATGCGCAGGTACTTTCTAAAGAGGCAGGGATCCCATACTCAATAGTGGTTGTTCAACTAAGAAACAAGTAGTTGGGAGTCTAAGAAGACATCAAGATGGTGAATGCCTAACTAAAGATCGATGGCCAAGAGGCCATTTACACCATCATATTCAGCTTGGTTGTTGGTTGCAGTGTCCATGCATATTCCGTCGATATGGATCAACTCGTGTGATGGGGAGTAGATTACCCATGCAGCCAAGGCGAGGTTCGGAGACCATCTGCTTGCTCCATCTGCGAATCCCATATATCGCTTTGAGGTGTGCTCTATATGAAGGAATGAGAGGAAACGATACATAAGACTTAATTTTGAAAAATGTGTAAAAAAAAAAATGGAAAAACTACAATACAAGTTGTAACGTTGTCACTCAAAGGGGTGACGTTAGGGGGGAAGTCGTTTGGACTTTCCAAGGATCAGCAGTCATTCCTTTGTGTGACATGATGAATCCTTGTAGATGGCCCATGGGGACACTAAAAACACACTTAAAAGAGTTCAAGTGGATTTCTTACTTGTGACATCGTAAGAACACTTGTTGGAGGTCATCTATGTGTTGTGTTGGCTTCTGCGACCGCGTGATGAGGTTGTCGAAACAAACCAACATAATGTGAACGAGGTCACGAAAGCAGTGTGTCATGGCGCGTTGGAAGGTGGTTCCAACATTTTTCAGGCCAAAGGGCATGACTTGGTAAGCTAATGTGCCCAATGGGGTTGTGAATGTCATCTTATAATGGTCTTCTTTCCAGATTTGGATTTGGTTATATCCAAAAAAACCGTCCATGAAGGAAAAGGCCTCATGTCTGGCGCACGCATCGATGATATGATCGATGAAGGGTGTGGGGAAGTTGTCTTTGGGACATGCCCCATTGAGGTCATGGAATTCTATGCAAACACGAATGGTACCCTATTTTTTATTCACGGGAACAGGATTAGAAACCCACGTGGTGTACGCAATGGGGTAGATGAAACCGGCTATGCGCAGCTTCTCTATCTCGGCTTTAACTGCAACCACTTTGGATGGATGGATGGGTCATTGATTTTGGTGTATGAGAGCCGCATCTGGCCATGTGTTGATGTGGTGTTCCATGATTGATGGATATAAGACAGGCATTTCAGTGTATGACTAGGTGAAGATGTCGCAGAATTCTTGGAAGAGAGCTTTGTAGGCATCGACCTCTTCCGGGGAGCAGGATGCCCCAAGCATGATTTCTTCAACAATCTCATAATTGGTTGAGATGTTGATTTTAATGTTTGGTGAAATGTTCACCATATTCCCTTCTTCGAAGGCATCTGGTGCTGGGATGGGTTTCTTGAACCAGTCGACTTTCCCATGGATGAAATTTTTGGTCTCCACAGAAAACTGGTCAGACTGCGACATAAGTTCTTCAGGGAGGAAGAACGAGCGATGGTGCATATCGTCCCATGGGTATTCTGGGGTGGTCAAAGCTTTAAGTATCTCCTCGTCATTACTGAAGCAACGAAGAGACAGGTCTGATGGACCGTCATTGGAGGTAGAGATAAGTGGGTTAGTTGAAATGGACATGGTGTCTAAAGAAGGCAGTGGGGGGGGTACTTCTTCGATCAAGGTGATCTTAGACTCAAGGGAATGTTGACGGAGGTCAACAAGAGACATTCAAAATTCGGGTAAGTCTTGGAAATGGTGAGAATAATGGCCATGCAAGACGCAAAGGGCACAAGCATGGTTTGTTCTCAATGCCTTGTTCCTGGCTATTGGTGCGGTTGGGAGTTCAACCACAGGGATGTTTTCATTTGTATCCATGGTATCTAAATGCGCACGGATCATTAGGATTTCAGGGAAATTCTGAGTTGGATGGCCCTGTTGTTCACAGACGGCACAAGGTGGAACTTGTCGTAGCTCTGTGGTGGCTTTGGCATTCTTACCCCTAGCCCTTTTCGGGTGGGGTGATGCGGGTGTGGGTGCAGCAGTTGTCTTTTATGGACTGGGTGGAGGGTGAGACTCGACCACGATGGGTTGCACTGGGGTTAACATGACTAGGGGCATTGTTGGTTGAGCCAGTGGATCAAGATACCACACCGAAATTCCCAATGTAAATTTGGGTAGGCTTAAGGTGGCCATTATCGGCTTGCTCAAGACACCAGGTGGGGGAAAGAGGAAGGGAATCATATGGACTAGAGATGAGCCTAGATAACTCAATGTTGGTTTCATGTGGGGATGCGGTTCTGGTTACAGTTGTGTGTAATGCTACTGCTGCAGGTGATGTTGTGGCTGTTGTTGGTGTTGCGGCTGCAGACGATGTTGTGGTTGTGGTTGGGGCTGCGGCTTTGGTTGTTGTTTGGGTGCAGCCATGCTTGATGAGACCCTACACAAGTATGCAGTTTCATTTTGTGTCGGTGGTGGTGACACTAATGGGAAAGGAGCCATCATGGTGGTATCAGCAAATAACCCAGGGCCTACATTCAATAATGGGCAGGCTGGTGTGTTTTCAACCATGGTGTTGATTGCAGGGATGACATTGGCGTGTGTGGTCATCCCTTGCGGCTCAATGGTGGTGATGGTAGGGATAACATTGGTGGGTGTCGTTAACCCTTGTGGATCATGATAAGTGAGTTGATCAACCATCACAACCTTCCCTTCATGGGGGAACATCATGAGACAGAAGACAGTTGACGCGACAGCTTGCATGGCGTACATATAACTTCTCCCGAGGAGAAGTTTATAGTATATTTGGGTGTTAACAACCTATATGTCAATCAGTACTATCTTCCCGGCTAATGTGTTGGGATTGTGTGGGAGGATTCCTTGGGATTTAGTGGGATGTCCATCATCAGCTCGCAAAGTTGTGGAGGACGGTTGTAGAATTGGTGATCCAAGTTTCTTCCAAACCAAGGTAGACATAACGCACATCAATGCCCCCTCATCCACTATGCACCGGTGCACAACCAAATCCCAGATGGACACCAAGATTTGAAAGGCGATGGTCGATGGCATGCACGGTTCTTTGTTCTTCATGTCAAATGTGATCAATTTGGAGTCAGAGGGGTCTACTACCCCAAGGGTGGCTAGTAAGGATTTTCACTGCATTGGGCACATTTTAAGTACCTCAAGAGCAGACATGGCAGTTGGCGTTTGGGCCAAATCATCCATGATGCTATAGCTGACTACAGCTCTAGCCATGGCATTATTGGCAATTCTACATACGGGGGGGCACAGGAATAGGGGTAACTGAAGAGGTAGGTTGACAGTTTTGGACATTGATGCTGCTGATGTGTTAGTAGGTTCGGTGGTGGTACCATACTGATTTTGTTGTGTTTGCAAGTTCACTTCTTCAAATGTCACGGCTAGTAGGTGGTGAACACCTATTTCGGCCATGGGAGGTGCCCCTAGAGCATTGGGATTGGGTTGGGGAGGGGGAACAGTTGCCACCAACCCTTGGATAGAGAGTGGGTTTCGAAGCACCATAGGAGGAGGTCCTTGTGGTACTGGGTTGGGTTGGGCTTGATTTGCAGAACCTCGTTCTGAATGTCCTGCATAGCACAACCCATGAGGGGACACTCAAATGTGTAGTGCCCATAAACATCACATAATGTGCATGGTTGGTTTGTGTGCAACGGGGCATTACGTCTTGGTGCGTTCTGTCATGGGGGATTTTAGGCGAGTCATTTTACGACGGCATTATTGGGAGGGTTTGGTTGTTGACCACCTCCCTACAGTTTCTTATTTTCTTGGTTCTGAGGAAGATTATTTCTAGCTTGCCCTTGTTGATTTTTGGGGGTAGGCTGGTTAGGATGGTTTTTTTGTGCAAACACTTGTCCCAACGGAGCAGGTGGAGCGGGGGCATGGGCTTGAACTGTTTGCATTGGCAGTGCATAGTATATTTGTGGGGGTGGCATTGCCACAAATGTGGGAATTTTCCCCACATACTGCTGTGTTGTCCAAGCCATGGCCTGAGTCTGCTATGGCGGTGCAGGTTGTGCATAGGAAGTTGTTTCTCTAGACTACGATATCATTCTTGCATAGTCCGGAGCTTGGTTTTGGTAAGCAACATTAGCAGTGTTGCTTGATTGTGATGGAACTACAGGTGGGGTCAATCGGTGTTGTGGTTGTTGGGAGACCGATCCTATGATTCCATCTACAGCATGGGATGCCCCTAGTGCATCGCGGTAGGAGGTACTCAAATGGGGAGCATCTGGAATGACGGTGTACAGATATCCAAACTGAGCATAGATCAAGTCAAACTGTTGAGCTTTCAGTATGGCCTCTTCTTCAGATTGAGGACGTTTGGATGCGACGTCCTTTGCTATGGGTGGGAGCAAGGTCTTAAGGAACCAATCCAAGAAGATCCTATCATCAAGTTGAATTTTGCATAGGCTATGGCATCGCCACCGCTCATGGATATGGTCGGTTATATGAGTGGCAGTGTTTTGGCGGCAGGATTACAAGATCTCCACCCCCTCGTCATATCTGACAGGGAGTTGGAAATACTGTAGGAACATGAAGGCTAAGGAGTTGAAGTCTGGGTATTTGGCCTATGGTAGCTCAATGTACCATTTGGCCGCAGCACCTGTGAGGGTGCGTTGGAATAGCCTCAGTCTGATCGAATCATCTACGATGTTGTTTGGAAAGCACCATAGATGGAATGTCATTATGTGGTTTTGGGGACATTCCCCTACTTTTCCTTCAAATTTGGGGATGTCTGATGGTAGCTTAGTTGGCATGGGTGGCCAGAAAGCTTGGTGGCAGATGGGGCCATTTGTTAACTGAGCCAAATCAGGAAGGTTAAGATGAGCCATGAATGGCATATTTTACCCCAGGTTGATGTGGGATGGAGCTACGATGGTGGTGGGATTTGCAGGTGCATAATGCATCTGCACAGCTGGGGGCACTTTCGGTGGCACCATTGCGGATGGGCCAATTCCCCCAAGTGTTGTGGGGGGAACAGTATGGGTGGTGGGGATATTTCCCCCATGTATGACAGTAGAGGCAATGTAAGTGGATGGTCCACAACCCCCCTATGTGGCAGGAGGGGTAGTGTGTGTGGAAGGGCCACTGCCCCCGTGTGTTGCAAGTGGGCCAGCTTGGCTAGTCACTATAGGTGGTGGCAGCTGACTAATGACATTCTGCATGACTATACTTGGGCCACCTGTAGGGTTATTGGTGACAAGTTGTGGTGTGGACATGGGTCCACTTGCTAAGGTTAGGCCGAAAAATGGATCCGGTTTGGCACCAGCCGTGGGGATTGATGGTGCAGTATGGAAGTCTAGTTTAGATTGAAATGGGTCTGAATCAGAATTAGAGGCTCTGTGGCCTTCTGATGGTGTGGGAGATCGCTAAGAACGGTTTCCACAGTGTCGATTGAGTGTTCCAAACTCTGGTGGTTCACCTCTTAGGCATGAGGAAGAGCGTGAGGGATCAATTGTGTTAGTGGTTTATCAAACTAATGGGAATGATGTTTGGACCCCGGTTTCAATGGCTTCCTATTGGCTGTAGGTGGTCACTAGATCACCAAGACTATCAGAAGACAACGCTTATATTTTTCCTCACAGGTGTTTCTACTCAATTGGAAGGGGTCGTTGCCCGTTTCGCTTGGCAATTCCTCTCAGCGGCCAGCTACTTTGGGGTTCCTATGGTACTCCTCACAATGACTTTCTGGGAACAACCCAAGTACTTCCCACAATTGAAGCAGTCAGGGACTTATGTCCTCAAAGACTGCATATTTGTTTGTACTTAGTGTAAATTGGTAAATTTTAAGGCTCTCTCAGCATCATGAACTGAGTTGGGTTAATTAATTGGTGTGGTGTATTTATTTGTTTGTTTTTCTAGTATTTGGTAGCTGCAAATGGTTTATGAATTCATCATCTTATGGTTGTGTATGCAAGCATTGGATAATCATAAATTGTGAACAAATACAGTTTTTAACCCTGAATGTTGATGGCCTAACTAGATGACTACCTCACACTGATATTCCTCTTCAACCAAGAGAAGGTGCTATGATCTTAACATAATGGGACTAAGCCCATTCGTAGATCCTCAGGTCACCTCCTAGATGCAAGGTTGGTCAATAGGGAGGACACTTAGTACCATGAGAATCCCTCCTTCTCTACCCCCTCTACCTTCCAGGTCATCCGGTTTTAATGGTTTGGAACAATATTAGTGGAGTGCCTAGATCTATATGAGCTTATCCTTCGTCATATCCCAGATTACACTGAAAGGTGATGACTGGGTAGAGGAGGAAGGGTGAGAAAGATAGTTAGTTTTAGGTTTATTTTAGTTAAGCTACATTCATTTGATTAAGCCATTAACATTTACTTGGAATTTACACACTGTTTGTAAAAGAAATTGCAGAAAATTGAAACAAAAACCGAAATTGACTTGTAGTGCTGGACAGAGGCGGCTGAGCCGCACTGACAGTCCCTATGAAACTGAAATTTAACTCCTATTAAATTGAAATTGAATATCTGTTTGACAGACTATACATTTCTAATCAAATTTGGTGAGGGGCCGCAAGATTTTTTCAGAAACAGGCGAGGGGGTCGCATAGAATTCATAGACAGTCGCGGTCTATGTTTTTGAGTGAAGTCGCACTTATCATGGGATTAAGTGTGCCTTGGGAGTTCCTGTTTGGCCATTAAGTGCACCCTCACCTCATGTCCAGGCCCGATAAGAGTGACCTACCCCGAATTCAGGCTTTTTTGAGATCCAGAGTTAGATCCAGCCGACAGTAACCTATACTGTGTCCAAACTAACTCGGATGTGCCTAGAAAAGGCTTTGATAGTGCTAATAACTAGAAATAAACTGAATTTAACATGAAATTTGAAAAACTAGGGCAAAACTTAAAAAACTTGAAATTTTAAAAATTTGGCCCAAGGATCCTGTGGGATCGACCTGGTATGGTCGCCAGTTCTGTAGCAAGGATTTCTCCTTGCTACAGGGGTATGAATGGCTCCCTTCCATCTATAGGATAGAAGGTTAGGTTCTTACTCAGAAAAATACTGAAAGGAAAATTAGAATGTAAAGGACAGTAAGGAAAACAAATCAAAGCAAAGATGGAAGAGAAACAATGGTGAACCCCTCTGCAAACAAAGGTTAGGGTTCCTCTTCCAAAGACCTACAAACAATGACTAAACTATAGAAAAATGAAATACCTACAAAACAATGTTAAACATAAACCTACAAATGAAAACATGGGTTAGAAAGCAAAGAAAACTAAGAATCAAATGCAAGAAAGACAAGTTATACCTTCTCTTTGGGTGGAAATGAGCCACCATGCCCTAGCTTGTGGAAGAACCTCTCTTGGATTGGGAAGCTATGGATCAATGGAGATGAAGGAGAGGGAGTGTGGGTGGCTTGAGAGACAAATGGTCTCAAGGCATCCACGAGCAGCATAACAGTATGCAAGGGAGAAGTGTTTTGAGAGTGACCCCCCACCCTCCTTTTATAGTTTTTTTGGGGTTTTAGGGTTTTAAGCCCTTAGTTCGGGCTTTAGCCCCTTTTGGGTATTTTAGCCCTTTCTGCCCTAATTTTAGCTCCTTTTAGGGTTTTAGCCCCTTTTGGGGGGGATTTAGCTCCTAAGAGAGTATTTTAGGCTCCATTTGGGGGGTTTTAAGCCCTTTTCTTCATCCTTAAGCATTTTTTAGGGTGTGGGGGTCTAATGGAGGGTCGTGAAGTGGTGGCCTTGGGTGGTGTAGGTCATGGAGAGCTTAGTGAGGGATTTTTTGGGTTAACAAATATAATTGACAAAATTTGCATATTTGTTAATTTTGGTTTGGATTCACATTGATGCTTGCGAATATACATATGCAAATAGTGAAGTTGATTTGTTTTTTATGAGTTAATTAGGGTTTTGGTTTATGTTGGGCATGTAAATTACTTATGAAAAATTGCAATGTGCTTAACAAACTTTCCATATTTGTAAATTTTGGTATGGATTCACAAGGTTGCTTGTGAATATGCATATGGAAATAGTGAAATTGATTTGTTTTTTATGAGTTAATTGGGGTTTTGGTTTCCATTGGGCATGTGAATTTTGGGTATGAAATTTGGTAAATAGTCAAAATTATTTGGTTTTTATGATTAAATTGGGGTTTTGGTTTTTATTGGCCATGTAAATTCCATTGGGGTTTTGGTTTCCATTGGCCATGTAAATTCCATTGGGGTTTTGGTTTCCATTGGCCATGTAAATTCCATTTGGGTTTTGGTTTCCGTTGGTTTCCATTGGCCATATAAATTAAAGTATTGGGCTTAATTTCAAATTAGGGAAAAGAAAATAATGAATATAGGGAAAACAACATGAGAGGATTTGAAGGAAATACCTCACAAATAAGAGGTTGATCCTAAGGTGGAGTTCGTTTCATTTTTCTCACCCAAAAAACATTCGTCCTCACTCATTCTGGTCCATCGAAGCTCCAATCATTGCAGAATTGTGGCGAAAATGATGACCTCGGCCCATTTTAACCATAAAACAGGTTTTAGTAAATGCGAGCACGTTTTTGCAAACTAAAACAGGGGGGCAATTTGTATTAATAAAACAGGGGCATGGTTTTTTGTACTATCCTAATTGGCATGCATGTTGGTAGCCTTGGGACTAGGCTTGAAAGGGTTGAGATTGCTTGGGATGATTTCTATTTTGTGGATCAAGAGTGATTGACTTCACTCTTCCATTGCATCTAAAAGGTCCCTCAACTTTGTGCACTTAGTGTTAAACCATCAATTTAAGTTGTCACCGTGAAAATTGTAATTTGAAAGGCATGGTAGACAACAGGAAACGTAGGATAGTACCCAAAGTCATGTGTACCCCCTTCGGTGGATTAATTTGAAATCACTTTGCAATTTGGCATCTTTGTGCTGTGACGGCATACCCATGTGCTTTAGTTTTGACAACACTAAATGTTCTTATCGTAGGTACTATAAAAGGTGCATTCCTAGGGGTTCTTATCAAAGGTGTTCAAAATCTATAGAGTGAACACAAGGTAATGGGAGTGGAATTCATCCTTCCAATTGTTAAATATGCATGAGGAATAAGATGCACATTTTTTGAAGGTTATTTTAAAGAAAATAATTTTAATTTCATTCAACAAAATACTTTTGAAATATCCTTTATTATCTTTCCACTCTCAATAGTGAGATTAAAATTAATAATGTGGGTGCAGATAATCTATCAGAAACAAAAGTAAATGGGATATTGAAAAAAATTAGTTTGATATGAACAACTAATTTTTCAGTTTTTAGGGATTCCATTAATTTATGTTCTAGTGGTAGAGATGGGGCATCACCACAATAATAACACATGTTCAAACCTTTCACAAATATACCCTTGATCATGTGCATCTATTCACCAATATTAAGAGACTGCACAATAAGGTGTGTTTACCATTATAATGTGTATTTGGGGTCATAGCTCTCCAAAATAAAATTCCCTTAGGCCTATGCACATCTCCTAAGAGTAAGTCTCACCTCTATCTAATAAAAGTAGTGAATGTGGTGAATCTTGGGTCAATAAGAATGAATCTAGACAATGTAGTTCATTTCATAACAAATGGATTCTAAGTCTCACCTCTATCTAATGGCATCCCGTAAAACTATGTCATAACAAATGGCATCTCCTAAAATTAAGTCTCACCCTTATCTAATAAAATTATTGAATGGCATGAAGTTTGAGTCAATAAGAAAGAATCTAGACAACACATTTCATTGCATAACAAATGTAACGTCCCCAACCCTCCGACCAGCGAAGAGGACGCTACCATAATACTATCTACTCGGGAAACTCTTCCCATGAACATAAAATGAAATGCATTGAAGTAATAACATGCACATATGCATAATTATTTAGCATACATCGGAAGCAAACTACATTCCATTCAAGCATTTAGCATGTTCATCATTTTCATTAAACAACAAATACAATTGCAGATATTTAAGCACAAGAATACTTATTTTATGAAGAAGCGCATCTCACAACTAGCTATGTTGCTGCAACCTTCCACCCAACCATAGGCCAATGTGCTCTGTAATCTCTCAGAAACACTACCACCCCTGATATGGGTGTGATTCCCATAAGGAATAAGGAAACTAAACAGGCTCACTCATAGCCAACGATATGTCAAAACTCAGTCAATCCAACACGGTTGGGTTTATCAGTCCAAGAGTACACAACAACACATAACCAAGCCAACAAGTTGGGATTATCATGTTATCAGGAGATGGAAGCACTGTCTTCTAAGCTAGTGTGCTCATTGAAGAGCTAAGGATGCCTACACCAGAACTAGCTTGACTCCTAAGACATCCACACACACTCAACACAAGGAATCATTCCCTTCTCTACTGCACAGTCCCTCAGGCCATGACTTCCCTTCTAGTGCTATTTGCGAGGGGTGTAGAGAAGAGATACATCCCTCTAGTTCTGTTTATGATGATCCTACAAAACACTAGGTTTTTCAAGCAGACTCCTTTCCACTACTACACAGTCCAAACACCAATTGTATACACAACAATATACATAATTTCTGGGTTGAGGAAAATAGTTCAGCCACAAAATTAATTTCTGAGGTGGGTGGAGCCAACCCAATAATAGCAAATCGCATCCCAGGGACATTTTGGCCCTAATGTGGCCAAAAACGAATTCAACCACACCCAGGAGAACATGGTCTCTCCACCAAATCACTGGGCAATTCAAAAACGTTTGTTAGCTTGGCAATCAATGGGAAAAATGCAACAAAAGCATTGGGGGAAGAAACCCAACCATATAACATTACAAAAATGAATCCACAGCCTAGGAGAATAAAAAATGACTTCCCACATGAGGGAAAAACACACACACAGCAACCCAAAAATGAATTTCACACACATAAAATTTCGGCTATTTGAGAGAGCCCCAACGTGGCCCGACTGATGATGAGGAAAATGTCCAGGAGCCCCAAATCATGAATGAGAACATACCACAAGCAAAATCATGGAGGTAAAAATGCTCCCCAAGCTTCCCTGCATGAGGAAAAAAATGAAAAATGCGATGTATGGCCAAATGGGCCTACATTTTGGGTGATTAATTGCCCTAAAAGTCAAAATTGATTTTCCCCAAAAATGGGTTTTCTTCAAATTCGAATTTCTTGCCCATACTCTTTCCCTCCCCATGCAATAACTACTTCAACCAATTTATGGAAGAATTAAATTATTGCGTGAATGAGACAAGAAAGGTAGTTGACTATTTGATGGGGTCTCCCATTGACATTTGGATTTTCCCCATTGACCCAAAGGTTTAAATAATTTCCCTCCCCATTCCTTAGGGAAATCATTCCCCCATCTCATTATTTGTTGCATAGACATAGTTGGCTGTGGGTTTTTAATTAAATTGCATATTTACATGATGATTTAAACTTATAATGTGCTGGTTAGCACAAAATACCATTGTCAACGATTTTAATCGCTGAAACATTAAACACTAAATCGATGGTGGGGATTTTGCCTTTAGATCCACACCATGATTAATTACAATATATACATCATATACATTTAATGCAAATGGGGTCAATACCGGGGTGTTACAACAAATGGCATCTACTAATAAATAATTTCCTAGCAAGTAGGGCTAAGTGATCCTTGTGTCTAAAGAAAACACATGGATTTCTAGACGAGTCTTTAAATGACAATTAGTAGTAATGCCGGCATAGATCCATCTTAAATGTTATTATGTTATTATGTCGAACATTGAGAGGGATCAAATTCCTTTAGTTGGAGACCCCTTTTAGAGCCTTAAACTAAATATTTGCACCTCGAGGAATTTGATCCCTCTAGACAAAGTTAAAATGTATCCTTGTTAATGAAATTAATACATAAAAATATAACTATAGTAACATAGCAACATAGAAAATATAAGGGTATGTCAAGAAAGAATAAATATTCATATGACCTTATTGATAGATACGATTTGATTTAGGTCAATAGAAATTCAGTTTGAATAAGAAAATATATTTAAGACTCGACATTTATATATATTTTGGCAATTATCAAGTTACATTCCTACAATACTAAACATATAGAAAATAAGAAATGATGAAATATAAATATGATGTGGTAATTTCAATTTGTCAGTTTCTACGGTGAGGTGGATTAGTGTAGGGTTTTTCTGGAAAAAACCTACACTAATGATGTGGTAAGTTAAGTAGTATTTAATGAGGAATATGTTCAACAAAGTAAATTGGGATGCCAACCTGAAACAACAACATAATAGTAAAATTACACAATGTCAACATATACTAATTTCTGATGTTTTTTGGCTTGAGGAGGGGATCACTGCAGGAAAGGTAGGAGGTAGGATTCTCGGTGTTTCAGCAGGACGGTGGTGGTTCATTACCAACTGACGTGATGGTTCCTGCTCCTCCTCAAGGGGAGAGGACCATGGAAGGAATGAAACTTTGGAAATAGAGTTAGCTATAATGGGAACAGTAAACAACAAAGGAAAAGGAGTAATATATGCCCAAACAAAGGCCAAATATGGGGAAGGAAGTAGTGGAACACGAAAGGAGGAAACAAATATTCAAGGTATAAGAAAGACATGACAATGTGTCTTGAAATCCAAAACGGTACCAAGACTACAGATCAAATCAGAAAGAGTCAAGGAGGACATTCAATACATGAAATAAAGGGCCCTTATAGGAAACTTTGTGGGGATCTGGCCCATAGAAAATGCACTGGTATGGTGGATTAACTCAACGTGGAAACCCCAAGGACACTTTCACCTCCAACTGGTAGCAAAAGTGTTCTTCACCATCATTTTATTCAATGAAGAGGACAGAACGAAAATATTTGAGAATGGCCCCTATTTCCACAATTCGGCAGGCCTCTTCTTGAGGCCCTGGAAAGAGAGATTTGACCCTAACAAGGAAAATCTGACAATAGCTGCAGTTTGGATAAGAATGTATTCCCTCCCAATAGAATACTAGAAGGAAGAAATCTTGATGGACATAGGGAACACCTTGGGGAACTTCATCAAAGTCTCTGAGAAAACAAGACAGAGAAAATATATTTCGTATGCTAGAATTTGCATCTACTTGGACATATCCATAGATTTACCGGATGGAATAGAGTTAAAATGGGAAGATGAGGAATGGTTCCAAGCCATAGACTATGAGCAGATTCCATTCTGTTGTAGAATATGCCATGAACATGGGAATCTGTTTAGAGACTGCTCCCAAAACAAGAGACCAGGAGGGAAAAAAGATCAAGAACTCCAGGATGTGGAAGGATTCAGCAAGATACAAAATAAAGAGGCAAGCAAGAAATATCTCAGGGCCAGAAGTCCACAAAAGAGTTTAGACCCAGAACCAATTCGAGACCCTCTAGGAAGACCAGATAAAAGACACAGCTAAGGAAAAGACAGAATCCAAGAAGGACAAAACCCAAGGAAAACAACAAGAGGAGAAGGGAAATGATACCCAAGGAATAGGTAATATTATGGACCCAAAATAAAACCCTGATACTACAAAAACGAATACGGATCCCCTTCCACAGAGCCAACACAAGGAAACCCTAATAGATTCAAGAACGGGGGAAGTTGGTTCTGAAGACATGGAAATAGGGGACCTGGACCTTGACAGCATGTAAGTGACATGCTCAGATAAAGATCCAACTCTGATCCCCCCACTAGCAAGTGTCTCTTCTGGAGAAAGCCATCATCCAAGCTAAAAATGCGAGTTCCCTTGGAGTAGTGGCTGAATCACTTAAAGTTACAAAAGGTAAGAAAAATACAAAGAAAGATAAAAGAGGAAGACCCAGCAATATACAAAGAATCAAAGCAATAGGAAAACAACTGGTGGCTTCAGGGAAGCATCCAACAATAGATGCAGCCCTGTCCCCTTCCAATTGACTCTGTCTTTATGCAGATCACAACTTGGAATATAAGAGGCTGTAACAGTGATCTTAAGAAGTGCCTTCTTAAAAGAAGGATCGATAAATACAGATCAAGGATCATTTTCCTGCAAGAAACAAAATGCTCAGGAGAATAACTTGCAAGCATAGCTCAAAAAGTCTGGAAGGGTTGTAAGTCAGTTGTAGTGGATGCCAGAGGTGCAGCAGGTGGTCTGGGAATCCTATGGAACCCTCATGAGGTACTTTTATCATGTTTCCTCACCACCACATGCACTCTCTCAGCTGAATTCCACATCCTTGGGACTAGAATAAGGGGATTCATTTCCAACATGTATGGTCCCCCAAGGGTAGATCAGAAACCGGAAGTTCTGGACTCCCTCACAAACCTAAAAACTCTTGTTCAGGACAAGGCATGGATTATTTGAGGGGAATTTAACCTGATAGGAAGCCTTGATGAAAAAAAAGGAGGTATACAGAATCTAAATGATGTAAGTACTTTCTTTAATAACACCATCACTGATTTGGACCTGATAGATGTCAGAACTTCCAATGGTATTTTTACTTGGAATAACAAGCAGACAGGAGACAGAGGAATAGCATGCAGACTGGACATATTCTTGCTCTCAGAATCAGTCATGATGGCGACAGGAAATCTCAAAGCAATTGTCCTGCTAGCAGCATGGTTGGACCACTGGCCCATCTATCTGGAATGGGAAAATGTTGGATTCAACCCCCGCAGACCATTCAGATTTGAGAAATTCTGGCTCCTACAACCAGACTTCCAAGAAAAACTCAAGGAATGGTGGGAGATATCCCCTCCTATTAGGGGCACTCGTATGTATCAATTTCAACAAAAGCTTAAAATCCTTAAATACCACATCAAAAAGTGGAATAAGTTGTCCTTTGGCAACATATTCCACGAAAAATAGGCTTTAGAGCTCAAGATCAAGCAACACCAATCATATGTAATGATCAACGATTATACAGAAGAACTAAGGCTCCAGGAAAATAATTTGATGTTGGACTTCAATCAAAAAGAGAAACAAGAGGAAGTTTACTGGAACCAAAAGTCCCAAATTAAATAGCTCCAAGAGGGAGAGTGAAACACTAGTTTTTTCCACAAAGTGGCCATTCAACACAGACAGGGAAATAGGATTGATAGGCTGAAAAAGGAGGATGGAAGTATCACTGAATCCCAAGAAGATATGGAGACCACCCTAAACTCATACTTTTCCAAACTCCTCCACAAACCGGAGAGAGACAGAGAGGAAGCTCAAAGAGAGGTGCTAAGTCACATTCCCAAGCTCATTTCTGAGGATCATAACCATATTCTCGGAAAATCCATTGATATGTAAGAGTTCAAAAATGCTGTTAAATAGATGGCTAAAGATAAAGCACCGGTTCCTGATGGTTTCACCACAAATTTTTTTCACGTGGGCTGGGATTGGTTGAAAGAACAAATTTAGGCCCTAATGGAGGACTCTAGGAAATATGGGAGCATTCTTAGAGCTCTAAACTCAACTTTCCTAGCCCTTATTCCAAAACAAAGTGGAATAGAGGACCCAAGCAAATTAAGACCGATTGCCCTGTGCAATGTGATTTACAAAATCATCTCCAAGGTAATAGCTAACCATATTAAACCACTCCTTCCTCTTATCATCTCTCCAGAGCAAGACGGGTTTGTGAAAGGAAGACAAATCCTAGATGGCATTATTCTGGTCCATGAAACTATCCACTCTCTCAAAGCAACAAGGACTCCAGGTATTCTTCTGAAACTAGATCTTTCAAAAGCTTATGACAAATTGAACTGGCAATTCCTGGCAGGTATCTTGAAAGCTTTTGGTTTAGTGGAGGACTGGACTAACTAGATAATGAATATGGTTTCTTCTACTTATTTCTCTATCTTGGTTAATGGATCCCCCTCAAGCCCCTTCAATGCTACTCGTGGTATTAGGCAGGGGGACCCCCTATCGCCCTTCATCTTCATTATTGCAGTAGAAGGACTGGGCAGGATGCTAAAGAACAGGAGAGCTGCAAACAAAATCTAGGGATTGTCCCTAACAGATGGGATGGAACCCCATCCCCACCAACATTTTTTGGATGATAACATGCTGATGGGCCCATCCTTGGTGAGTGAAGCCAGGGGAATAAAAGAATGCTTGAATACCTTCCTGGAAGCTAGTGGCCTAGAAATTTACAAAGAAAAATCTCAGACCTACTTCTTCAATACTCCTAGGATAACCAAGAGAAATATACTCAGGATTCGGAGTTCCTGGAAGGTAGCCTACCCTCCAAGTACCTGGGAGCACCAATGGAAGAATCAACTATCAAACAAGTTTCTTGGAAAGAGCTGGTGGACAAAATTAACAGAAAGCTCAGTCTGAACCCGTGGGAGGGCTTTGAAAGTCCAGAGACTGAGCTTTCTGTTAAAGTAAAGAAAACACTAAGTCTGAGCCTTAGGGTAGACATTATATCAAAGATATTCAATGAATGAGAAAACACTTGAATGATATAATACCAACGCTTTCTCTATCAAATTGCAACATGTTTCCAAATATAGAAAATAAATCAATATGGTTGCAAGGCGCAGAAGAAACAAAGCATTGCCTCTGTAAAATGAAGAAACCCTAGCCATAAATAGACAAAAATAAACAAATTCAACTTGACTAGCTATAATCAATTTCCCAAAGAATTTTGTGGCCATGGAGAATTAAAAAATGTCTCAACAATTATAAAAGGTCGAATAATAAAGAGAAAAAAATTTATTGGCATGTCCAAGACTTGCAAAAACAAACACATGATAAGTGAGTGTCATTTAACGTTGGGATGTTCAAATTGAAAAATGAATCTTTACAAAATGGTTCAGATCAATCCATGTTGAGGAGAATTCACATATACATATAACTAGAATCTTAAACTGTCACTTAGACCAGTATAGATCCAAATCCTGGGCTCTATCAAGCACTGGGAGGGATCAAATCTCTCGAGGTGAAAACCTCTTATTAAGCATTGCACTCAAGGAGCTATTGATTTGATTCAAACCAAAAGACATCTTTTTATTTAAGGTCCACATATAATATTTTTATTATTAATATTTAATATTATTTATGGCTGACATATAATATTTTTTAATTTTTTTATTTTGTTAAGAACTAACATTACAACATCTCCCTTTACATGGTTTTAAAACCATGTGCAAGGCCCTCTAAACCATGTACAAGGCCCTCTTAAAACCATGGGTTGTTTAGGAGTCCTTGCACATGGTCTTAAAACCATTTGAAAGGCCCTCCTAAACCATGTACAATAAAAACATGGGTTGTTTAGGAGTCCTTCCACATGTTTTTAAAACCATTTTCAAGGCTCTGCTAAACCATGTACAATAAAACCATTGGTTGTTTAGGACATGGTCAACATTTGTTTTGCTGATAATTCATTTTATTATTTTTTATTATTTTTTTAGGTAGAAACATTACAACATCTCCCCCATATTGCGTTGTTTTTATTATTATTTATTATTTTGTAGGTAGGAACATTACAACATCTCCCCCATATTGTGTCGTTTTTCTGATCAGCATTTTTTAGCAGATAATTAAAAAAAAAATTATTGTTTTGTTAGGTAGGAACATTACAACATCTCCCCCATATTAGGTTGTTTTTGTGGTCGACAATTATTTTGGAGGATAATTAAAATTTCATTTTTTATTATTTTGTTAGTAACAAACGTTACAAGGTCTTCCACATAGCGTTACAAGATCTCCCTCATACTGGGTTGTAGAG
>LPNX010598546.1:52282-62347 GCA_001517045.1 Pseudotsuga menziesii
CTCTTCACAGTTAAAAATCCATACAGATTATTTCTATTTCCATTAGTTCTATAAATTTTCATAGAATTATTAATATAATAAAAAGTTGGAAACCTTACCATGAAAGTATCTCATTCATAGAGTTGACATTATTTGCATACATCACAGGTGAGCATCATTAGCCCCATACACCATTTTGGAATGCTGGATATATATTAAAAAATAAAAAAATTATAATATTAAATTAAATTAATTTAAATTTAAAAACTATATTATTGTTTTATTAACTCATGAAATGTTTAAATTTCACTTTTATTTCCAAATACAAAAATATTGCTTCAATTTTACAATTACATCACAACTCCATTGAATAAGCCTATATGCAAATGACGGAGGTTCAAAGACCAGCATCTACAGTCCCCTAATTATGTCCACGATTGTGACAAGACCCATTTTAAAGTGTGTTTCCTCGACCAAAAGATAAATTCTAAATTCTATTATCTTTGTGGTGTGTATTATATATGTCTAATGAACATTTTAGATTTCATTAAATGAATAGGAATATCACTTAGTAAATAAATTCCCTAGATAAATAAGTGTGTTGGTGAAACATATTAAAAAATTAATAAACTATCCAACGATTTAAATTGTCAACCCGAGGAGAGCATAAACTAAATATATGAAAGGTTAGAGTAATGCCAACTTAATCTA
Organism: Pseudotsuga menziesii; assembly: GCA_001517045.1. Classification (NCBI taxonomy): domain Eukaryota; kingdom Viridiplantae; phylum Streptophyta; class Pinopsida; order Pinales; family Pinaceae; genus Pseudotsuga; species Pseudotsuga menziesii. The sequence continues at coordinate 52,973 of LPNX010598546.1, forward strand.
ATATTTGAAAATAAAACACATGCGACTGAAATGAAATTTAAATTTAGGCAAGCGTGAAATTGAGTAAAAAGAAACTACTCTAATGCTTATTAATGAAACTTGGAAAGCATGAGACTGCGTAAAAGACAACATGGTTAAGAAAGCTTGAAATTAAATAAGGGAAAAAGCATACAAATCAAACACATGTGAGAAACCATAAGTAACAAATGGAAAATGATAAACAATTCAAAATAACAAATCTGTTATGGGGAAATCAAAATAATTTCTCTAAAACATCAATCCTATTACAAAATGATCAAATCCATGACTAACTCTCAAAATAATTTAGATAAATTATTTCTCTGCTTCCACACCACTAAAGAGGCCTCTACTACTCCCAAATCAAGAGAGATCACTCTTATTTATACATGAGATGCTTTGTGTTATCACTCAGAATATACCTAGGTTGTGGAAGGTAAACCCCAAGGTAACATCATAACCACTTTAATAAAGAAAGCTGGCTTCTTTATTCCGAGAGAGGGGTATCTCGTTGAGTTGTTTAACAAGGCCAGATGTATAAATAAAAATAAAATTCATATTGTCTTTGTGGTTGAAACAAGACAAGCATGCATTGGGCTATGGAGTCACAAATATTTTTTGAATCACAGAACAGTTTGCATGGAAAAATTATGCAAAGGCAAGATAGTACTTCGTTCAACGTCAAAATCTTGTTTGTGTGGTAACAAAGAAGAAATAATGATAGTCCATTAATACAGAGCACCAAAAAGATGAATTCTGCATTAATTTTGGTAAGAAATATTGGTGAATATATGAAACAATAGCCAGAGCATAACAATATGAATTTTGAAACTATTACACACTCATTCCAAATATGAAAGAACACATAATGACAAGTTTAACATAAGAGACATGCACATAAGAAAGGAAGTAATAGAATTCAATTACGAAATACACATGAATCTTTGCAGCAAAAGGCTAGCATTCATATTTGTAATTTTATTAAAGATGGGTCACAAGATACATAACAAAAAATATCTCAGATTCCAATCCCTTTTTCATAAAATGTATAAGTAATTATATATTGGTCCATGAGCTAAAAATATAACTAACTGCCAAAAATAGCTCTAAATTGTTTTACATGTGTCACTCGACACTTCGTAACTAATAATTGATTCTAAATACAAGATAAATAACTAATAACTAATCTTCAACTTTAAATTCTCCATGATCTTTGTATCTTCACTAGCGCAACCTATATTTTCTTTTTCCTAAATGTTCAATAGTCTTCCATTGATCGACAATAGGAAAATATAGATTGACCATTTCCTTTGCCAACACTCTGAGCTCAGCATTCTCCACATAAGAATAATCGACCAATTTGTCACATGTACCTTTGAAATCGAACAACATCTCAAAATCCCCAACCAGTTTGTCAACCACTAATTTTCTAAACAAGGATTGCTGCATGTCATCAAACTTCCCGTGATTTAGTATGCAACTAATCAACCTATCCGTATAATACTTTTGAGACCACATCCCTCCTTTCTCTTCCCAAAAGAAAGGAAGTCCCCTTTTGAACAAGGGACTAAACAGTTTGATGAATTCCTTAATTTGGTGATTCATAATATCAATTTTAGCTTGAAATGTATCCAAATGTTGATATTTTCTCACCACTTTGCTTTCCCATGTAATGGTTGAGATCCTATTTGTAATATTTTCTTTCCTTATGTCCTCCTCTATTAAAATGTTTCAAACTTATTGCATTTTGAGTTGTGTCTATGGATTCTTTATTCAAGACTTGCTTCACTACCATGACACTTTGTCTAGTTCCTTGCATCACAATCTCCTTGTCTAAAATGTAGTCTAAATAAGGCCTGAGATTTCCTTCCTTTGTTATAGGCACATCCCAGATGATATGCTAAGATCCAGGTAAGGCTGGCTTTCATGTTACCTAATTTATTAATTTATCATTTTTATTTTGTAGCTCGTGACATTTAGCCTCCTGTTGTAATTTCACAAATCACATAAGGTTACCAATAATACATACTAAAACATACATACATAACAGAGACAGGAGACAAGAACAAGTAGATAGCATAATAGATTATATTAGCATGAGAGGGTCCATACAATATAGAGAACTAAACCAAGTTCTCCTCTGGCTCAACAACCTAATATATATGCTTATAAAACAGTTACAAAATAACTACCTATTGGTTCAGTGAACCGACACGACTTTAGGTGGCCGACCTAATCTCTAGTTAGTCGGATAACCGACTTAGTCGGCCAATCGACTAATTCAGCTATCATTCAAGTTAGCATACCAACTTGCTCCTCCAACATCTTCCCCACGAACAAAACGTTTCTTCGTCCCGAAGAAATAGGGAGGTACAAAAACTTCCTTGCCTGTCTAAGTAGTCATTATTTTGTGCTTGATCTTTATGGGCTATGAAGTCTGATGGTCGGTCTTTTCTGTACGCAGACTTCAACAATTGTTGGGGCTATCATTGCTAGATGATGTTGGAAATCTATCCAACTCTGCAATATTTTATGTATGTCGATGGTGAGTGTAGTCAGACTTGACAAGATCGACATTTTCTCTTGAATGGAAAGTTCAACTATTCTTTCCATGTCAGGACCCATAAACTGGTCCTTTTCCTCTGCTGTCTCCATTACTCGTTTCATCTGCGGGAAGATGATGTCTACTTTTTCTAAGTTGGGAATGGCTTGATGCACCCACTGATGTGCTTCCCGCTCAAGCTTCTGAATTTTAGATGTCTCAAGCACTATTTTATCCTCAATTGTGCTTCTGAGTGCTTCGTCAGTGGTTTTCCTCTTCTCAAGCGCTTGGACCTCTTGCCAGGTCTGCCTGGTGCGCTAATAGACTTTCCCATAGTAAGAAGACCAGTCTATCAATACTTCTTCAGTGATGATAGACTCCTCCATGTGATCTTGCAACACTTTTTAGGCTTCGAAAAAAGCTGTGTGCTTGTTGGGCACATGGGCAGACCCGGGTTAACACTTTATACGTCACACCAACAAAAGACCCACTGTGTTGGCCCTTTCGGCAACAACCTGCGCGCAGGTTGCAGTCTCACCCGAAACAGCAATGGGGTGCCGCAGAATCAGGTTTCTGCATGCAGAGAGGGGTATTACTGTACCTTAGCCTTTCTAAACAATTATTAATCAACTTCGTGTTAACTATCATTCATTCACATATAACTTCACAGCATAATAAACAAACCAACTTGCATAACCCACTACAGGGAATTCACAGCGAAGCTTAGTGTTAGCAGAGATCTTATATTATCAGATATATTCAGTTTAATGCATGAAAATGACAGAAACAACACAACAAAACCACAAAACCAAATATAATGTGGTTCACCCCCAGTGTAGGGGCTACGTCCACAAACTGCGTTTTATTCCTCTTTCCTCAAAACCACAGTTTATCTGCGCACTCAGCTGCAGATTCCTTCAGCTCTTAATAGCCGCGCACACAGCAGCAGGCTTCTGCGCACACAGCTGCAGATCTTTCTTTCTTCCTTACAAAAACCCTCTGCGCACACAGCTGCAGAGGTCGTCCATGCACACAGCTGGGACTTGTCCTTTCCTTACAAAAAAAACCAACCTTACTTCGCCTTATCTTTCTTTACATCAAAAAGCCTAACCTATCCATTTTCCATAAGTGCTTATTTATACTGCGCAGTTTTACAAAAACCATGGTATTAAACCATGGGCACCCACAAAAACCCTAAACCCTGAATTTAAACCATGGGTTTATTACAAAAAGGGAGGGTTTTGACTTACCCTGACACCCCTAAGACTATTTTGACCCATAGCTCCGCTTACAAATTTCCTAACTAACCGCGGAGTTACCCAATATGGAGTATGCGCCCCAACAGGCCCCTAAGACTCACTAGTGGCCCGTCCCGGGACACTCTGCATCTTCTCTGGTAGGCGAAGCTTCTGTGCGAGGGTCTGGAAACGACTGGTGAGATTATGCAGTATCTCATCAGTGGCTTGCTCCTTTTCCACCATCTCCTGTAATACTGAAGAAGAGTCTGTATCAGCCTTTTCCTGCGCAAAATTGTCATATGTCTTCAAAATTTTGAGCTGGCTTTCCGCAGCATTGGTCAACTCTAAGGCTTCATCAACCAGGGGCTGTAGCGCACTTTCCAGCATTGTAACCTTCGTCCTGCAAGACTCGATTTCCTGTTGAAGTTCCTTTCTGCGTTTTACTTTAGCCATCTTCTGCATAGGTGGCAGCGTCTTGATCTCTATTCGGACTGCATCGAGCTCATCCTGGCGCAACTTGATGGTTTCCTGAATCTTCCCTACATCTGGATGATCCTGTAGATTTGCCCAGGATTCTATGCTGTCTTCCATTAGTTTTGCGACACTAGCCATGTTGTCTGATATTTTTGTTGCTGAAGCCTTGATATCCTGCTGGCGCTGTTCTCGGACCTCTGGAGGAGTCTTAGGGGGAATGCACAGTTGAAGTTCTGCAATCTGTTGCTGATATTCTATCTTCATCCATTCCAATTCACTGTGGGACTGCTGGGCATAGTCTTTCATCTTAGCAATCTTCTGCTTTGGTTCCTCTGTTTCCTGTATGTCGGAGTCAGACAGACTCCGACATGCCTCATCCAACGCTTGCAGTAGCGTGGTTGTTGTCTGCTCGGCCTCTTTCTTTTGTTGCTCGATCTCTTGTAGGCGTGCGGTGGAAGTTTTGTTTTGCTTGATGGATTCTTCCAGTTGGATTTGTGACACTTGAGCTCGGGTATGGATCTCCTTTGTAATCGCGAGCTGTCGGAGGTGCAACTCTGACATAGGTATCTTTGTATAATCAAGCTCTGCAGTTATATTTGTCGGGGGTCGAGAATCGATGTCAGGCTGCATCAGAGTTGCACTTGAAACCTGTCCCTGGGGATCCCTAAGTGGCCATTGCCTACTGTCCTGCTGCGGGGTTGCCACAGTGCTGCTTGCCGCAGTACTGGGTGATGGTTTTGCGATTAGCTCTTTTAACTCTGATACCCTGGTTGCGAGACCTGTGAGGCTGGCAAGATGTAGCTCCGCGAATTCAGACCATTTTTTAGTAAGCACCAACGTAGATTGTTCAAGAGCATGCTCCAGTGCACTCATCGTCACAGAGGCTTCCTCCTCGATATCTTTATCCTTTGATGCCTTTACCTTTTTGCGAGGCTGCGGCTTGGTTACCTCGGCTACTTCTGGTGACTTGCGCTTCGTCGGTGGGGTAGGATCTGTTATGGTCTTGACCGACTCCTCATCCTGTTCACTATCACCACCCTGGTCATTATCATTTATCTGGGAATCACTTGGATCTTCGCTATCTTCCAACGGGCTTTGCTGCTGCGCCTAACTAGTACCTGCGCCAATATTGATAGCTGGAGGAACCGGGATAGAAGGTTTTTTTCCTAAATCTTTCAGCCATTCAGCCGGCCATTGCTGAACAATCCGCTGGATATCTAGTTCGGTGACTACATATGGTAATTTGAAACACTGTCGTTGAGGATCTGCACGAGCTTGAAGGAAAACATGATGCATGTCGGCGCTAAAGTGCGCGATCCCCTCGTACTGAGAGAACACCTCGTTGGTAAGGCGAGGTGTTCGCACTATCTCATAGTGAAGGCTCATAGCATAGAATACGAACACAGTGTTCGTCATCTGTTGAGTTTCCTTATCTGTGGATACCCAAAGGGAGGCATACCTTGCTGCTCCCGGTGTGCCGGGGTTTATTTCGGCAAACTGAGCTTCAGTGGGTTCTTTCCATCCAACTAATGCAATAAGGATTATAAGCCATGAATAATGAAAAGGTCTACCTTTTTATTGCGCATCACGGGCATCCTCCAAAAACTCCTTCGCAAGATAGCCAGCCCAATTATAAGTATACCCCTCGGCGCAGTTCATAGCAATCCTGATAACCGGGGCAGGAACTTCAGTTGGCCTGCATTTCCATATAAGTTTGCAGGCTAAGAGTTTAGCTATAAACCGAATGGGCTGTGCCTGAATCGCGGAAGTATGATACCCTCGTTTCCCTTTTGTCAGGCCAAACCATTCCTTCATGGTTTGCGCGAGCTTTGTGTCTTCATGTTTGGACAGAAACTCGGTTCTCGGATCTGGTCCTGCCATAGGTAATCATGTGATCCTATGGATAAGGGCGGCGTCGATAGGAACTTGTTGGTCCCCTATCCATAGATAGCCGTCATGCACCAAGGCTAGTAAATGCTTGGCCACTACAGTCACATGTATACCGCGTCCAAAATGGGGAATGTTGAATAGCTTGAGTAGGCCAGCTTTGTCCAAACCCGTAGCCCATGTTTGCACTTCCAGTAGCGTGACCTCATGGTCAGGGTACCTGACGCGGTGCAAGTATTCGGCTGGGTCAAACTGTGGGAACTTGCCATAGTCATTGGTGTCATGATCGCTATACTTAAGCCGATCAATCTTCCCTATCATACTGCCAATCAGCTGCACTCCTGATGGTAATGAAGGTGTGGCTAATGTAAACTGTTTTGTCCGCCGGGGTAGCGTGGTGCCTGGGCGAACAGGTGGTAAGTATGGTGGTCGTGGCGGCGGAATATTCTCCCTTCCCCTGGCCGGGGTTTGGGCGGAACCAGAGGGCTCCATGGGATGAGCTGCTAATGTTTGCCCTGTTTGCTGCGGTCGGTCTTGGTTGCGTTTGGTGCGGATTTCAGTTCTAGACTTTTTCCTGGCAGACCGTGTCTGCATCGGCCGTGGTGGTGCTGGGGGAGTGGCTTCACAGTGAGCTATGGCAGGCGGCCGAGTAGAGCAGGTGATCAGACCCTCTTGCTCGAATTCTCGGACCAAATCGTCAATCTCATGTTCAGTGGTCATGGGTTCACTCACAAAGCTTAAAGGAATGCAGAATGTGATTTTTCCTATCTTAGGCATCTTCTTATACACACTAGCAATCAAATCGGGGAGGACAGTGCATTGAAGGCACCAAATCGGATGAAAATCTTGTCCTTGCGGGACGTAATTTCCGGTACCGGTCTTAGTACAGTCATTTAAGGCACTTAAAATCCCGCCGCCGCCAAACTGGTTACCTCCCAACGGTCGAATTTTGGGCCTCGAAACATTTTCGATCTGCGGCAGAAGCATGGTCGCAGCCTCGGGGCGATAAGAAACTGCGGCCCAGTAGTGCGCTGCGACCCAACCCGGTAATATCCACGATAGGATGATTAAATTTGAGGTGCGAGCGTCTTGGCTCTGCCCCTGAAACTTACGTCGCACGTCTTGAGCTTGTCTTATAGATGTGGTGCGCGCGACCTTCTGGTAGGTTCTCCGTCGGAGCTGAATTTTTGTAGGGTCAGCCCCCCATGCTGTGGTAGCGTCTATTGTTATTTCCAGATGCTGCATGTTCTGAGACTGAGGTACTTGGTCTGGCATCCGCAGAATAGTGTGCCCAAGGTCTGTCAGCCCGATCGGGGCGGGCAGTTCTCGAGGCTATGCTCTGAGGCATCGAAGAGACTGAGTGATCTGTGCGCACCTATGGCCATGTAGCTCGTACAGTCGTTGCTGCCAATTCTCCAGACCACTGTCTGAATCAGACATGCAGGAGCTATCACATTGCCAATACATTACACCATCAGTATTAGGTTCGACATAATCTGCATCCGTGGCTGTGATGTTATAGATGTGGTCTAAAGTATCCAGCTCCCCTTCATCTCTGAGTGGTTCTGTATATCTCTCTCCTTGGGATGGATCGAGGGGTATAATAACGCGCAGACCATTTCCTTCGAAGGTCATCTGCCGCATTTTAAGGTTGATGACTGCAGCATTGGCCATGGCCCACTCAATTCCCAGCAGGGCTGGGTAAGGGTTGCTGTCATCAATGATCTCAATAAATTCAAAATCTGCTAGAGTACTGACCCCATCAATGTCGATTGGGACACTAAGAAGTCTCCCTAGCGGTACAATCCTTTGCTGGTTAGCTAGTCGCAGTTGTATAGGTGACCAAACCAGGGAAGGCGTTCCCATTTGTCCCCACGTCTGCTTAGGGCGGACATTGACGTCTGATTCCAGATCGAGGATGACGTCAGTCATATCATATTCTCCTATCTGAACATTCAACCTCATTTCCCTTCCCGTTCGTCGGACACGACTAACAGTTTTCTCCTGATCACTTCCTCTCTGATGGTCTGTGACAGCAAGAACTTTTTGCAGCTCGTTTAGAGCGGTCTGATTGCGCAAGAGTTTCATACAGCTCTGCAAGAAAGAAGATAGTGTACTTACTTTATCCGTCGAGGCCCCCTGTAGCTGCGACGCCTGCTGGTGTTGCCGCGCAGGTATGTCTACGGCGCCATCAACATTAGTGCACCGGACCTCCGGGACTGGTGTGGTATCCTTCGCCGGACCAAGGGCAGGGCCTTTTTTACAGACCTGTTGTGGGCTCATTGTGGTAGGTTGTCTTGGCGAGTCTTGAGTATGTGTCGTAGCTCCACTCTGGGTGACCACATTGAGGGATGGGGCAGGTCTTTGTTCCACGGAAGTCAACTGAATACTTGAGGTAGGGCTACGGCTATTTTCCTGTATCTTTGCAAGGAGCTGAGGACATTGTTCAATGACGTGATCTACTGCATGGCAATACCGACATGTCGTAGTGGGGTTTCGACAGTCGTGGGCCAAATGACCAGCTTGGTTACAATTGTAACACACAATCTGGCCTCTGCCTCTACCGGCCATTCCACCATGGCTGCGACCACCAAAAACACCTCTGCCGGGGTTGCCACCTCGGTATCCATAACCATCATTATTCTGGTTTTCATTGTGAACTCGGTAAGCATCAGAGGTGCGCTCTCGCATAAGGTCATAGCTGCGACATTCTTCTTCGTTATGGCCAACAGAATTACAAAACTGGCAGTAGGGGTTTTTGGGAACTGGGACATATCTCTGGAGAAGAGGGCAGTGCTCAGGGCGATGCTGGCTAGGAGTACAGAAAATCTCACAATATATCACACCGGCATTGACTTGGGTGGGCGCGCCCGCGGTAAGATAAGTTCTGACCATGGGGCACTGGTCCCTATCGTGACCCTCGGAGCGACATTGCGTACACCAGACCTCCTCTCGACTGGTTTTAGATTGCTTCATGTCACGAAGTTCCAGGGCCATTGCTGCCAATTGTGCTTGGATTTGAGCAAGACCAGAATTGTCTCCGACGGGAGTGGTTTCTAGCTTCATTGCGATTTCCAGAGCCTCTTGCTGGTCAGCAACCTTCTGTTGCATGAGCCGCGTTCTGATATGCGGCAGTAACGCAGCAATAAACCATTCCTTGTGCTGCGCAGGACTAATAGTAAAGCTTACTTGGTCTAATAAGACTTTGAATCTCTG
>LPNX010598546.1:63478-93949 GCA_001517045.1 Pseudotsuga menziesii
GTGCACTCAGCTACAGATTCCTTCAGCTCTTAACAGCCACGCACACAGCAGCAGGCTTCTGCGCACACAGCTGCAGATCTTTCTTTCTTCCTTACAAAAACCCTCTGCGCACACAGCTGCAGAGGTCGTCCACGCACACAGCTGGGACTTGTCCTTTCCTTACAAAAAAAACCAACCTTACTTCGCCTTATCTTTCTTTACATCAAAAAGCCTAACCTATCCATTTTCCATAAGCGCTTATTTATACTGCGCAGTTTTACAAAAACCATGGTCTTAAACCATGGGCACCCACAAAAACCCTAAACCCTGAATTTAAACCATGGGTTTATTACAAAAAGGGAGGGTTTTGACTTACCCTGACACCCCTAAGACTATTTTGACCCATAGCTCCGCTTACAAATTTCCTAACTAACCACGGAGTTACCCAATATGGAGTATGTGCCCCAACAGTGCTGCTCCATCAGTAGTCGAACGGTTTCTTCTTTCTACCCTTCTTTTGTTTCCTGAATCTGTGCATGGAGCACCGACACCACGCTTTCAAATAGCTAATAAGATATTTCTAGCGGTTTGTCACTATTGACCTCTACCGGTCCTGGTATCATAGACTGGACTAGGTCCCTACACTTGTTAAGGAACTTAACTTGTTCTTTTTCCTTGTTGTCTAGTTCCTTATGTTTGTGCTGGTTCCTTGTCTTTGCTACGACTGCTAGCACTTCCAGTAGTTGTTCTAGCTCTGGATCTCTTAATTTGGTTGCATCGACTGCGGTGGTCGACCCAACTAGATTGATGTGGACCATTGTTGGTTGTCCATGATGGTCCTTCTTATTTTTCTTCTTTTTGTGCTTCTATGCTTCTGCTTGTTTCAGCACCTGTGTACCTGCAAAAGTTGAGCCTGGAATTTCTATTTGCTATGCAGTAGTGGTTGATGGTATTTATATTTGGGGTGGTGGGATGACTACTACCTCTAGTTGTTCGGATGCAGGTGGTCCAGAAGTGGATGCAGTTGGTGCTGATGGTTACGGTGGGGTCGGTTCTGGTGTAGCTGGTTGGATTAGGGTTTCTGAGTCAGGGGGTGGTGGTGGTGGTGGTGATGGGGTTGGTGAATGGTCGGGTGTGATTGGGTTGGAGGAAATGTGGTCAAGTGGTGGATTGTCGGTCTGGGGTGGTGAGTACAAGTCAGAGAAAAGTTGGTTGATTTCTTGATTTATGTCGTTGATATTTTCTTCTTCCTCTGGTCCGGTCGGTTCAAAGGCTAGTAGGTGGGTTTTGGGTTCAGTCGAAGTGATAGTCATGGTCCGACATGTGACAACTTCGGCTTCTTTGTCGAGATTTCTCTCGAAGGTCGAACTCAAAGTTGCAAAAGTTTTTAGCCCCTGGAGTATTTGGCCAGGTTGTCGGGATCCACCAGCTTCAAACAGAGGTGCTTTGGTTGAGAGTTTTTGCATCGACGTGAATATATCAGGAATTTTTTCAATAAATGCCTTAAGGTCTCTGTCCCCGGTCGAATTTCTCCTTCACAGCCTCCGACATAGCATTTTTGCATTGGTCATGTGGGCATATTGAGAGTTGTTCTAGTACTAGCTCTTCTGTTATTTTTGTCAAAGATGGAGGTGGGGGTGTAGGCACAAGATCTACGACAGTTTTAAGCATTGAAGTGTATGTGATCTTTGCTTTCTTTGGTCAGCCTTGCAGTGCTCCTGTCTCGACAAATATCGGGAATTGGGTTTCGACTGGCACTTTGTTTTTTGTGGCATCTTCTATTATGTCGATGGCCGTAGCTTCCAGTTCTTCTTCATCATCTAATGACTCTGCAATGATAATCTTACGCTTACCTTTCCCTTGTTGTTGTTGTTGTGTTATTTTCCTCTTTCTTGCAGCTGATATCTCCTTCGACAATTTGGTGATAGCATACTTTGGGTTTTTTTCTTCAATCTCTTCCCTTGTTTCTTGAGTTGGGATGAGATTTTCTTCAGCTGGATTGGTTACCTGTTGTTCTGCATGTGTTTATTCTGTATGTGTTTCTTCCATCTGTGTCGTCGAAGGTTTGATTGTGATTTGTAGTCGACCAGTAGTTTTGACCGGTGTCTCCTCCAACACAAAGGTACTAATGTAGAGGTTAAGCTCATAATCCTCTTCCTTCTCTTGGACTGTCAATGGCTCCTCTATTGAGAATTCGGTTTCCTTTGCCTTCGTTGGTATTGGTACTTTTGTTCCAGCTTGTCGAGATAGCTCCCAAAAGATCTGTTTGATTGACGGATAATAGTTGAGGGCCTTTGCATTTGGTTTGGCACCCTACATGTACCACACCGCGGTATGGTCAAGCCCTAACTGAATGTGGGCCTTTTTGGGTAGACTTCATCAGATGTTTTGAGGCACTCTCCATCTAGTCATGCGGACTTTGAGCTGTTGGAGCCAGTTTTCTAACAACACTTTTCCGTTGGTAAGTTCTGCCATTGTTCCTTTCTGGGAGAAGGGTTTGAATCTCCACATGTGGAATTTTGTCTGTTCCTAAAATTTTTTGTCTCCTTATGGAAAATAGAGTACATTACTATCCATAAGATAAGGGATGGGAACTTGATGATTCCTCCTATCTCTTGGCATTTCTCATAGATGGTTTTAATCATGTCAGCGACATATTCGGTCCATCCGTATATCTTTCCATTAGTTGCAATGGTGTTGACGGCTTCTAACATATCCAGTTTGAGTTCACTTCCTCAACCTACAATTGTGAGTGTAATAGCTATGATTTTGGCCACAATCTGTGGTGTTCGAGCTGTGATGTGGCCAATCATTAGTCCTTTCGACTTTTTGCCTAATGGTCACCCAGTTATTTCTTCGACCAGTCCTTCTTTTATACTGACTAGTACTGTGTCTCCTTTGTTTGATAACCCTATCAGTTTGGAAATAACTTCACCATATATGTCGACCAGTTGGTCGAAGTAAAACCGGCCATTGTGGTATCGGCTTATGACAAATTTGACTGTTGTTTCTTTTGTGCCACCGAAGTTGGCCATAAGCGGTGCATTGGCATAATTTACAATGGAACTATGTTGTATTTTCTCTATAGCTAGAGTAGGCTTCTTGTCAACGTAAGCCCACTCTTTTATCTCGGCCCATATTTTTTTCCAAGAGCCCTCCCGCACCTTAACATTCTTGATGTTCTTTAGTCTCCTGACTAATGGTGTTTCTACAGTCTGTAATTCCTTGGCTTTGGCTAAGGCTCTGGTTTGTTTGGGTGCCATCTTATCAGTCTAGGGGTCGATTTTACTATGGTGCTCTTGGTTTTTAGTCATCTAGTTGCTCTGATGCTCTCTCTGTTTGAATTGCGATGAATGATCCTTCGGTGGTACAGTATTTATAGGGGACACATTGGATGTTCTTGTCGGTAGGTGTATTAATGGCAAACATGATGTTCCAGCTAGAACACTTGAGTGTGTGTTAATGGAAAATTGGTTTCGATGCTCGAGGTCATGAATGCGCAATGGGACTATCGAGCTCGTCGGTCGATGTCGATTATGAAAATAGTCGATGACATTATGTCGATGGGCATGATGTCGATTGTCGAAGTGGTGATTTCCTGTCATAATTTTGTGCATGTACGGTATTATTTTTCTTTTTGGATTTTTATATTTTATAGCTTTTGTTTAACCGTTATAGTCGTTATATGATTTTTTTTTAATTTTTTTAACGTTTCAGTCAGGCTCCATTAACGAGTTTCTGAAATACTCTGCCTTGTAACGTCCTTAGTCGAACTGATCCGTTGTTATGTATCTCTTCGACAACATAGGGTCCCATCCATTCTATATGTAACTTTTTAGGTTTTCCTTTTACTCGACTATTGTATAGTAAAGCAAGGTCTCCTACCAACAAGTTTGTGTTCTTGATTTTTTTGTTGTGCCATGATTTTTGTTGTTGTTTCTGGATTTCTTGATGTTCTATCACGATTAGTCGATGTTCTTCAAGTTTATTCAGTTGTAATAGTCGGTCCTTTCTTCCTTGTTCAACATCGACATGTAGAATCTCTCCAATAATAGGTGTATGTTGTCGAAAGTGTAGTGGAACTACTGCTTCTTGTCCATAAACTAGTCAAAAGGGGGTTTGGTCGATTGATCATTTGTATGATGTTCTATATGCCCATAGTACTGCAAGTATCTTCTCATCCTAGTCGTCTTTATCAGCATTACATATTCTGGTTAGTCCTTTTGTTAATGTTTTGTTAAATTCTTCAATTGCTCCATTCGACTAAGGATGGTATGTTGTACTCCGACGATGGTCGATTTGGAACTAGTTGGTTAGGGTTTTGATAGTTCTATTAATAAAGTATGTTCCCTGGTCACTGATTATGGTTAATGGACATCCAAAACTGGTGATGATATTCTCATAGATAAACTTAGTAGCTATCTCACTAGAAGATGTGTTGACTGGTGCTGCCTCTGCCCATTTGGTTACATATTCGACTGCAGTTATTATGTACCTTGCACCTGTTCTTTTTGTTGGTATAGGAAATGGTCCTATGAAGTCTATGGCCCAAATTTCAAATGTAAAACTTGGGTTTATTAATATCAAAGGCATTTCTGTGCTAGGCAAGGGTCGACCTATTCATTGACATCTGTCACATTTGCTTACAAAATTTTTGCAATCTTTGTGAAGTGTCGGCCACCATAACCTTGATTGTTGGATTTTCTTTGCAGTTGTGTCTGCTTGGAAATGTCCTCCTAGAGGTCTATAATGTGCTTCATGCATAATGTTGTTCCTTTCATGTTCTAGTATACACCTTCTAAGGATGTTGTGTAAACCCATTTTGTACAGGAATCCATTTATGAGGCTATAAGGTGCAACTTTCATGGCTAAGATTTGTTTCTTTTTGGTACTCATGCCTTCTAGTGCTTGTCCATATTCTAAAAATAATTTATTTCCTCTAAATCTGTCGAGACTGCTTCTATCCGAAATAGATGTGCATCTGGTAAGTCGTCTTTGACTCCTGTCAGTTCCTCTCTTGTGTCGATTCGAGATAAATGGTCGGGACTGACATTTAACTTACCTGGTCTGACAACGACTTCAAATTCAAATTCTTGGAATAGAAGTAGCCATCAACAAATTCTTCCATGGTGTAGAGGCTTATTCACAAGGTATTTTAATGCCTGATGATCAGTGTAAAAGATAAATGGATTAGCTAGGAGATAGTGTCGATATTTTTGTAGTGCAAAGACCATTCCTAATGCTTCTCTTTCTGTTGTCGAATAATTTATTTCAGCTTTTTTTAGTTTTCTGGTACTGTAAACTATAGGATAATCCATTCCATCATCTCCTGGCTGAGTTAGGATTGCTCCTATTGCTAGACCTGATGCGTCGATGTGGACATGGAATTTAGTCGACCATTTTGGAAACCTTAGGATTGGTGCTTCAACTAATTTTATTTTTAGTTTTTCAAATGATATATGGCACTCTTCTATCCAGTTGAACTCTTTATCTTCCCTTAATAGTTCTTCTAGTGCATAGGTCATAGCTGAGTAGTATCTTATGAATTTTCTATAATAGCCTAATGACCTAGTAACACTTTGACTTGTTTTGAGTTCACTGGTGGTTTTAGGTCGAGGATAATTTTGATTTTTGAAAAATATACCTTAATACCTTCCTTACAGGGAATGTTTCCTAACAATATCCCTATGGGGGTCACAAATATGCACTTCATGATGTTCAAAGCTAATTGGATTTGTCAATATCTTTCCAACATAAGCCTTAGCCACTTGCAATGATCTTTTAGCATGGAGTATATTGCCATGGTTTTGTAAATATATTCTTGGAATGTTTTGACCACAATTCTAGAGAATACTACAGGTGCAATCTTTAATCCAAAAGGCATAGCCTTGTAAGCAAATGAGCCAAATTCACATACAAATATTGTCTTTTTCTGATCTTCTTTAGCTATTGGCGCTTTGTTATAACTTGAGAATCCATCTGTAAATGAGTAGCATTCATGTCTTGCAACTTCATTTAAGATTTCATTTGCATAAGGAGTTGGAAATGGGTGTGTTAGTGTCACTTTATTTAGCTCCCTAAAGTCGACACAAATTCTCAATTTGGTCGAATCATGTTTCTTCGATTGAACGACCATTGGACTTTCCCATTCTGACTGGTCAATAGGGTAGATGTCGACATAAATTCTCAATTTGGTCGAATCATGTTTCTTCGGTTGAACGACCATTGGAATTTTCCATTTTGACTGGTCAATAGGGTAGATGATGACTACTGCAAGCATGTTATCAATCTCCTTTTTTACTATCTCTTTGTATTTATGAGCTAGCTTATATGGCCTTTTCTTCACAGGTCGGACATCAGTTTCAGTGTTAATTTTCATTTCACCCATTTTGTGGACTAAACCTTTGAGATCTGTATAATATTTGGCAAATACATCCTGGAAATCTTTTAATAAGTTCACTATTTCTGGTGTCTGTTCTTCACTCCAGTAGTCTCCAATCTTTGCCATTTTTGGTCGGTCATCATTTGAGATGTCGAATTCTCTATTTTTGACCTTAGAATCTAGCCATTCTGGTGATTTGGCTTCATTGATTGGTATACTTCCTTCTTTAAACTATGAGAATGTGGTAGGGAAGTTGGATGCAGTCATTCGGTCAGTATCGTCCTTGTCGGTGGTTGCAACTTTGAGTACTGTGCGAATAGGTTTGGTCGTTTCGACATGGTTTGATTTCCATCTAAAACTTTTCCCTTCTATATTTTCATTTTCTAACTGTAGTCTTGTCGACTGTGGTATTATCTCGGTTTGTATATTGTTACAGTCCATTGTCTGTCAGTTGTCTGGTAAGGGTTTGTTTTCTGTCGGTTGTATAAATTCTTGAATCTGCTTTGTTGTTTCGATCAAATTCTCATTTTGTGGTATAAATTTGAAATCTTTGATAAAATTTTCTCTGAGTTCATGCCATAGGAATGTTTCACCTCAAGCTTCCTCCATCTTATACCATTTGTTTGGTAATTCGACGAGGGTTGATGGAAACAGGTGTGGCCATGCTCATTCATCTTTGTATCCAACACTTCTCCATTAATTTTCACATGTCTTAATATGGTCTTCTAGATTCTATCGTTGAATGAAAATAGTTACCTGAGCTTTGTTGGTTAACTTCTTTCCTCCAAACCTTTCTACAAAGTAAGTCAAAGCTGTTGTCCAGTTCTGCAGTCTTGTCTGATGGGTATCCCACCATCTAGTAGCTTGTCCTGTAAAAGTCTCTACTAAACTTTGTAGTCGACCATGTTCACCAATATTTTTGGACACTTGTTCTATGTGCATGACTGGTGATTCTCTCTCCTTATATATTGGTATTTATGTATTATTTATATTTTTAGGTTTTAAAGTAGCGTATTCCCTATTTTTTTTCTCAAATATTTTTGGGACAATGGACACTATGAAGCACTATCGGGTGGGCTTTTTTTGTACTTTTCGGATAGTCCAGTACCCTCTTTCTTGTGTTTCATAGTTCTCGAATTCCCAATCATATAATTTGGCATATGAATTATATCCTACTGAGTCTTGGTTACCTAAATGAAGTTCTCCATAGATGTTAGGTTCTATATAATTTGCATTATTTTGTATCTGATAAAGTTGTCGGATATAAACTTCTTCATCGATAGGTTTTGTCCAAGGTTCTCCTTGGGATGGATGAATAGGTACAATGACCTTTTGTCCATTTTCTTTTTAATTTTATTCTCTCTTTATCTAGGGATATCGACGCTTTCATCTTTGTTCCCCAAGGTCAACCTACTAACGCTGGGAAGGAGATGGATCCTTCCTTAGGGTCAATAATTTCGAAGTCGACTTTGGTCGATATTCCTTTTATCGTTGTGTCAACATTTTTCTAGACTCCAATAGGTTCAATTAGGCCTTGGTTGGCTAGTTTCAGGTATATACCTGACTCATATAGTCGAGGTCTGCCCAGTTCTTCCCAAGTGTCATGAGTCATGATGTTTACTTGTGATCCAAAGTCGAGCACGACTTGTCAGACGTGTCATCCTTCAATTTCTAGGTTGACAAGTGGTTCGGCATCACTTTTATCTTTTTGATTTAAACTACAGATATTCTTTGTTTGTTTTTCGGTGTTGTTATGTTTTATTTCATATAGCAAGTCGATGAACTGAGATACTGAGTTATCTTTCTGTACGAGCTATATTAGTTCTTTTATTGTGTTATGTCGATTGTCATTAGCCTCTTCCTATCGTGAAAATTCTTTAAACACATTTTTTGCATCTTGATATATTTGTTTTTCTTTAACTGGATCAGGGTAGACATTCTTTTCTTTTATTGTGCTGATTCATGGGTTATCGCTTCCTGTTTTTTTCCCTTGTCTGGTTACGATATGGAAATTCTTTGTATTTATTACATCATTTTTTTGCACACATGACAAGACATTAAAAATTTTCTTTTTATTTATTTTTTCCAACATGGTAGGGAAATCCTCTAATGAGTGATCCCCTACTCTGCAATGAGTACAAAATTTGAGGTCATTCCTATCCTTGTATGGATAGTCTACATGCCATGTCCCTCCTTATAATAGGTAAAACATTGGATGGGTCGACATGGTCGGTTGTCTCAATTCCCAAAGAATCGACCTTGACCTCCATAGCCTCCACGTCGATTGTCATGCCAGCGCTTATATCTTCAACCGTCGTATCTCTGATTGTTCTGATCGTTCGGCATGTTGTTTTTCTCATTACTTTGTGCAGTTGCATTGGTCTGATAGACTGCATGACAATTTTGTCGGTTTTTGAGGTTCAGATGGCAGTCGGTCATGTTATGATTTTTAGTTTCGCAGATTGCACACCAATATTCCTTGTCATTCTTCATGTTGAACGAGCAATCTTTTGTCGAGTGGTCTCCATGCTCTTGGCAAATGTCGCAAAAACATTTAGTCTACACAAATCGAACGTCCTGTCGGCTGATTTCCAGTCAACGGGTGTCTTTGGAATGTCCGGCCATTGAGCACTTCATGCACCAGATATCTTGACTTTTGAGGTTTAATTCTTTTAATGACTTCTATATGCTCTCAAGCTTTTCTTCTAGTCTGTGATCGATGGAGTATGCTAGTATTTCCTCATCCATTTCTACTTGGAGAGATTTTGTAAGCGCATCTTCATAAGTCTTGAATGTCTCTAGACTTATGTGTCAGCAAATTTTCTATGATAAACCTGTAAGAAACCATTGGATTAATAATTTTTCATCAATAACATAGTCCAATTGGCTAAGAAGGTCTTTCCATCGTTTATCATAATCGCTAACAGTTTCTCCTGGCTTCTGTGATGTCATTTTTGGTTTCTTTGCTGCCAGATTTTTTGCATCTGGAGTTTTGAAAAATGATATAAATTGCACTTTGATCTTGGCTTTGGTTTCTCTGGGGATTCTTTTAGAAAAGGTCATGTACCAAGTTAATGCTCTTTTCCTCAAGGCACCAGCGAACTGCGCCATCTGCCTGTCTTCATCCATAACTTGGTTAGCCTCCCAAGTTGACTCATAGACAAACCAGTGTCTTCTGGGGTCCTCATCACCCTCATATAGAGGAATGTGTGCTGACCCGTGACCCATGTCAGAGTCACTGTCACTACTTTCAGGAGGTGGTAGTGGTGGAGGTGGTGGTGGGGGTGGTGGGGTTATTTGCTTATTCCTCTCTGCGGAACTATCGTCGATGGAACTCTCATTCCCAGCGATTGTTTTTGTTGTTTCCTCTTCGACCAGCAGTTGGTTAGTGTTGACTTATTTTGTCGATGTCCAACTGCAATTATCTATCTACAGTTCTAAAAGTTTTGTGTCCTCCAATGCTATATTTGGAAGGGGGGGTGCTCCTTCATGTGTCAGTAAAAGTAAGTGGATACTTCGGTTCGAGGGTACTTCTTGAAGCGTAACCCAATTTCCTTCTTCTAGTCGACGGATAATGAGATGTCGACCAGTGTATGTCTCGTCATCTAGTCGGCTCCATATACCAAATTCACCAGCTCCTAGTCTGAGGTCCTCTTCAACAATAGCTTGTATCCAGGTACGCGGATTTGTCGAAGGTTTTACTTCCTGGGGAACTTCTAATTGGAAAGCTTCTCGTTGCTCTATCCACAGTTCTTCTTCCATAGGGGGCACCTCTTCTTCCACGCCTTCTTCTCATCAGTCATGACCTAACTCCAGCGGATCTCTTTCCCGGTCGGTCACCCTAGTACTCATTCCTCTCTATAGTGCTAAGGCTATTTCTCTTCTTTCTTCCCTACTTTGTAGCCTCCTCTCCCTCTCTATTTTCTAGAAGTCCGTCATACCGTTGTGTGATATTGTCTTCTTGATTTCCTTTCTGGGTTGAATTCTCATTACTAGTGATTGGTATTTCTTTTAGTCGACTAGAATCCACTCCACTTTATTTCGACATATGACCAGCTACGCCCCCATAGCCTACTCGACACTTTAGAAAGCCCAAATAATTTTGTCTACTTGCTTAGGAAGTATTCCCACTCCCTTTCTGCAATGAATTTTTCCCACCTCTTTTGCTTTTATGCCCAGTTAGGTTTTAATGGTGGTCCGCGTAGTGATGGACGGGGTTCGACAATATGAACTACACCCTTCTCGATCAGGAATTTAAACAGCAAGGTCGGTAAGGAACACAAGAATTTCTTAGTTAGGTCTATGTAGAATTTCTTCTTGACGGTTTCCACCGAAGTTCTATCTTCTACTGCTTGCTCCTCGCAGAATTCCTCGACAATTTTTTCGAACCACTCTGATAAGTTTGTTCTTCCCCTGCGAATCAGTTTTTCTAGTAATTATTGGTCTTTAGTCCCTTCCGGTTTTTTCATCCAGGAGTTTCTTCAGAATTTGGGGCACGGATGCTACAAACTTCTCATGCGTCTCTATAAAGAATCTTTATTTTTCTTGTGCGGTCATCAATCTGTTTCTTTGTGTGTTCTGTAAATAATTTGCTACTTTACCCTTCCACCAGTCCTTAATCTCCTGTTCTGATATCATCTGCTTGTATACATCCAGACATGCAGTACTGGCAACGGAACCAATGTTGTAATCTCACAAATCACATAAGGTTACCAATAATACATACTAAAACATACATACATAACAGAGACAAGAGACAAGAACAAGTAGATAGAATAACAGATTATATTAGCATGAGAGGGTCCATACAATACAGAGAACTGAACTGAGTTCTCCTCTGGCTCAACAGCCTAATATATATGATTATAAAATAGTTACAAAATAACTACCTGTCAGTTTGGTGAACCGACACAACTTTAGGTGGCCGACCTAATCTCTAGTTAGTCGGCATACTGACTTGCTCCTCCAACACCTCCCATGCTTGATATTTGGCCTCCCAAGTTTTCCTATCCCGTTCTCTTTGCAATTCCAGGTTCTCCAAGTTTTTATTTTGATTCTTTAGTCCAGTTAGATCTAAATTTTTTATACTTACCTGTGACATGGCTTGGACTATAGACTTCTCACTGGACTGAGATTTAGTGGGAATAATCCTACTCTCAAGTTCTATCTAAGTTAACCTGTAATTTATTTTCCATCTCCTCAAATTTTTATTTCATATTCTTCACACTTTCCATTACCAAGGCCATGTCTTTCTGCCACTGTTTTTATTTTTCAACAAATTTCAATAGTTTAGCCTTGCAATTTGTCATCTCATTATTCAATCTTTCTTTCTCTTCCTCTATGTCAGCTAATTCAGGTCATTGTATCAACTATGTAGCAGGTATTTTAAGCTTCTTTTTCAAAGACTGGATGTCTTTTTCTTTCTCATTTAGCAACTTCTGGATCCCAACTCCCATGTTAGTTTGGCTATCAGCAGCCAGTAGATCTGTTTGCAACTTTTTTATTTGTGTTTGGTGGGATTTATTCTCTACCTTCTCTTATCTCAGCTGATTTTCAATTCTGATTTTGAGAGTATGCAACTTTGATAATTCCAGAGTAGCCTACAATGAATCAATAAACAAAATATCCCCTGTCTGTTTGTGTAAATGGATCATGTTCGGTACAGGGATATCCTCCAAATTTATCTTCATTTCTACAACTCAATTTTTGGTTTCTAAGGCCATGTTCAGAGTATTTTGAGCATAGTCTCTAACTGAAACCAGGGATACATCTTGATTGGAAATATTTCTCAGTTCTGAATAAAACTTCAAGGTTTTCTCTAAAGTTATGTATTTTTTTTCTTTATATCTCTCCAATGATTCTATTTTGCTTTTGGACTAGGAAGTGGAGTCAACTGGTGTATCTACAAATGGATACTCTTTTACCTCAAAAGTAGGTCCTATTTTTTCATCTTATTTTTCCCTTTGTATTCATCTGTAAATTGGACAAGTTGTCCTTCTGCTTCAATCTTCTCCTTTTTAGGAGTTCTAGCAGTGTCTTCCTCTTTAGTGTCCATTGCATCTGAAAAATATTGCTTGTTAGTTCTTTCATAATGAATGGCCAATGGTGTAATGTTCTCGGCTGCTAAAATCAATTTGGAAATGTCAGACAATAATGAGAAAACCTCTCTTATAGGAGAATTTGAATCCTCCTACATGTAAGCATATTTTGGGGCTTGTTTTGGATAGTCATACCAATTGGTAACATCTTACAATCCATCAATATCTTCATGTTTAAAAGGATTTCTTTTCATAGATTTTGTTATGTTTTATATAGCATGATGAGGATCATAGCTAACAACAAGTTCTGTCAGAAATCCCATCTCTTTAAGTAAACTCTCACTCATTGGTAAAGAAGCCTTATCTTGATGACAAATGGATGTACATCCCATGGATACTTGATTTTAGTAGACTTCTTAAAATTTAAGAAGTTCTCAGTCTCCACTATTAGCTTTTGTCCAATGAATTCAATGGAAAACACTCTATAATTTAAGAAATATGGAAACATATAAGGTGGATGCACAAAACCATACAATATGATCACTGTTCCATTCTCAAACATGAACCAATCCCCTATCCTCTTTTCTGTAGAAAGTTGCAATGTAGTTCTCATCTCTGGCAGTACCCTGGGTAGCTTCTTTGAAAAAATAGCATTATAAACTTCTGACATGAGGAAATTCATAAATTTTGTGAAGTCTTTGTTCATTTCCATAGTCAATACCATTTCTAGTAACTACAAATTATCCTCATTGAAAGAAAGAAACATCTTCAGGAGATAAGATTGAAATCTGAAGTTTTTGGTTTTGTGGAAGCTCATTAACTGAGAATGAATTTTCTCAGCGAATAACTCATCAAACGTAAGGCATGAAACTTGCATGGATTGACTTGACTCATCTGAATCACTTGGACAAGTACTCAAGACAAACAGTAAACTCATAAGGGGCTCAGTAATGTACTTATTGTTATAGTTGATTTTACCACTCCAAGTAAATCACACTTTGTATGGCCTTCCCTTGTCCCACTGCATACTCCTTAGACCCCATGGACCATTTTTTGTCCTTTGATGTTTCCTTGATCATCCCTAAAAACATGTGAAAAATGCTATACACGACTTTTAATCCCTTAATCGTGTATATACGCGGGTTTGACCCCTAAAACCACGTACATTGGGATGTGTACAAAAATCCAGATCCTTTTGGAGTTTTCCTTGACATGGATCCGACTCACTTGACTCCTGACCTTCCCTATGCCTTGATATCGCTCAGATTCAACCTTTCATTACCTCTTTGAAAAGATATATAAGGAATTCTATGGTACATTGAAGGAATATGAGAGAATTGAGAGAAAAGAAATTATAGTCCATTGTTGCTGGAACTTATGCTTGAGTCAGCATCCCTTTGTCCCTTGGAGCACTAGTGTATTCTTCCCAAGCTTGCCTTTTGCTTGTGAGATTGCTATCGAGAGATGGAGGATTGAGGTGGTGGAGGCCCAAGTGGGGGATTCAGTTCCTCCAGTTCCCAGACGTGCCGTTAGAGGTTGTATCTATTGTAATCTTTGATTTATATTAATAGAAATATGTTTTCCTGTCCAATAATGTGTGTTTGAATGAATATATTATCCATGGGATTATTTCAAATGATTATACATTGTTGATTATATATGCTAGAATAGATCTAACACCATGATATATAGTATGCTTGTATTGTTTACTTGTTGTTGAGGAAGTAATTTATCAATTCAAGCCGAAGTTGGAAAGCTCAATGGGGATCTACGTCAACCGTCTGGAATAAGGTACGAGGTCTGATCCTTTAGTGTTAGACATTTACTTTCTATTGTATATTGGAAAGGATTGATTTCTGGAGTCAAGTTATCTGTTGTGGTACCCAAATCCATAGGAATTTCTCTCCATAACAGAATTGGCGACTCCATTGGGGAGTTCCTAGTAGTTGTCCTTTGAGGGTTGTTCTATCGGCATTTAATGAATTTGAATTGCTCTTTCTCTCTAGTTTATGTGTCGGGTCTGGGGGCATGTATGCCTGGTAGTGTCTGATTGGTGTGACGTTTGTCTCGACTTGTCTGTTTGCCTTGATTTTATGCACCTTTCTTCTTGTACGTGAATTTTTAACTCACAGTCATGTATACACATGGGTTTCTCTGCAATTTCTGCGTATACACGTGGGTTTACTGCGAACAGTTGCATATGCCCTTAGTTTTGCCTTTTTGTGGAATTTAAATGGTTGCTGGGTGAAGTTGGATGATTGCTGAGTCTCCTTTGGCACTGCCTCAGTCTGTTTATACCTCTATTTCTAACCAGAGACATTTTTTTTTTAGGTAGGTTCTTGTCATGGCATTTTCGATTTTTTGTTTGGGATTAGTGCATTAGAGTTATTTTACCTTAGTGCTTTACTTGAGTGTTGTTTGAGTGTGCTTGCAGATTCTAGGGGTCGTAGAATCATTCTTTTGCTTTTTGTATCTCATTCTATTTCAAAAAATCCAAAAACATTTGCTTATCATCATGCATTGCATTTTGCATTTTGCATTGTACTTGCACTAGATTTGCTTTGGAGTACTAGTTAGGACTTCATATAGGAAAACTTGCATTCATCATTTGAAGAAAATTTGTGCATTTCACGTAGTAGAATACCCTGTTTTCATGGACATAATGCATTTGCATTGATTGTTAGGTGTGCATTTTACTTCATGTTGTGTCATAACACCATTAGTTGCACGGTCATATCCCTATTTTGAGTAATAAAGCCAACTAAAATCAACGCTAAATTAAAATGAACTACACTCTTTTCTTTTCTAGGGTACACCAACAAGCTTAGGTTTTAGGGTCTTGGAATAGTTCATTGTGAGTAAACTCTCCAAGACCACTAAACAACAACATCTATGGGTCTGTCCAGGTGAGTGTGTGAAATCCTTGGTATAACCAGTGTTTCTCAAGATCCTCCTCTCAAAAGGGAGTTAAGCACAAGGCAGCGTGAGAAGTTATTGATTGGGATGACCCCTAGTCATAACTGAGTAGCACTGGAGATATTTCCAGGATTGTATTCGTATATGGGGGCTCTTTCGAGAGTTTTGGGCTTTGCTACCCTGCCCATACGGTCAATCCCGCCTGCAACTTTCTGCCTGAGTATTGATTATATTGAGGTGACCTTAGTGGCCTTACCTAGGATATCGAGGGGGTACTTTGCAAGGATTATTCTGCGAGTGTCCCGGCCAGGTTGGGGTCGGACAGCATAGTCGCTTTACGCGTTGAAGCTGAGGGCCACAATAATTGGCTATGTACCTCCGCTTGTTGTGTATGGGAGTCTCAAGCCTCTCCTAGGCGAGACATACCTGCTTCATTCGGGAGCTCACTTATCCATCCCTTGTTTTCTTGCATTTGGCTTTAGATTTTATTAGTGATTTCTCTATGCATGATAGCTTTCCTAGGGTTTGCGTAAATAGAGAGTCTTTTTATTTTTTGAGCCATTGTGGATTCGGGTGTGGCTCCTCGTCGTTCTCGTCGTTTAGCAGGACTTCTACCTTCTACTTCTCCTCCTCCTTTTGGAGAGAGACCTAGATATTCCAAGCAGACTATTTCACACATTGATTCACACACCATGGGAGACCATATGGAAAGTATTCCTGAACCACCTTCTCCCATTCGAGTGGATGATGGGGAGTTTACTCCTACCTACGATCCTTCACCCGACTTGGCTGAGTTAGGGCCTATGATTTCTAAGATAGGAACCTTTCATGATAGACCTACTCACTCTAGGGTTGATTTCCCATTGACGCATTACCAGTATGGAATGCCGGAGGATGCCGAGACTCATTTTGAACCTGAAAGCACTAGCTATGGTAATTATGCTACGTCTGGTTTTCCCACACATGATTTGGCATTTCATGTCGAATCAGAGTTCGAGCCTAACACCATGTCTAGGGGCACTCTCATTCCTTACCATGCAGAGAGGTTTGGGAGCACTAGTCACATTACACCTTCCATTTTGGTGGTGGAAGTTACATCACATCTTCCTCCTAGGTCTAGGGTTAGTGATCCCATTAGGATACCAGACCCGAGATGGGTAACGATAGGGAATAGTACATACATTATTACTCAGGTCCCTCCATCCTCTATCCCTACTTCTTCAAATGTTCACCCTCCACCTTATTCATGTGGTCCTTCGGGCTGAAACGTTGCTACGAGTTATGTCCGTACTACAATTACTAGACCGATTTTGTCTCAGCTTCATCTACCACCCGTTGTTTCGAAAGGTCATACTCATACTTCTAGAGGTCACATCCCTACGTCCAGAATGTATATTCCTACTTCTATAACGTATGTTCCTACTTACGGAGTGTCCCATGGGACATCGCATGCGATGACTTATGGACCCTATTATGGGATGTAGTATGGACAAGGTTCTTCACCTTATGGGGGCAGGTACCAACAACCTGCTTACTCTCCTAATTACGGCTTCGTAGCTCCTAATAGTCAAGGTCCACCACACTATGGTGCTTCCACGCCACCCTATACAGGTCATATGGGAGGAGGGAACTATGGTCAAGGACATGGTGGTAATTACACCTATATGAATCAGGGAGCGATCCATTAACCTCATCATCCTAGGCTCTCTTTCCTAGCGACGCTCAATCTTCTTGACTTGTCGAGATTAATGAACGATCCTATAGCTCATGACCCAGCTTGGCCGGCTGTCCCTACAAAGCTTCCCTCAGACATACCTAAGTTCGAGGGAAAATCGGGAGAGGATCCAAGCGAACACGTTACTACTTTTCACCTATGGTGCTCTTCGAATTCCTTACATCAGGATTCCATCCGTTTTTGGCTATTTCAACACACCCTTACAGGGCCTGCTACGAAATGGTATATAGAGCTACCTAAGGGAGCTTTCGCTTTGTTCGACGACCTTGCAATGAATTTTCTTAACCACTTCCAGCTACCAGTGCATTATGACGTTAGTACTGAACTCTTGTCGACATTTTGGCAAGATAAAGCCACACATATTTCTGATCATATTCAAAAGTGGCGTAGACGGAAGAGGTTAATTAAAGCCTTTATACCACCGAACTTCCTTCTTAAATGGTTCCTCAAGTCGTTATTGCCATATATAGCAAAGGATGTTTCTACATCCGGAGTGCAAAATGAGGAACAAGCGATTTTTAGGGCATAGGAACTGGACTTGATCTATGCTCAGTCCAATTTGTTATATGATATTATTCCCAATGCTCCACATTCCAGTTTCGACCCCAAAGTCAAACCTGGACCACATGCCGATGGAATTGTGGGTTGTGCAAGTGCGAAACCTGCGGATTCGGTTGCAAAACAAGTTAGTCAATTGTCAATCAACCAATCTTCTTCAGGACAAGCTATAGCTTCGTCTCAACCCACCCAAATGGTGAGTGTACTTTCAGTACAATCGTCGGACCAAAAGGGTAACCAGCAGCCCGGACAGAATAGAAAAAAGGCTTAAAATAATTGTAAGGGTGGGAATAAGAATGAGAATGCTAATAGTAATGAAAAGAATGGATGGAATGCTGGGGGGGACAAGCAAGCTAAACGTAAGGTTAAGTTCCCTTGCAAGTTATGTAAGGACGATCACCTCACTTACTTGTGCCCTTGTATTGAGCAAGCCTCGAGATTCTTGGCACAGGGCCCAGCTGTGCTAACTAACCCTTTACTGCACAATCAAAATATGAACTTGAGGTCCCATGACCAGTCTAGTGGTGATCAAGATCTGCTAGAGGGTAGTGGTCGTGGTTTCATTAACATGGTACGTGTTGTGAAAGTTGTGACCCATGTGAAAGATTATGGTTTGTCACAACCCATCCCAGGAAAAGAGCCTGATCCACCAGGGTTCCCTTTGCATATTGAGAAACCTATGGATGAACCTAAGACTACACCTCACATTTCTAAGGGAGTCCTTAAGTGTTCGGGGCGTAATCCAAATGTTCAAGCCGCCCAGAACTATTCAGTTGTCGAGGATTTGGGCCACGCTCCTTCTGCGATGTCTGCATTGGAAGTGCTTCAGAGTTGTCCTTCGTAAAGGAAGGCATTGATTTCTGCCCTTGGTGTGAATGATGATGATTCTTCCTCCATGATTAAATTTGAAACCACGGGACTTCAACCTCGCTTGCCCTATTATTTGTCTCTTTTGATTCACGTAGAATGTCTTAATATGACCGTCAAGCGCACTGTGATTGACGAAGGCGATGTTGCTTCTGTGATGTCTTTATCATGTTGGAAGGGTCTGGGTTCCCCTAAACTGTCTAAATCACAACCATGTTAACTGCATTCTATGGGAGATCCTTTAGGCCACACGGCATCCTTCCTTCCCTTAAAGTCCATTTGGGAGGGAAGACCATTGCGATAGAGGCCAAGGTGGTTGATGCGCCCCTTGACTACAATCTCTTGCTGGGTAGGAACTGGATGTATAGTATGCAAGTTGTTGCTTCTTCCCTGTTCCACGTTGTATGATTTCCACATAATGGGAATATCGTAACGATTGATCAAACGACATTCAAGAATCCGTTTGTTACTGCATCTTCGAGAGCTCCGATCCCGATCGTTGAACACTCTCATCCGGCAACTGGGAGTGTGGGTGTAGGCATGTTTCCATCCCTCATGGGAAGCTTTAGTTGTCCTGCACCGATCCTTATGATAGGATCTAGTACCGATGAGGCTTCTACATCTATGAGATCAGTTTCTTTTCGCACGATTCATATGGAAGATCCTTGGATTATTCCTACACCGAGTACTCCGAGTGATCCCATCATGACAGACATGCCGTTGCCTGCAACTATGATAGCTTATCAAGCTAATCTCAAGTGTGTTGCAGAGCCTAGTCCTTCCTCTTCATAGACGGAGGAGGAGGACCCTTATGTGCTGCCAGCATGGGAAGTACAGTCTTCTCACATGCATGACTACCTTGATATGGTTTTCCCTTCAGATGAAGCGATTATTGAGGCTATGTCGAGAGTTGAGCCACCATGGGAGGAACTCCATCATAGATCATACTTTCTTCCCGAGCTTGACCGCTTGGAGCGTGAGGATTTTAGGGTGGTTCTTAGTTAGAGAGTTGGTAGTCCTATGGTTCTGTTAATCTCTCCTGGTCAAATGGTTGATGGAAACATGGCTAACATATCTTCAACGATTCCTATCAACATCTCTTGCAATCCTGGCACGATAGAGAATTTCTATATTGGGGCGAAATGTTCCCATGCTGAGATTCTAGAATACACTGAGCTATTCAAGGAATTCCATGATATTTTTTCTTGGTCTTATGACGAGATGCCAGGTATTGACCCTCGTATTGTTGAGCACGATATTAAGACTTAACCCAATGCTAAGCCTGTTCGACAATGTTTGCATGCCATGAATCCTAGGAAAGCACCCGCGATTAAGGTAGAGATAGAGAAGCTGTTGAAAGTTTATTTAATCTATCCCATTCCCTTGATGGAGTGGGTTTCAAACCCCATTCTGGTGGATAAGAAGCAGGGAGCGATCCGCATATGTACTGATTTCTATGATTTGAATCATGCATGTCCTAAGGACAATTTCCCCACACCATTTATTGATCAGATTTTGGATGAGTGTGCAGGTAGCAAGGTTTTTTCCTTCATAGATGGCTTCTCCGGATATAATCAGATACAAATTAAACCTGAGGACCAACATAAGACTTCCTTTATTTGTCCTTGGGGAAATTTTGCATATCAAAAAATTCCTTTCGGCCTTAAAAACACCAGAGCTACATTCCAGTGGGAAATGACCTTGATCTTCCACGATCTCAAGTCAATTATCAAATTATTTTTTGATGACATGGCTGCTCATTCTTGTATGAGAATGCGTCATCCTTATCACTTGAGATTGGTATTCGAAAAATGTTGGCACTAGTCGGTTAGATTAAATCCTGATAAGTGCATCTTTTGTGTGAACTCAGGTCGTTTATTGGGATTCATCGTGTCTAAAGAGAGTATAAGAGTCGACCCTTTGAAGGTTGAGGCAATACTTCAGTTGTCTCCCCCAAAGAATATTCATCATCTTCAATGTTTGCAAGGCATGGAAAAATTCTTACGAAGATTTGTTGTCAACTTTGCCAATTTGACTAGAGGCTTCATGCGTCTCTTAAAGAAGGACACCCCCTTTTATTGGGATGAGCGAGCCCAGGAGTCCTTCGATGCACTCAAGCAAGCCCTAGCATCACCCCCGGTGATTAGTCCCCTAGACTATAGCCGTGATTTCCTACTTTATGTGGCTGCGTCCATGGAGACGATTGGTATGGTTTTGGTTCAAGAGGATGAGGAGCTCCAAGAGCATGTCATATACTATCTGAGCTGAAACCTTATTAACGCAGAGATTCATTATTCTCATGTCGAGAAGCTTGCTTTAGCTACCGTACATGCGGTTCAGCGGTTGAGACATTATATTCTCCTTCATCGGACCTTGGTTGTAGCCCATGTCAATCCGTTTGAATTCATCCTCACTCAAAGGATGATTGGGGGAAAGTATAATAAATGGATTTTCATTCTGTAAGAATTCGATCTCAAGTTTGTTTCAGCAAAATCAAAGAATTCTTTATTTTTTGCAGAGCTTCTATCGGATTTCCCGAGCGAGCCCGAGGAGTTGGTTTGTGAAGATACGTTTGTTGATGAACACATATTCTTAATCTCAACTTTAGACCCATGGTATGGGGATATCATAATATATTTACAAACATTGAAGACCCCTACTCACCTCTTGCGAGATGAACGATGACGATTATGTCACGTCTCTAAGAACTACCTCATAGTGGATAACACTTTGTACCGCCGTGGGGTAGATTCCATTTTACGACGTTGTTTAACTCATGAAGAGGCTGAGGTAGTGTTGAATGATTGCCATGGAAGGGCATGTGGTGGTCATTTATCTGGGATTTCTACAGATCAAAAGATCTTGAGAGCGGGTTATGTCTGGCTGTTGATCTTTAAGGATTGTGTTGATGCGGTCAAGAGGTGCCACCCTTGCTAGGTGTTCGCACGTAATATGCACTCAAAACCTGCCCCATTACATCCCATTATCACCGCCGGTCCCTTCACTAAGTGGGGGCTCAATTTTATGGATTGCAACCTAGCTTTGGCTGGGAGGCACCATCATATTATAGTGGCTATTGATTACTTCACGAAATGGGCAGAGGCTATGCCTACAGTAAAATCCAACGGTGAGACAGCCGCTCACTTCATATTCAACCAAATTATTACTTGGTTCAGGATTCTGAAAGAGCTTGTCACTAACCATGGCTCACACTTTCAGAACCATATGATGGACGAGTTGGCATTAAAGTTAGCGTATAAGCAATAGCATTCCTCTTCTTACTACCCTCATGTGAATGGACAAGTAGAGGCAGTGAATAAATCACTCAAATCCATTCTCCAACGAACCATCCTGTAAAGCAAGAATAATTGGCACATCATGTTATATCCTACTTTGTGGGCATATCGAACCGCTATTAAGACTGCCACTGGTTTTTCTTAATATCAACTTGTACATGGAGTGGATTCAATATTGTCGATTGAATGCGAGATTCCTTCTTTGAAACTAGTTGTAGAACTCTTACCAGACACTTCACCATTGGAGGAGCATTTGGTTCACCTTGAGCAACTTGATGAGCGGCGTCGGGATGCCTTGGTGGTTCTAGAAGTCAATAAACGTCGCTTAAAGGTCCAGTACGATAAGTCTGTCCATCCAAGGAGGTTTAGTGAGGGCGACTTGGTCCTTTTGTGGGACCAACCAAAAGAACCCTTGGTGGGGCCCTTACATGGTCAAACATGTGTTAGAGAAGGGCTCTTATGATTTAGTGGATTACGAAGGAACGGCCTTAGTGGAGCCTAGAAATGGGCTCTATCTCAAGAAGTACTATGCATAATTTTCAGCCAAGGCTGCTTGTTGTATATTAGTGTACAGTTTTGCATAGTTAGGTCTTTTTCTTATCGTGATCGAGTTTGTGATGAGTTTTATTTTCTTTTGGCAAATGTCAATGGAATCTTCCACCTACATAGGATTCACGGATGGTGCGAGTCATCACACTCAACACTCAGCCTCTGCTTCTTGGGTGATTTATACTCCTATAGGTCAGGTATTGTCTTCAAGAGGCGTATGTCTGCGACCATCTTCCAACAATGTTGCTGAATATAGTGCCATTATTGAGCTTCTACGGGATTCCATTTCACATGGCGTTCTCTATTTTGAGGTACATCTTGATTTGGAGTTAGTAGTGTCACAGCTTAATGGTTTGTACCATATTAGAGATCTGGCGTTATTGAGAAGATTCTTACGTGTGAGATTGTTAGAACGACAATTTGACAATATAACATATATACACATTCCAAGAATTAATAATCAAGTTGCTAACTCATATGCTAACACCATGTTAGATTGGCATTTGCTTCATTCACAGTAAATTCATCACAAACACAATTTTTACACATGTAAATAAATAAACCGATCACCTTAAAAAAATTTATATAAAAGCCAAAATGTGATAATACATAGTGTCATGATACAAAATTGGGGCTCTCGAGCCACCAACATATAATACACGGTAGTACAAAATGTATACACTCCCAGGTGTCTAATCCTATGGAGGAGGAGGAGGGTTGTGATCATGGAATGTCACTACGGATCTAGCTAGCCGTCGGAACAATCGCACCCATGCTCGTGGTGCACCCACCACCTGCCGCTGCATAGCCTCAGGCAAGTCCTCGACTTGTTCCATGGGAACCCTATGTGTCATCCTGAAAAAATTTCTATGAATGCTTCGGAGCATCTGCTCCACATCCACAACCGTGATATCATCTCCTCTTCCCCTCCGTCTATGACGAGGGAAGCCCTCTGGCCACTGTGGTCCCATTAGAGGAAATTTCAACTCAAAATGGGCCTTTTAACTTTAACTCAAATTCCATGTCATCGTGTGTTAGCCAATGAAATTGCTTTAAATTTGAAATACCGTATAGGTCTTAAACAGTTTTTTAATATAAATTTGGGTATAGGTATCATAAAAAAAACTACTTTTTTTGTTTGTATTTTCGACATATCTCCCCGTGTTTTTACTCAAATTTCGATCAGGAGAGCTCGTTGGATGTGGAATTAAATTCTGCATCCAATGAGTACCCACTCAGTATACTTTTGATGGACCCCACTACCCCAAAAACCAGAAATACCTAAAAAAATGTGATGATGATGTCATCATCACATTTTTTCAGGTATTTCTTATTTTTGGGGTAGCAGGGTCCATAAAAAGTATGCCGAGTGGGTACTCGTTGGATGCGTAATTTAATTTCACATCCAACGAGCTCTCCCGATCAAAATTTGAGTAAAAACACGGGGAGATATGTTGAAAATACAAACAAAAAAGTAGTTTTTTTCTTTTCTTCCTCCAAAATTAATAAATATTATTTTATTATTTTAACTATTATTTTATTAAATTTTTTTAGGAGGCCCATTTTGAGTTGAAATTTCCTATAATGCCACATCTACACACAAATGGTAGATGTCACTATGTATTGTCACGCAAAAATATGTCTTTTTGATTCCATATAATCAAGAAAAAACAAAAAAAAAAATTTAAATAACTCAAAAAATTTAAAAAAAAGAGGGTCGAGATTCATTACCTATATTGCCATATGCCGATCCTGGTGGTAAGGGCATGTCTGGGTCCCCCCAGAAATCTATCCCCGCATAGGGATAGTCATCGATGGCAACTATCTACCATCGCCACCATGGAAAGAACTCAGCTGGATAAGGGTTGGCCACCCTACCACCACCCAGTCTGTGCATCGCATCTGCCCAATGCCGTTGGGCCGTATATCAAACCCCGTGAAGAGGAATGTCCACTCTGGGTCTCAATCCTAAAACACGCTCGAAGAAAAATGTACTCAGTATACTGTTGAACCCGAAGTTTTGCAGTCTGCCTGCCTTACACTCACTGAGCTAATGTTTCATGTTGCTCAGTAGTGTAGTGCTCTAGTCATAAATCATAGGTCTCATGCACTCCACTACATAGAACATCAAAGGCCGTGAGGCCTGGTGGAGTGATTCCAAGCCTGCTATCCTACCCAATGTCAATAATATGGCCTTTAGGCCCAGCACCTATATAGAGTTGGTAGGGACCTGACTCCCCACCTTCTATGTGTCTGGATAGTAGTACACTACAATGTACTCATCAATAGTCAGGCGACCTCCTGTCCCACCATGGGAACAAAGGTTCACTACTTCCCCTCGTCTAGAAAGCCCTGTAATGAAGTATATGTCCTCCACCTCTATAGTGAGGGACATCCCACCTATCTGGAAGGACTCCAAGTCTGGATCCCAGTAATCCACCAGCATCTATAATAGTCTTGGTTTGGCCCTCAAACCACCAAGACACCAAAACTTGTAGAGTCCACATGCACGTAAAGCTTGTTGAGCCATTAGATCGGCCCTTACTACTTCCTCTACCTCACCATGTTCATGCTCTCTCCACTCTACGACCATCATGCACAAGAAATTGCCAATTTTCCCATTAGATTATTGAAAAAACCTTATGCGCGGCCTCATACATGACTATTTTCAAAACAGTCGCGTATGTATGCAGGTTTGGGGGCATTTTCCACTTATTTCCAGCCCTATATGTGAAAAACCCCTCGATTTCCGTGTGGGCCGCAGTGCTCATTTTATTTTGGCCTAGAAACCTTAATTGACAATGGAATTTCATAAAAATTGCATCAAAATGAAAGAGAAGAGCATGGGTAAATACCTGGAAGAAACGGTAGTGGATTCCGCCAGCTGGATCTCCTGGAATTCGCTGTGGAAAATCTGAGCTCAAATGGGTAAAAGTTTCAAATGTTTTATAATATTTTGAATTGTTTACTATTTATAGAAATTTTTCAAATATTTGAAAAATTTTACCCCCTTTCCTATAGTTTCGAAATTTTCTAACCATTTTGGACCGTTTTTGACATAATTCATGATGTAGAGGACCTTTTTCAGTGTCGTTTCAGCCGTTGGATTTACTTGTTCATGCCAATCTCAGGTATCATGTCTAAACTGAGATATAGGTTAGGTTTCATCACCATTTGTATTTTTCATGACCTTATGACCATGACCTTAGGTACGAACCCACTCTATTATGTCACGAAACCTTCTTACTGCTTTAGAAGTGGCATGATATGAGTGGTAGAGCTTCACCTTACATGGGTACCCTAGCTAGCACCTTATTTGCATTTGGTGCCCATGCTGACATTTTCTCCTTTAGGGTGTGGGAGTCCTTTGTTTAGTACTGCCATGACATTTCGCAAGAGCCTCATACTCCTCTTGATCTTTTGCTGGCCTATTTCCCTCAGGACTCCCTCATGTCAAGTTGTGAATGCATTATCATGAGCTTTTCCTGCCTTATTGAGATTTATGTCAGCTCCCCTGACATTGCGTTTCAGCCATATAGCCCAAGCTTGTCTCATGTCTAGCCATGCAGAGCCATTTTTTTTATCCTTCGCAACTTGTTTTCCCTTTTTTTTACCAGGAGGGTATTTTCCCCCGAGTCTCGATATCCTACACATGTATCTTTTCATTGAGCATAGGTATGTTCCACTACTTGGAACTAGTTTGTTTTCCCTTATGACACTCGTCTCCTCCTAGTCTGTAACTATAAATCCATTTTATTCTTTTTCAAGCTTTTTAAATAACTAAAAAAGTCCAAAAAAATCAAAAAACCAAAAAGCCGGACAAGGAAAGATGTTATCTGTGGTAGCTATCGATTCATGTCACCTTCGAACAGAGCACTATATATCACATCCATTGGTTGGGTTTATAGTTTGACTTTAGGAGTTGTACTCATTTATCTGAGTTTATCTCCACCGACTGGTTAAGCTTCCAGTCCCTATGGAGCCTCTGTCGATGCCTCCTGTGTCGCAAATATGTCCCGGTTTTTATATCAAGTCTATGCTAACTTCATTCAGTCACCATACGCTGTTATGCTCTTGTTCGAAGGAATTTGAAGCCTGAGTCGGCCATTCCTCGGTTATCTTGACTTTGCATGTCAGCCATTCCCGGTACAGTTACTGGTTCGTGCACCTTATGATCGAGTTCTTCCACATTATACAGCTTTGCTGAGTACCTCATGTTGGATGATGGGGGATTCCTTAATTCCCTCCTTCCAGTGGATTTCATCCCATCAACTTCAGATCATTTATTCTGGGATTGGAATCTAGAGTCATTTTGAGTGCCTTGAGACTTGCAGTCATTAGTGGTAGGTTCTCTCGCCATCGACAGTATATGGGAATACATCAATGTCCCCTGATCGATGGATCCTCTCAAGTGTTTGACCTCAACACATTTATTCACACTTGTTAGTTTGCACTCTAGTACCTTGATTCCCATTTTCATTATCGATGGGTGATCTCGCGTCTGTTAACGGTATACATCAATGACCGGTAATCAAATGATGGACTACTATGTTCGACCTCGACACCTCTATTTGCATAGTAGGACATGTACTCGTAGCAGTGTGTGTAGAAGACTTTCCATATTGGTGGCATCTCTTATATGCTACCTCCTTGATTGTGCCATTGTTCATGATATTTCAGCTCTCATGACTTGATTCCAGTATATGTTAGATATTTCTAGCCACTATGGAGATCTTGATCTATTATATATCTTCAGCCAGTATGGAGATCATGGTCCTTTGTATATCTTCATCATGGAGATTTTGATCTATGTATATTGTACGTGGCGATGACCACTTATGTGATATCTTGTATCATGCCTATTCATGGCCATTGTACTCTTATGTATCCGGGACTGCTATATGTATTTGTATTTATATGCAGAGTTGTATTATTGTACTATGCTGATTGGGTGGCTGGTCTTCCATTTGGGATCCTTCATCACACCACTTCTGGGATGGACTTATAATGTATTTCGGCCATCGGATGACCCCTCTGACCTCACACGTTAGGGGGCATCTGTTATAGCTGATTTTACCACTCCAAGTAAATCACACTTTGTATGGCCTTCCCCTGTCCCGCTGCAGACTCCTTAGACCCCATCAACCATTTTTTGTCCTTTGATGTTTCCTTGCTCATCTCTAAAAACATGTGAAAAGTGCTTTACGTGACTTTTAATCCCTTAATCGCGTATATACACAGGTTTTACCCCTAAAACCGCGTACATCAGGATGTGTACAAAAATCCAAATCCTTTTTGGAGTTTTCCTTGACATAGATCCGACTCACTTGACTCCTGGACTTCCCTATTCCTTGAGATCGCTCATATTCGACCTTTCATTACCTCTTTGAAAAGCTATATAAGGAACTCTATGGTACATTGAAGGCATATGAGAGAATTGAGAGCAAAGAAATTATAGTCCATTGTTTCCGGAACTTATGCTTGAGTTTGGATCCCTTTGTCCCTTGGAGCACTAGTGTGTTCTTCACAAGCTTGCCTTTTTCTTGTGAACTTGCTATCGAGAGATGGAGGATTGAGGTGGTGGAGGCCCAAGTGGGGGATTCAGTTTCTTCAGTTCGCAGACATGACGTCAGAGGTTGTATCTTTTGTAATCTCTGATTTATATTAATAGAAATATCTTTTCCTGTCCAATAATGTGTGTTTGAATGAATATATTATCCATGGGATTATTTCAAATGATTATACATTGTTGATTATATATGCTAGAATAGATCTAACACCATGATATATAGTATGCTTGTATTGTTTACTTGTTTTTGAGGAAGCAATTTATCAATTCAAGCTGAAGTTGGAAAGCTCAACGGGGATCTACTTCAACCGTCTGGAATAAGGTACGAGGTCAGATCCTTTAGTGTTAGACATTTACTTTCTATTGCATATTGGAAAAGATTGATTTATGGAGTCAAGATGTCTGTTGTGGTACCCCAAGACATAGGAATTTCTCTTCGTAACACTTATCTATGTCTAGACCGAAATACTAACATAACAGGGTTACCATGCACTGGGTTTCTTCATTGAAAAGGGCAGCATCAACTGGAAATGGTTTGATGACTTGACATCTGGTTTGAAACACTTCTTGAAAAAATCCTGCTTCTTCTCTATTGTGGACTCTCTAAAGAATTGGACTATAGATTCCTCACCGTAATTCTTGGCTTTCAGCCTAAATTCATCAGGGACTAATAGGGTTTTACTAACGAACAAGGAATTAACAGGACACGAGATTGTGGAACTGGTAATATCCATTATCACCCTCTCGGAAATAGAGTAATTATCGACACACCATTCAATAAACTATGTACAGTTCAGGGTTTGGTCAGTAGTGAAAATATGGAAGTAAGATTGGTAAACATTGTGAATATCAATTCCTTTATCTTTAAGCAGCTTTAGCTTCTGATTAACAGCATCAATGGGCCCATTTAACCAAATAGTATCAAAAACATCAACATCTCTATGTTCAAACAATTATTCTACCCTCTCATATTCTAGCCCTTGAACTTCTACACTTTCCACTTAGGCCTGTTACAGAGAGAAATTCCTATGGCTTGGGGTACCACAACAGACAACTTGACTCCATAAATCAATCCTTTCCAACATGCAATAGAAATCAAATATCTAACACTAAAGGATCAGACCTCGTACCTTAATTCAGATGGTTGAAGTAGATCTCCGTTGAGCTTTCCAACTTTAGCTTGAATTGATGAATCACTTCCTCAACAACAAGTAAACAAGACAAGCATACTATATATATTGCTATTAGATCTACTCTAGCATATATAATCAACAATGTATAAGCATTTGAAATGATCCATGGATAAAATATTCATTCAAACATACATTATTGGACAGGAAAATATATTTCTATTTATATAAAATCAGAGATTACAATGAATACAACCTTTGTCGACACGTCTATGAATCAGAGAAACTGAATCCCCCACTTGGGCCTCCACCACCTCAATCCTCCATCTCTCGATAGCAAGCTCACAAACAAAAGGCAAGCTTGGAAAGAACACCAAAGTGCTCCAAGGGACAAAGGGATGCAGACTCAAGCACAAGTTCCAGCAACAATGGACTATAGTTTCTTCGCTCTCAATTCTCTTATGACTTCAATGTATCCAAAGGGTTCCTTATATATATTTTCAATGGGGTAATGAAAGGTCGAATCCAAGTGATCTCAAGGCATATGGAAGGCCAGGAGACAAGTGAGTCAGATCCATGTCAAGGAAAACTCCAAAAGGATTTGGATTTTGTACACATCCCGATGTATGCGGTTTTAGGGGTCAAACCCACGTATATACGCGATAAGGGGTTTAAAAGTCGTGTAGAGAAATTTTCACATGTTTATAGGGATGTTCTAGGAAACATCAAAGGACAAAAAATGGTCCAAGGGGTCTAAGGAGTCTGCAGAGGGACAGGGGAAGTCCATACAAGTGTGATTCACCTGGTGTGGTAAAATCAACTATAACAGATGCCCCCTAATGTGTGAGGTCAGAGGGGTCATACGATGGACAAAATACATTATAAGTCCATCCCAGAAGTGGAGTGATGAATAATCCCAAATGGAAGACCAGCCACCCAATCAGCATAGTACACTGATACAACTCTGCACATAACTGCAAATACATATAGCAGTCCCAGATACATAAGAGTACAATGGCCATGAATAGGCATGATACAAAATATCACATAAGTGGTCATCACCACGTACAATATACATAGATCAGAATCTCCATGATGAAGATATACAAAGGATCATGATCTCCATAATGGCTGAAGATATATAATGGATCAAGATCTCCATAATAGCTGAAAATGTCTGACATATACTGGAATCAAGTCACGAGAGCTGAAATATCATGAACACTGGCATGATCAAGGAGGTAGCATATAAGAGATGCCACCAATTTGGAAGGTCTTCTACACAAACTGCTACAAGTACAAGTCCTACTATGTGAATATAGGTGTCGAGGTCGAACATAGTAGTCCATCGTCTGATTACCGGTCATTGATGTATACTGTTAACAGACGCGAGATCACCCACCGATAATGATAATGGGAATCAAGGTACTAGAGTGCAAACTAACAAGTGTG
>LPNX010598546.1:93991-153711 GCA_001517045.1 Pseudotsuga menziesii
TTAGGGGATATTGATGTATTCCCAAAAACTGTCAATGGCAAGAGAACCTGCCACTGATGACTGCAAGTCTCAAGGCACTCAAAAATGACTCTAGATTCCAATCCCAGAATAATTGATCTGAAGTTGAAGGGATGAAATCCGTTGGAAGGAGGGAATTAAGGAATCCCCCATCATCCAACATGAGGTACTTAGCAAAGCTATATAATGTGGAAGGACTCGATCATAAGGTGCACGAACCAGTAACTGTACCTAGAATGGCCGACATGCAAAGTCAAGATAACTGAGGAATGGCCGACTCAGGTTTCAATTTCCTTCAAACAAGAGCATAACAACAAATGGTGACTGAATAAAGTCAGCATAGACTCGATATACAAAACTGGGACATCTCTGCGACACAGGAGGCATCGATAGAGGCTCCATGGGGACTGGAAGCTTGACCAGTCGGTGGAGATAAACTTAGATAAAATGAGTAGAGCTCCTAAAGTCAAACTATAAACCCAACCAATGGATGTGATATACAGTGCTTTGTTCGAAGGCGACATGACTCAATAGCTGGAAAAAGATAACATCTTCCCTTGTCCGGATTTTTGGTTTTTTAATGTTTTTGGACTTTTTCAAATATTTAAAAGGCTTGAAAAAGAATAAAACTGCTTTATAGTTACAGACTAGGAGGAGACGAGTGTCATAATGGGAAAACAAAACTAGTTCCAAGCAGTGGAACATACCTATGCTCAATGCAAGGATACATGTGTAGGATAGCGACACTCGGGGGAAAGTCCACTCTTGGTAAAAATAGGGAATCAAGCTGCAAAGGATATATAAAATGGCTTCGCATGGCTAGACATGAGACAAGCTCAGGCTATATGGCTGAAAATCAATGTCAAGGAAGCCAACGTAAGGCTCAATCGGGCAGGAAAAGCTCATGATAATGCAATCACAACTTGACATAAGGGAGTCCTAAGGGAAATAGGCCAGCAAAAGATCAAGAAGAGTATGAGGCTCTTGCGAAATGTCATGGAAATACTATACAATGGACTCCCACACCCTAAGGGACAAAATTTCATCATGGGCACCAAATGCAAATAAGGCACTAACTAGGGTACCCATGTAAGGTCAAGCTCTACCACTCATATCATGCCACTTCTAAGACAGCAAGAAGGTTCCGTGACATAATAGAGTGGGTTCGTACCTACGGCTATAATGAAACAGTCATAAGGTCATGCAAAATGAAAATGGTGATGAAACCTAACTTATATGCCAGTTTAGACATGATACCTGAAATCGGCACAAACGGGTCAATCCAACGGCTAAAACGGTGCTCAAAAAGGTCTCCTACATCATAAATTAGTCTGAAAATGGTCCAAAAGGATTAGAAACAGTCCAAACTATAGAAAAGGAGGTAAAAATTTGAAAAAATTTGAAAAATTTCTATAAATAGTAAAAAATTCAAAACATTATAAAACATTTGAAATTTTTACCCAATTGAGCTCAAAACTTCAACAGCGAATTCCAGGAGATCCAGCCGGCGGAATCCACTATCGTTTTTTCCAGGTACTTACCCATGCTCTACTCTTTCATTTTTATGCAAATTTTGTCAAATTCCATGGTGTATTTAGGATTCTAGGCCAGTCTAAGATGCGCGCCATGGCCCATGCAGAAATCGAGGGTTTTTCGTGTATAGGGCTAGATATACGTGGAAAACACCCTCAAAGTCATGTACATAAAACACCCTCAAAGTCACGTACATATGTGGTTGTTTAGAAAACAATCGTGTATGCAGCTGCACTCAATTATTTTTAAGTGTTCTAATGGATCAAACTCAAATTTTATGTGTAGGATAGTCCTAGAATGGAGAGAACGTGAACCTAGTGATGTAGAAGAGATAGTAAGGGTAGATATAATGGATCAACAAGCATTACGTGCATGTAGGCTTTACAAATTTTGGTGTCTTGGTGGCTTAAGAGCCAAACCAAGACTATTGCAGATGTTAGTGGACTACTGGGATCCAGACTCAGAGTCTTTCTAGATAGACGGGATGTCCCTCACCATAGAAGTGCAGGACATATATTTTATTACTGGACTTTCCCAATGGTGGGAAGTGGTGAACATACGCTCTCGAGGGCCTCGAGGTGGCCTGACTATAGATGAGTAGATTTTGGTGTAGTGCTATCAGGACACAGAGAAGGTGGGGAGTCAGATCCCAACTAACTCTATACAGGTGCTGGGCCTAAAGGCCATCCTGCTGACACTAGGCAGGATAGCAGGTTTAGCTTCACTCCACCAAGCCTCGCAGCCTCTGATGTTCTATGTAGTGGAGTGCATGAGACCCACTATGTACGATTGGAGCACTGCACTACTGGGAAACATGAAACACCAACTCAGTGAGTGCAAGATGGGTAGAGTGCGAAACTTCATTTTCAGCAACATACTGAGCACATTTTTCTTTGAGCATGTTCTGGGATTGAGCCCTAGAGTTGACGTTCCTCTACACGGGGTTCAAGATCCGGCCCAACGACATTGGACGGATGCGATGCGCAGATTGGGTGGAGGTAGGGTGTCCAACCCCTATCCAGCTAATTTCTTTCCATGGTGGCGATGATAGATAGTTTCCATTGATGACTACCCCTATGCGGGGATAGATTTCTGGGGAGACCCGGACATGCCGCTACCACCAGGATCGGCATACGGTGACATTGGTAACAAATCTCGACCCTCTTTTTAAAAATTTTGAGTTATTAATTTTTTTTTTGTGTTTTTTGATTATGTGGAATCAAAAGACATGTTTTTGGGTGACAATACATAGTGACATCTACCATATTCATGCAGATGTGGGACCATGGTGGCCTGAAGGCTTCCCTCATCATAGACGGAGGAGAATAGGGGACAATATCACAGGTGTGGATGCGGAGCAGACGCTCCAAAGCATTCATACCAACTTCGTGAGACTGACTCACAGAGTACCCATGGCGCAAGTCGAGGACTTTCCTGAGGCCATGTAGGGCCAGGTGGTGGGTGTAACACGAGCATGGGTGCGGCTATTTCGATGGCTATCTAGAGCCGTAGTGACATTCCACAATCACAGCCCCCCTCCTCATCCATAGGCTTAGATACCTGGGAGTGATACATTTTGTACTACCATGTATTTATATTTTGGTGGCTCGAGAGCCCCATTTTTGTATTATGACTGTCACATACCCCAATTTTGTAAAAATAATGTTAATTGTTTTAATCTGATTCCTAAGACATTATGTTAAATTTAATGCTAAGTAGGAACTGATGACTCAGCAGAGTCAAAAGATGTGGAATGTAATTCTGAATATTTTATTTTTAATAAATAAAAAGTGGAGACAACAGCTTGGGAGAGATGTTAATAAGAGTGTTACTAGTCAAACTGGTGGAAGGAACTAGGTGGAGAGCAAAATACAAGTGGCAGTATCCTCAAACACTTCCTATGTTGCAGGTGGAAACTTCCCTACATTTGGGGTCATGATCCCCCAAGAAAGTGGGCTTATAGCAGGTGGCTCAATAAATGACAACTAACCCAAAAAGACCTAGGCAATATTTTAAAAGTACCCAATGTAGAGAGTTGAGGTTGCTCATATATTTTCCAGGAGAAGAATCATTCAGGAGGAATGCACTTCAAGGAATTCATTGGGGAAAAGCGAAAACTGTAAGGAAGGTGTTTTGAGAGAAAAATTGCAGT
The DNA here is from genome assembly GCA_001517045.1 of Pseudotsuga menziesii. Taxonomy (NCBI): domain Eukaryota; kingdom Viridiplantae; phylum Streptophyta; class Pinopsida; order Pinales; family Pinaceae; genus Pseudotsuga; species Pseudotsuga menziesii. Next base: position 97,695 of record LPNX010598546.1, read on the forward strand.
AACTTGGTCTGAAATAGCTTGCTAGCTGAGAGAAACTGACTGATAAGTTCAGGACTGGTATTAAGTCTCAGGACTAGTACTTTATTATTTGTTGCACCTAGTTCCATCCAGGGAGACCAGAGCAAGCTCGGGGGTCCTGAGGAGTCGTTGTTTGAGCACTCTTCGGGATTTAGTAGGGAGGAACGGCCTCCCATTGCTGCTGTCATCCAAGCTCTAAGAACAGGTTCTGTTATTATTTAATTTCTTTGTTATTATCTGTGTATGATTGAATGATGTATTTGTAGTTTATGAAGTAGAAACTAAGAGGATAGGATAACTCAGTTTGTTTAGTAATGAAATTATGCTTAATAAGAAAAAAACACTACCTGTGTTTTTCCTCATCTGGAGTGATCCAGATCGTACTCCAGCACAAGTGGTGAAATTATATAAAGGAAATATGATGCAATTGTAGAATAAAAGGTTTGTTGATTAAGAGAATGTTTACTTTTATTTTACTATCAGGAGAAATAGCATTCTGTACATGGAGAAAGATTAGAGTTAGACCTAGACTATAAATGTCAGATTATTAGTAAGAGAAAAGAAGCCATATCATTGTATTAATAGTAATATGTTTTGGCAGTACGACTTGGTAATTAAAACAGTTTCTATACTGCATTCATTTTAGTAATCTGTACAATTATTTTCAAATCAAAGGAAGGATTATATTAGTTGGATATGTAGTGTTTAGATAAATAAAAGTACTTTCTAAACTCTATAGTTTACTTCATTCCTGTATTGTTTAAATAACTACTGTTTACAGCAAACAAACTGTGAGCGAGGATAGATAAACTTAGATTTATTTCTAAAGCAAAACTATTGGTTTAAGATTTTAAATACGTTGTAAGGTAAATAACTTTTTATTCTTATATTTTATCTAACTGAACTTAAATATAAGTTATTCGGCTACTAACTTATTTATGTTATAATTTAACACAAACCCTACAATACAGTTCATAGGAAAGAACATAGATAGTTGTTACTCTTTTATTATATAAATTCCATTACTGTAATATAAATAGGGTAACATAAGAAATAAACAATAGAATACTATATTTCTATACGCCTACAAATAAACTAAATTATAAAGAACTATAGAAGCAATATTCCTTACAGGTAAGATAACATTCGTATCATAATAAATAAGAACATACTTTCTTATTTATACACCTTATATGGACTAAGTATAAAGGTAATATATAATGATAGGAAGAGTATTAATATGTAAATAAAGTAATGTTCTTATCCTATTATAGTAAACAATAAACAAAATATAAATTATGTACTCAAAAGATGTAACTGACAGTTACATAAGTACATCACTAAAAACATGAAGTTCTTATATTCCGAAGATTAAAAATTATATAACAACCTTTACAAATTCTACTATAATAAAGTAAACTAATACAAAAAAACACTGTACAAAAACCCTAGCAGGTAATAATTAAATAATAATATAGGGTAAAATTCATTTACATTAACGTGCAGGAAATGAACCAACAGAGTAACAGTATGCTCGATTCATCGAGCTTAACCAACCATTATACAACATAAGTAATAACCAAACAAATTACAGAAGTGCATTATAAATAAAAGATAATTTAAAGAAACTGTAAAGACTTTTTTTTATATGGCGGAGTTAGGGTAAAACCCTACTAATATCAAAATGTACAACAGAGTCATAAGCAAAGAGTTTGAAGCTCTTCTAATGCCCTCGGCTTCCAACAAAAACCAATAGTGTATGGCCTTAACAGCCTTGCCTTTCATTTAAACATATTTACACAGTAATTGAACAAAAATTAAAAATTTACAGTCACAGCCTAAGCCGAAATCCCCGCATAAAGCAAGGGGTTAAATATCAACAAACAAGCAGAGAATCGGTCAACCCTTTTGAACCAAAACAACAAGGGTTGCAGGCCACGATGACCAACCCACAAATGTCCCATAAGGGACCAAACAAGGACGAACGACCATGGATGTCCAAGGCTTACCATGAACCAGCAAGTTGCCACAGCCTCGCACCAACCACACAGAGGGAGACAGGTCGACACCTGTTAACAAGAAGAACAATAATATTAAAACCTTGTATACAAAATACACATTGGGTCACGTGGCAGAAATATTCAAGCCACTTGGTGTGTCCTTGGGGGCAAGTCTCGAGTCAAGGCTGTCACCTTGTTCTTGACTCCTCCATTTAGGCTCAACTCCTAACGAAGCCAAGGGGGGTAGACCCTATTAAGTTACTAAGGATGATTACTTAGTGTGGTGATGTTAAACTGAATTAGTTACCTAGGAGTTTGAATATTTAACTATGGACAATCAAAGATGACAAGATACGAAAATAAACACACGAAAGCACAATGCTGAGACACAATATATATATATATATAAATCAAAAAATGACCAATGCCTTAGAATGGAGTCAAATCAATAAGATCAATGTGCTTGCATGTGCTTGGAGTGAATTTTTTGCGATTGCATATTGGTATGTTTTAAGTTAAATGTGAAGTATGAGTTGATTAAATTAGGCAAAGGGGGACTCCAGATATACCCGAGAGTACTTGGAGTATGTCCAAAAATAAACCTTTACGGCTACCCGGAAGGAATATGTGGGCTGAAATGGAGTCTCTGGGGGTATTGTTCGTAACGCACCCGTTATGGTGTGACATAGATTGGTGCCCCGAGATCACTTTTCAGTAAGTTCCCGCTTCCTTTGGGTATTTTGTCACCGTAAAGGTTTGATCTAGGTGTTGGATTTTCACCTAATGGTTTGTCCGTTGGGGAGTGTGAGTCCTAATTATACTATTCACCTAAGTGCTTTTGATACAGCTTGACTGATTGGACAAACCGCAGCCAAGTGCAGAGCATACACACTGGAGTCTTGTCAATTTTAGTAAGTTTAAGCTGGATGTTCTTGTTTAAAAGAAAAGCCTCCAAGAACCTCTTTCGATCCAAGTGGATCTCAATCAAGGAATCAAGGAGGGGTTAATTTTAAAGTTGCTGATAAACAAATGATAGAAAAAAGAAAACATATACACAGTTGTATTTTCTTAATTAATCCTACCACGAATCTCTTTCCCCTTTCGAGTCAATCGGGAAATCGTGGGGTAAGTATTATGATTACTTTGAAATGTAAGATATGGAGTATGGAATTAATAACAAAATCAAGTATACTACCCTGCAAATTAGATCAATTCTAGTAAAAAAGAAATAAACAGAAATTGACGGAAAAGGCACCGACACAAATCCCCCTAGGGGGGATGGGGAATGGGCTCAAAAGAGACTATTCCAAGGATAATTTTATTTATTATTGGTTACAGAATCAGTGAACTTAAATTATCAGAAACTTCTTGGTCCTTATACAGGCTGAAACCAAGATTTTACAACTTTGGAAAAGTCTTGAGTTTTTAGTGAAAAAGGAGACCCCTGGGGGGATTTGAGAGCTCCTGAGGCCACTTTGGACAGCAGCTTCATTTCCATTCTGTCAGACCTTCTAAAATAGAGCAAGCATATTAGAATAAAAAATTCCCAAAAGAACTTTAAGAGTACCTTTGGATCAGCCTACCTTATCTCACAAAAAATGAAGTTAAAACTAGCTAAACAGGCAGAAAAGGAACCAAGGAAAGCAAGCTTTCCTTGGGATCTTGGCTTGCTATTTGTGCAGCCAATCAAAATGCACTAATATTTTAGAATATTGAGTTTTATAACAGCGAAAGTAAATCTAATGCATGCGATCTACAAGTTTCCTTTAAATTTTCATGCAAAAAAGACGATTTCCCTACAGCTAGATCTAGAATGCTTATGAAACCTTTTTAAGTGCAATATCTAGGTTATGAGCTATGAAATATCAGATCTATGTATATTTTACTTTGATGAAACAGATCAAATTTAAATCACAGCTATGAACTGAACCAAGTAACCGGGTAAAGTGTTGATTTTGAGGGAGGAAGAAGAGGAGAAAAGTGTTGGTTTCCTTGAAGATCCGCAGTAGATATTTCAGGTGAAATGTCGAGGGACTATGCCTTTGAAATGTTTTGAGGAGAATGAAGAAGCAAAATAGATCAGCATCCTCTCCAAAGTATGAACCTGCAACTCAGCTGAAATCAAAGAACTTTCTAAGAAACTTGTGAGATCCGATTAGTACATACAAAGAGATTCAAGATAACATGCATATAAGCTTATAGGACATGTTAAATATAGATCTCTAAACATGCATCCAAGGAGAGTGACAGTCAATAAACTTATTGAACAACACCTTTCCTATCAAGATTTTAATAAGCTAATTACCAATCTTAACCACAGATCTACAAGAAATTAGCAAAAAATGACCACAGATATAGGTTACCTCAGTAAAATTATGGCAATAATCATCCACACATGCAATGGCACCACACCATATTACCTCCAAAGCTTTTCTTTATTTCAAATGAAGAATTACAGAGTTACAATAGCAGCAGCACCTCAATCCCAGTTCTAACTAGCTTAGAAAAGGAGGCTGTTCCTGGATATATACAATTTGCAGGCCATCCAGCCCAAGGGGGGCTCAATTCCTCATGGAATCAAGTGAAATCAACTGATGGAGAGTTCATCAATGCAGAACTGAAGCTGTACTGAGCCTACTTGTCAACCGGGGGCTTGATTGAGCTGACACATCAACCCATACACCGCCACATCGTCCCACAGAGCATCCAGGAGAGTCCACACGTGTGGAGGAGAGAGAGAGGGCATAATTCCCCATGAAGACCACTGTAGATCAGCTCTGGATCTGATTTGATCCCTTGCTTCAGTCAAGGATTTGTCAAATCCAGTCAATCTGCTCCAGATCTAATTGATTTCAGTCAAATTGGTTGAGAATCCACTGATTTATTGATTTTGGATTTGCTCCATTATTCATCAATTTATTAATTAAAATAATCAATAATTGATTTTTGGGGCTTTCTGACCTGAGTGATGGAAGATCACTCAAAACTTAGGAAATAGTGGGTCCATGGGTTTGCATGGTGCTCTTAGCTTGAAAATGAGCACCTACATGACTGAAACTAATTATTTGGCCCACTTTTATTACAAAATCAATTTTTCCAATTAAACTATTAAAAAATAGCCTAAGTTTTGGAAAAATTAAAATTTAATAAAAGACACTGAAAAAACTAAAAATTGAAAAATTGAAAAACACCTAGGGGGACTTAGACATGTTCATATGACTCAAAAATGATGTCTATCATGTCTATACATTGACACATAGACTCTAATAACCTCAATAGGCCTAAATGCCAAGCCGACCACCCCAACTTTAGAGGTATGGAGTGAAAAACTCAGAAATTATCAGTCGTTTATTCAACAACCAATAATAACCAAGGGAAAAAACACCCTGGGCTGATCAGATTGACAAATGAAGTCTAAGAGACCGAGTCTTTTACAGACACTATCATGCTAGAACATTTATTACAATTCCCCCATGGGGTATGAACATGTGATATGATACAACAAGCACTTCCCAGAAGTACTTCCAAAGGCCTTTTTGAAGTCCGAACAAGTTAACCCTGTCCGGTTCACCGGGCTCACTTGATAAAAACCACTAAGTACAACTTAGGTGGTAACACTCTCCAGGAGTTGGTAGGGAGGAATGGCCTCCCATTACTGTTGTCGTCCAAGCTCTAAGAACAGGTTCTGTTATTATTTAATTTCTTTGTTATTATCTGTGTATGATTGAATGATGTATTTGTAGTTTATGAAGTAGAAACTTAGAGGATAGGATAACTCTGTTTGTTTAGTAATAAAATTATGCTTAATAAGAAACAAACCCTAACTGTGTTTTTCCTCATCTGGAGTGATCCAGATCGTACTCCAGCATAGGTGGTGAAATTATATAAAGGAAATATGATGCAATTATAGAATAAAAGGTTTGTTGATTAAGAGAATGTTTACTTTTATTTTACTATCGGAAGAAATAGCATTCTGTACATGGAGAAGGATTTGAGTTAGACCTAGACTATAAATGTCAGATTATTAGTAAGAGAAAAGAAGCCATATCATTGTATTAATAGTAATATGTTTTGGCAGTAAGACTTGGTAATTAAAACAGTTTCTATACTGCATTCATTTTAGTAATCTGTACAATTATTTTCAAATCAAAGGAAGGATTATATTAGTTGGATATGTAGTGTTTAGATAAATAAAAGTACTTTCTAAACTCTACAGTTTACTTCCTTCCTATATTGTTTAAATAACTACTGTTTACAGCAAACAAACTGTGAGCGAGGATAGATAAACTTAGATTTATTTCTAAAGAAAAACTATTGGTTTAAGATTTTAAATACGCTGTAAGGTAAATAACGTTTTATTCTTATATTTAATCTAACTGAACTTAAATATAAGTTATTCGTCTCCTAACTTATTTCTGTTATAATTTAACACAAACCCTACAATACAGTTCATAGGAAAGAACATAGATAGTTGTTACTCTTTTATTATATAAATTCCATTACTGTAATATAAATAGGGTAACATAAGAAATAAACAATAGAATACTATATTTCTATACCCCTACAAATAAACTAAATTATAAAGAACTATAGAAGCAATATTCCTTACAGGTAAGATAACATTCTTATCATAATAAATAAGAACATACTTTCTTATTTATACACCTTATATGGACTAAGTATAAAGGTAATATATAATTATAGGAACAATATTAATATGTAAATAAAGTAATGTTCTTATCCCATTATAGTAAACGTTAAACAAAATATAAATTCTGTACTCAAAAGATGTAACTGACAGTTACATAAGTACATCACTAAAAACATGAAGTTCTTATATTCCGAAGATTAAAAATTATATAACAACCTTTACAAATTCTACTATAATAAAGTAAACTAATACAAAAAAACACTGTACAGAAACCCTAGCAAGTAATAATTAAATAATAATATAGGGTAAAATTCATTTACATTAACGCACAGGAAATGAACCAACAGAGTAACAGTATGCTCGATTCATCGAGCTTAACCAACCATTATACAACATAAGTAATAACCAAAAAAATTATAGAAGTGCATTATAAATAAAAGATAATTTAAAGAAACTGTAAAGACTTTTTTTATATGGCGGAGTTAGGGTAAAACCCTACTAATATCAAAATGTACAATATAGTCATAAGAAAAGAGTTTGAAGCTCTTCTAATGCCCTCGGCTTCCAACAAAAACCAATAGTGTATGGCCTTAACACCCTTGCCTTTCATTTAAACATATTTACACAGTAATTGAACAAAAATTAAAAATTTACAGTCACGGCCTAAGCTGGAAGCCCCGCATAAAGCAAGGGGTTAAATATCAACAAACAAGCAGCGAACCGGTCAACCCTTTTGAACCAAAACAGCAAGGGTTTCAGGCCACGACGACTAACCCACAAATGTCCCATAAGGGACCAAACAAGGACGAATGGCCATGGATGTCCAAGGCTTACCGTGAACCAGCAAGTCGCCACAGCCTCGCACCAACCACGCAGAGGGAGACAGGTCGACACCCGTTAACAAGAAGAACAATAATATTAAAACCTTGTATACAAAATAAACATTGTGTATTAAAACAAGACTGCGAAGTAATGGAAGGGTTAACAACATCCTTACCTATAATTTTACTGAAACACGACCACCCACAAGCAGAAGGGCAACCACCAGTGTGAGGAGAATGAAACCCTTCTTTTGCTGCAAGAAAGAAGGATTTTACTAACATTTCCAACAACAAACAGCGACTGAGAGTAAGAGAAGCAAGCACAACAAATAAACATGCTTGGGTCGTCACTTTTTATCCGGCTAAAGAAACTATTCTGCAGTGAAACTCTATGCCCCAGCAACTCTGAAATGCAATACCATGACTCTCAGTGCCAAGCCAAGGAGGAAGGAAACTCTTTATAGTCAAAAGATTCGGGATTGAGCTAGCCACGATGGCGAGACCCTAGAGAAAGTATCACTAACCTTTACCCCAGCATCAAACAATGTCGTGACAGTACCTCTCTATTAAACATTCAGGGCGAGCTCACGAGGAGAAACAACAAATAGGGAGACTACCAGCAACAAATGCAAGCGACAGTGCAGACAGGAGTGTAGTAGCAGAGCGACCGGAGGCTCAAAGGCGATGAAGGAATGTCAAACTAGGGTTCAAGACTGCCCTTTTAACCACCAAACACTTGGCTACGACAAGCCCACATTGACAAATTAATAATTGGCATGCAGTGGGTGAAAACAATATAGTTTCCAGCGAGCAAGTATCCAAATGATTTCTCATCCAAATCATGCGATAGGAAGATTCTACAAGGTTCATAGTATCAAATGTCAACCAACCTTCACACTATAAATTTCAACCAAGTAAACCTTAGAATGAAGAGTAGGCTCATATCATAGTGTGGATCTATACCAATGCATGACCTAGAACTTATTTTTGTAAAGGATGCTTGTAATAAAAGTTTATAAGCTTAGATCAAGGGTAAACCGTAGTTTCATTATGGCGCATTCCATTTTCTTAACCCTTTTGTCTATGCTCACATAGTAGCCTTACAACAAACTATAATAATTATGACAAGGGTTAAGCCACTATTCTTTTTAACAAGAGATTCTTCAACATAAAAAGTTAGGCCTTAAAAAATTTATGATATGCATTCTTTCAATGGTTATAATCCATTAAGGACATGCCCTTTTTATATCTATGAAAGGAATTGTATAAAACCTGTTCACAATAAGATATCCATCTTATGAGAATAACTCTAGTTATGCTTTGGAGTATTTTGTTGTGTAAACCCTTAAGTTGGTAAACAAAAGTGTTAAGCATTTTAGTAACTATCAGATTTGACAATAAATAACCTCTTGATGATTTAATAACACTATCTAAACCTTATCCTCTGAATAGGTTATGTGTAAGAGAACTCTATGCATCAACACTAGTATATCCCTTTTCAAAGAGCAGCTTGTAATAAAGATGTAATCCTGTTAAACTTCAAAGTTTTGAAAATGGGAACAGTAGTACGTAAACTCCTTATCAATATGCATTACATTCTTATCACAAGCAGTAACCAATTCCATCATGATGTAAATGTTTTTGTGCACAATTTAAATTAGACCTTTGACATAATAACTTTGTCATTCTTAAAACTGCTTGCAAAGAAAGATTTAAGGCATGTTTACACTTGACGAATAGGGTAAACATCGAAGAGTTCAGTACGCATGGGCCAATTGGGGCGCATTAGGAGATAAGGTTTGACTGCAAGGAAGTTGGAAAAGATGAAATAAAGAAGAAATCATCCAAAGCAGGAAATAAAAAGGAAACAGAATAAAACATGAAAAACTAGCACAAAGAAGGAAAGCAGGCTAAAAGAAGAAAATTAGGATAAATCGAGCAAAGAAAGATAAATCAGGTCAAAACAAGTAAATCATAATAAAGCAAAAAAAACAAGATAAAGCAATAAAGCAGGATAGAGTAGTAAAGGAAGACAACAAAAAGAAAATATTGGAAACCAAGGCAAGTTTCTATCCACTCATGAGGGTGCATTGGTTGGGGAAAGTTGACCACATAAAGACTAAATTCGACCTTGAAACCAAAGAGGTATATAAGATAATCATAGCACATCACTATCACATGTTTTGACAGTTTGTGAATTGATCTGAGAGCATTGTGCTACTCTAGACTTGGGAGATGTGCCCCTAGCCCAAGTTGGGAGATGTTCCCCATGAATCATGATTATACTGTGAGGATGAGTACATCCAGTAATCATAATTGAGTCTATTTCAGGACCTCTTAGCAGATCCAATGAATTTTGATCTAGTTGCAGTGACTGAAGAAGCCTTCTAGTTCGAATCTTCATATTTTCCTAGTCTCTTCTCATGGGGGATTATCTCTTCTTCTCTCCTATTCTCTAAATCTCTTATTGATGTAATTCATACTACAAAGGATTCCATTTATGTAATACCATACCTATGATATTTATTTTACTGCTTCATTTAATAAAATTCTTATTTATGTTTACTTGTGCGCACCTAGTCTAGATTCCTATGAAATTCGAGCTAGTTTCGGTGTTTGGCTAGGTAACACATAAAGATAACTCTAAATTAGATTATATCACTTGATTATGTTCATTAAAAAGTAAATTAACACATCCCATCCCTGATATTGAGAATTTATAGCCTCCTTGCACTGTTTTGGTCATCCTGGAGTTGAGCTAGTTTAGCAGTCCTAAAAATCAATTTCACTAGTTGCCTTCGAAACCACTTGAAAACTTCCTCAAACTTGTTGGTGTGAATACCAATAGTGAATTGACTTATATTACATGTTTCTAAGATTACAAAAGCTAAAATATATCTCCACTGGTTGACAGGATGTGTGAAGCAAAGGGTTTAGTTTGCATATGTTGGGGTGCCTTGGAGCCTTGGGAATAAAATTTAGCCTCGCTGATTTTGAAACCATAAAGGGTCCCAGTGAGTTGTGCATAGGATCCTAAGCTAAAAATTATCCCCTCTCTTGATTTGAGCTCACAAAAACGTCAATCCTTGGTCAAATCCTAGTTTTGAGTCACCTATCCTGCTGATAGTCAAGTTGTCTCAGTTAGTGTACGCAGTCTCAAAGTTGGTACATTACAAGTGGTATCAGAGACACTTTCCTCTACTCCTGTGGAAAGTATGTTTTCAATTTCAAATTTGTAGCCATGAGATTAGTACATGCCTCAGTTGAATAAGGTGATTATGAACTGTATGAAGGAGATTACAATTCCATAGATGAAGAACCAACATGCAGTACTTCATCTCATTTCACATACAAGGGTGATGATGATTTCTATGTTTCGGCATATGATGAATTTATGATGCCGATATTTATTCATGATGGGTTCACTTGAAGAGGGAGGCCAAAGGAACCATGTATTTACCTTGCATATTATTGGGGAGTGAGTGATGGACTTTTGGAGCACCTTTATTTCCAAGAGTACTTCTCTCTTGAGATATAGAATTTGTTCAAAGATCCATACTACAATACAAGAATGGAAATGATTGAAAATATGATGTATGAAGTATGCAATAAAGTGGAAACTATATGGTTGCCACCTAGAGAAAAAAGAGATGCAGAGGATATGGATGTGCACCCTCATCCATCCACAGTCACTAGAAGGAGCCAAGAGCCAACTAACTCTATAGTGGATGAAGAAGAAGATACACCTTTGAAGAAGCATGAAGAGGGTAGAAATTATCTTTTTTGTGGATGCCATGAAGCAGAGATAGATGAAGGGGAGAGAAAGTCATTGCAAGATGTTGGTAGTGAAGGAGAAGGGTGTGTAAAAGAAGACATAAACTTTCAAGACATAGATAGTAGAACATTTAATGATGGATGTTCACCTCTCTAAGTCGGTTACATAGATATTGATATTGAGGAGATGGTTGCAAGTACACATTCCTTTGAGCATAGAGACCTTGCAGGTGAATAAAAATACCTAGGGTCAACTTCCATTTCATCTCTTGAGCTTCATGAGGTTGGTTATGCATATGATGAGGAGGAGGTTCACTCTCATGAGCCTTCCCACCTAGTAGGGCCATTGTAGCTGGATGAAAAGAAGATCAAGAAAGCCTTATACATTATCCATGACACTCGTGCTTCATTATCATATCTATGTTGGAGAGCTACTTCATTGGAAGACTCATCTTTCCTTGAAGCCGTGGAGAATATCCAAAGAGAAATGTCTACAATCTAAGGTAATTTTTCATACATGCTTTCAGATAGATATCATTTGTATGAGCTTGTTCATATGTTGCATGTATCATCCTTGAAGGGTGATGAGGATACTTGCAAGATCAATGATGAGTTGATGTCCACCCAAGATTCTTTGAGAATCACTCAAAGTTCCCTCTTGGATTCTAAGATGGAGATAGAGAAACTTCACCAAGAATTGCAGAGATCCCATATTCTCTCCTACACTTCTTCCAGCCCATTCCATATGGTTGATTGCATTCTTGGATCAAAGGAGGAACTTCATGTGGTGGTGGAACATGAGGAACATGTTGATTTGCAAATGTGTTTGGAGGATCAAGCATTTGATTTTCCATTTGGAGCAAGTCACACCATCATGGAGGAGGTTGAGAAGCACACCACTATCAAACCAACTAGTGGAGGAGTACATGTATCTACTTTCTTCGTGGCTGAAAGTTGCATACGATTGTTTCATAGTTCTTCACCCCACAATTTTCTTTCAGCCACATCATTTGGGAATGAAGATTGAGTGAAAGGATTCTCTCTCTTGGTGCCACATGAGGAGCATGAGGCCCCCACCTTTTTTGTTGATGGTTGTAGAGGCATACCATGTGATGTGACAAGCGCACGTCTTGATTCAAAAGAACATTGAAGAGTCCTTAGCTATGGGACATATAGATGAGAACATGTCATTTGAATCAGCAAGAAAGGGTGATTATCTATTCAAGGAATTGATAGATAAATATATCACTGAAATGGAGGATCAAGGATGCACTAAACTTGCTTGCATCGGTAGAAAAATGTTTGACATGCATGCCTTGAAAGAAAGATCTCATGAGCTGCCTATATGTAATGAATACTTAGCTTTGAAGAAGGTGGTTGATTACATCTCAGATAGACCAGCAAACCAAAGTGTTTATGTATCCATGGATTGGGTGGATGGATGCATAACTAAGATGGAGATTCATCGAGGTAAAAAATATTTTTGCTTCTATGATCATTCTTGTGGTTTTACTGATATTGTCTTACCATGTGAACAACAATGTTGGGATATTATAAACCACTCCATACTTAGAATAACAATATTTAATCAAGGAAGACAATATCTAGAAATTTGGAGTGGCCAGAGAAGCAATAGTTAGACCATGGAGGTGCAGTCCTTAGAAATGAAAATGTTTCAATGAGGGAAGTCCATATAAGGCATGTTTTCACTCTATAATAACGATTTATATGCCATGCACGTGTATTTTTACTTCTAGTTAGTTTATTGAGCAATATAGCTATAGTCTTTTTTGAAAAAAATAGATTTCAAAAATAGTGAGAACAATCCAATGATAGATGGAACTCAGTTGGTTTTAAAATGCATACCTCTTCCATTAACTATTTTTTGAAATTTATATATCATTTATTGAAGATCTAACCAAAATTCCTTTATATTCATTTAAAAATATTTTTTATAAAATAAAAAAACATCATCGAACACAACATAAAATTACATAGCTTCCACCTCACCCCAATAAAGTTGACATATCATTTATTGAAGATCTAACCAAAATCCCTTTATATTCATTTAAAAATATTTTTTATAAAATAAAAAAAACATCATCGAACACAACATAAAATTACATAGCTTCCACCCCACCCCAATAAAGTTGACATACAACAATATCACCAAAAGCAACATAAAAACATGTTAAACCCTTCGCCTACTAACACAACATCATCATACGTATCTAAACACAAAAACATATACCACATAGCTCCATCTTGTGTTCACCAAAATTGATATCCACCCAACATTTAAATAAAAAACACGTAAGTCCACATTAAATTCAAGAATATTTATCTTCATCCAATATCTATTGAATAAAAACCAACACAAAATTAGGCATGCGTGTGCATTAGTTCTATGTGACTAAGAACACTAGATTTCATTTCTCTAAATTTAATTGCCCTCCTCGTACTTTGGAGCTAGGAGCAAAGTAGGTAACCGTGTCACGTGAAGTAATTTGAAGGACACACGGAGTAAAATGTTTCCCCAAGTGTAGAGCAGATGGAGACGAATATATAACCAAATTAAGAAATGGTCAAAATTTCCTTACTTAGTAGCACGGGTCGCATTGATATCCTACACATGCCCTTTAAAGGCATGTGATGTTAATAGTCAATTCTCTTCTAGAAGTCATGTGATAGTTAATAGTCAATAGTCATGTGATAGTTAATAGTCAATTCTATTCAAGGCAAGGCTACATTTAATCTTATTAAATATACAAGAAAGAACAAAAACGTTATTTCCATTGTTTCAATACCCAAGAAGACAAAAGATATAACCAAATTTCTTTACAAGACAAGAAATGGCCAAACTTTCTTTACTTAGTAGCGGTTGCATTGATATCCTACAAATACCCTAAAGGGCATCTGATGTTAATAGTTCAATTCTATTATAGAAGGCACCGTCACAGTTAAGCTTATCAAACGAAGCAAGATATACCCAATTTCTTCACCAAGATCAAGACAAGATATGGCCAAATTTCATCTACTTGTAGCACGAGCTGCATTGTTTAAAAAGAAAATGCCTTAATGGGCGTGTGATGTTAATAATTGATATTGGAGCCACCATGGTCAACTCAAATATAGAAGGATTTTTTTGAAAACTACTCAAATATAGAAGGCTATAGCATAGAGAATTGTTAAATGCCTTAATGGGCGTGTGATGTTAATAATTGATATTGGAGCCACCATGGTCAACTCAAATATAGAAGGATTTTTTTGAAAACTACTCAAATATAGAAGGCTATAGTCCAAACTATATTTCTCATGGAATTGTTTCATTACCTACATGACCACATGTAAGATGCAGTGCTTTCATTATACCTTTATCTCTTTGATGGGTCAATTTTATAATGATTTTAGACCACATCTAAGATGCAGTACTTTCATTACACCTTTATCTCTTTGATGGGTCAATTTTATAATGATGTTAGATTTTACAGTGATTATGTTTGAAACACTACATTTGACTCAACTTAACTCAACGTCCAACCAAGTATGTAAGAACATATTCTAGAGGAAGGTAGTATAAACTAGTGTCTAGATACTTCTAGAGAGGAAGATTGAACGAGAGTTTGAGGCGGTGAAGGAGATTATAAATACTAAGTGAGTGCTAGTAGAGGGGGATATTTTGTCTAGAAGGAGAATTATCCATCTTGAAAAGAAACTAAGTGAACTAACTAAAACGAAGTATTGATTTTGAACTTGTGAACAATCCATGTAAACTGATTTTTGAGAATTAATAAAAAGACATTATTGGTATCAAGTTATTTGTGGTGTGTTCATTATGTGTGCTTTTGTCTATGCACTTCAATTTGTAGGTGAATCTATTAACTGCTTGGGTCAGTTGGTATGAGAGGAACATCCTTTATGAAGAGTTAACAGTTAATGATTGGACACAAAAAGCAACTCCAGTTGCGGTTGGGTAGAGTTGTTGGAGGGGTGGAGAATCTAGGCGTGGTTGAACAAAGTGATTTAGTTGGTCATTTTATGGAGCAATGGTTCATATGCATGTTGATGTCTGTGGAAGAGGAAAAAGGATGCGCGCAGGTGCATACATGACCACTGGTTGAGATACATTCGAGGAACGTGTTTAGGGGATGAGAATCCTAAAAAATGAGTTAGCTACTGTGAAGGAAGCTCATAAGAGGGGATTTATTGTTGAAACCCTTGACCATAGTGATGAAGAGGTTGAGGAAGAAAATGCTATTGAGGATGTAGAAGAAGAACTAGAATATAGGTTATTAAAAGTGTTTATGAGAAGAAGGGTAGGTCCAAAATGGAAGTGGATACCTATTCAAAAATTCTATATCCTAAAGAATCGACAAACTGGATAAGAGAAATGAAAAAATATTTTGATATGGAGCAGATTGAAGACCAAAAAAGAGTAAAAGTTGCTTGTTTGAAGTTGAAGGGCCATGCCTCATTGTGGCGGGACAATGTACAATATGACGAAGTAAAGAAACGAAAAGATAAAATTAAATCTTGGAATAGAATGGTTGTCAAGTTGAAGGATAAGTTCCTTCCCACTGATTATATGATTTCCTTGTTCTGGAAATTGCAGAACCTAAGACAAAAGGAATTGGTTGTTCAAGAATTCATTAAGGAATTCTACATACTATATATAAGATTAGGAAACACAAATGAAGGTGAAGAAGCTATGGAAACTTATATGTAATTGGCTTGAAATATTCCATTTAGGATGAGTTGATCCTATCAAGGTTCAGAACATTCAAAGAGGCGTACCAACTAGCCTTGAAAGCATAAGAGAATCTAACTAGAAATACCTTTACAAATAGAGGGAAGAATGTTGTGGGAGGTGATGGAAAATTTGCTTCCACTAGAGGAATAAATAGTAGAACAAAGAAAGAGGACAAAGGTGAATTTAAATGAGATGACGGTACTACTAGACACCTTGCATTAGAGTATAGAAGGAGTGGTGAAAACCCTATAGGTAGGGTCACATTTGGATGAAGAGGAACTTTTGGAACAAGAGGTGTGTATGGACTGATTGTAGTCTATTACAATTTCCATGAAGTCAACTACCAGGTATCTGAATTCCCAAAGAACTTACACATAACGAAGATAGGACTTGATCGACGGTTGCAATTAGTCCAAGTGAAACCAAGCGAAAAGGAGGTCAAAATTTAATGACTAGACTGATTCTGTTACAACCTGCTAGATAGGAAGAAAAGGAATGATCACAGAGGAATTCTATCTTCTAGACCAACATGAAAATCAATGATAGATGTTGTTCCACGATAGTCAATGAAAGTAGCACGGAGAACATAGTCTCGACTGAATTCTTCGAGAAGTTAAATATAAAGAGTCTACCACACCCAAACAATTATAGAGTGTTGTGGATTCAGAAAGGACATCATGTCACTATGTCGATCCAATGCATGATAAATTTTAGGAATGGTAATTTTTATGATAGTGTATTATGTGATATTGTACCCATGGATGCTTGGCATATGTTGTTGAGGAGGCCATGGTATTATGACATGAATATGATATTTAATGGACATATGAACACTATTACAGTGTGGAAAGATGGAAAGAAGACCAAAATGATTATGTTAGAAGAATATCAGAGTAATAAGGGAAGTGAAAAAAATTATTGGGAAAAGAGAGTACCGATGTGTTCGGATAAAGAGGGTTTAAAGAAGGAGAAGAAGCAACAATATTGTTTTGCATACATTCCTAAAGGGTTAAGTGTAGAGTGACCAAAAGAGAACGTTCTGACCGAAGCTGGAAGGATGTTGATGTAGTTCAAGGGGATATTGGTCGATGATATGCTGATGTGATTATCGCTGACGAGAAGCATATCCCATTAGGGAAACTTGATTATGGGTCAAGCCTAAAATGTGCCACATAGGATGACACTGATCGAGAATGTTGAACTGAACCAACAAGTCTATGAGTTGTTGGGTAGAGGCTTGATCAGGGAAAGTATGATCCCATGCACAGTACCAGTAGTACTAGCACTAAATAAAGGAGAAGAAAGGAAAATGTGCACCGACTCGAGGGTCATCAACAAAATTACAAAAAAGTATAGATTCCCATTGTCGATGATGGACAACTTTATTGACTTCTTGAGTGGAGCTAAATATTTCACCAAGATCGACTTGAAGAGTGGATACCATCATATCGGGATTATAGAAGGCAGTGAATGGAAGACATCCTTCAAAACAAAGGAAGGGTTGTATAAATGGTTTGTTGTGCCATTTGGGTTAACCAATGCACCAAGCACATTCATGAGGTTAATGAACAAAGTGTTGAATCCATTTCTAGGAAGGTTTGTCGTTGTTTATATGGATGACGTTCTGATCTTTATCAAGACTAAAGAAGAGCGTTTGAGTCACCTGAGACATGTATTGCAGAGATTGCATCAGGATAAATTGTTGGTGAATTTACAGAGTGTTCCTTCATGAAGGAGGCCCTTGGTTTATTTGTGATTCATCATTTCCCATAAAGGACTGAAAATGGAACCTAAGAATATAAAAGCTATTTTGGAGTGGCCTATGACAAGGAATTCCATAGAAATCCAAAGAACATAAGAACTATTAAAATCAAAAACATTATTTGCATAAAATCATAACTATTAAAACTTATATAGTCCAAATGCCTCAAAATAGTGCCAAGTGTATTAGTGTTTAATGTGTTAGGATTATAATCCTCCCTTGTCCAATTTGGTCAATTATGTCTAAATCCGGAGCCATTTCAGTCTATTTTTATTCACTAGCACCATTGGGTCCACTTGGCCTAATTGGGGCACATGTACCAGTTACTAAAGTGTGGGGAACACTAATTGAGGCCAACTGCCACTGATTGCACTTGCATGCATCAATTTAGGAGCCTCCTAGAGCAATCCCTACAAATTAGGAGCCACTGGGAGTGCCGATACCAACCTCCATTAGTTGAGTTGAGTGGGTGACTAGTCAAGCTCAGTTAGGAGTCGGTTACATTCAGTTCTAGTCTGTTACATTCAGTTATACTCAGTTTATGCTAGGATTGCATGGCTGCATGCAGGTGAGGTGCATTTACTCACCTACCTTAGTTAGTTAGACTAGTTAACACTGAATTAGACACTTGAGCTTGGATTTTGAACTCGGATGAACTCCGATAATGATTTAGACAAGGTCAGTTAACCATTCAGTCAAGTAGAGTCAAACCAATTCGAATTTCCTCACATGGACTCGAATTGCATGAGGCTATTTAGCCATTGTACTTCATTGTAATTAATTATCTAATTGCTTTTTATTAATGAAAGCATTCACAATTGCAAGCCATTTTTGCACTGTTTCATTCTTCAATTTCTGAGTAATATTATATGATATATCTTATGAGTTATGTGTTTTGGTTGAAAAATCTATGTGCTCAATTTAATATGGTATTAGAGCCTTGAGAGGACAAGGCACTTCTCCTACTACAAATTCATACTTGGATAAAAACAAAAAATTGAGAAAAAATGCCCCTTCTAGTACTGCACTAGAAGCGAATAATTTACCACTTAATATCCCAAGTAAAGGAATTGTTGATCAAGCTTGCTTGATCAAATATGTTGGGTGTGATGAAAATTCCAAAAGTGCAGTTTGTCGACCTTATTTTGTCTGTTTGATTGTGTGATTTACAGTTTTATTAGTCTCCTTCACTGCATTCGCTACAAGAAGCTCAGTCCCCTTCACTTCATTCAAAATGGCCCCTCCAATGGAGCTTCTCACTTCTTTCAACTACCACCAGTGGAAGGAGGGCATGGAGATGTAGCTTCGCTCCAAAAGACTCTTCAGACTCACAATGGAGATAGAGGCAGAGCCAGTGCATTATGTTGACAAAGAAAAGTACTGGAATAGGGTTGATGAAGCATATGGATTCTTGTGCCTCTCAATCTCTCAAGATATTATCTTCCACAACAAAGGATTGAAGATTCCCAAGGAGGTTTGGGATAAGCTTCATTCCCTGTTTGATAAGCAGGATGACCTGAGAATCTGTCAGCTAGAGAATGAGCATATTTCTCTTCATGCATCCAACTTCGAAACACTGAATGACTTCTTCACCAAATTCAAGCATATATTGTTCCAGTTGAAGCTGTGCAAGGTTTAGAAGGAGGATGATCAACTCATCCTTGCCATTCTCTCAAAACATGGTGCAAAATACTCAGTCTTTGTATCAACCTTTCATTCAGTGAAGCTCACTACTCCAAATTGGAGGATTCCTACTCTTAACTCCGTTATTGAATCTCTCACTCAAGAGCATGACAAGTTGATCCAAATGGGGATCATTTGATCTTCCAAATATCAAGCACTGGTTGTAAGAGGACCTAAGGTAGTGAATGATAAAGGGAAGCAAAAGGATGAGTCTCCTGTGGAGAAATAGCAGTCAAATGAGCCTTCAATTTCGAAGAGAAGAAAGAAGAATGGAAAAGGAAAGACCCTCTGTTCTTTCTGTGGAAGGGGCTTTCATCCAGAAAGCTCTTGTATGAGAAGAACAATTGATGAGATGACTCTTCTTTTGAAGAAACATAACATTATTGTACCTGCTAGCACAAGGAAGGTAACCATAGAGAAGAAACTGAAGAACATGAAGAGACATGCCATGCACTAAAGGCTAGTTGTTCAACAGCACATGCCTTCCTCATTGATTTTGGAGCTTCCAATGTTATGGTTGCATCCAGAGAATCATTATCTTCCTTGCAGTATTTTGATGGTCCTAGTATTCAGATGGGTAATAACAATCAAATTCGAGCCAAAGGGAAGGGTTCTATCATGCTTGATTATGGAAAGTTCAAATATGTGCTTTATGTTCCCTCCTTAGCTGCAAATCTGTTATCTGTATACTATATGACTCATATTGGATCTCCAAAGGGAGTGATATTTGGTCCTAACTTAGTGGAGATCACAAATATTTCAACTGGGAACACCATAGCGAAGGGTGCTGCAAATCATGCCTCCAAGGCATATGAGTTCTCACACTTCATGCCATTTTCAGAACCATTGCACTCTCAGCAGCCACTTGAAAGGGAAGGTAAAAACATTCCATCTATTTATTTTGCAGTTCCCACTAGTATTGTAGAACCAGCTGTATCCGTTTATGAGACTGATATTCACGGTGATTCAGATCCAAACCCAGTCCCTACTCCCAAGCAGGAATAGAGGAAGATGTCTAGCAATCCATCTAACACTCAAAGGACAAAGAACCTTGTGCTATGTCATGTAATCTTACCTCCTTCAGAGAGATGCAACAAAATTCCTGTGAGATGATACATGGAAAGGGATGATCAGTTACAGTGCCTTTAGAAGAATAGAGTGGATCATACACCTCTTCATCCAGAAAGAGGCAAAGGTTACATTCCTCCTTCCTTCCGTCATCATTTTGGGAGAAGATGGAGAAGTCTACATGCCAAGCCTTAGGATACCTGCACACAAAACATCATGCATGTTTCTTTGCTACATCAAAGAGATGAAGGTTGCAGCAACATATTTTCAAGCTTTTCAAACTTGAATCTTGATTCTATCTGCTTAGTTAGAGGGGGGGGGGGGGGGGGGGGTTCCCATGTGGTTTTTTCCCCAGCTCCTTGTATTGAGTAGTTACTTTACTTGTTGTAATGGGTGACCTATGGTCTTATTTACCATGGCCCATAAATTTTCCAAGTTAACATTCAGGGGGGGTGTTAGGATTATAATCCTCCCTTATCCAATTTTGTCAATTATGTCTAAATCTGGAGTCATTTCAATATATTTTTGTTCACTAGCACCATTGGGTCCACTTGGCCTAATTGGGGCACATGTACCAGTTACTAAAGTTTGGGGAACACTAATTGAGGCCAACTGCCACTAATTTCACTTGCATGCATCAGTTCAGGATCCTCCTAGATCAATCCCTACAAATTAGGAGCCACTGGGAGTGTCGAGACCAACCTCCATTAGTTGAGTTGAGTTGGTTACAAGTTAAGCTTAGTTAGGAGTCAGTTACATTCAGTTCTAGTCTGTTACATTCAGTTCTAATCAGTTAGCGCTAGGATTGCATGGATGCATGCAGGTGAGGCGCATTTACTCACCTACTTGAGTCAGTTAGACTAGTTAACACTGAATTAGGCACTTGAGTTTGGATTTTGAACTCCGATGGACTCCGATAATGATTTAGACAAGGTCAGTTAACCATCCAGTCAAGTAGAGTCAAACCAATTTGAATTTCCTCACATGGATTCGAATTGCATGAGGGTATTTATCTGTTATACTTCATTTTAATTAATTATCTAATTACTTTTGATTAATGAAAACATTCACTATTACAAGCCATTTTTCATTGTTTCATTCTTCAATTTCTGAGAAAAATTGTATGATCTATCTTGTGAGTTGTGTGTTGGTCCACAGATCTATGTGCTCAATTTAATATAATGATTAGTTGCTATCACTTGGTAAGGGAGTCTAGAAGTTGTTTGTCTATACTTGGAACACACAAGTGAATTATGGCATATTGTCAATTGAATTATTGCATATTGTATAATTCTATTTGATTGTAGACTTATATATATTATAAACTTAATATTATTGACAAACAAAATACTTTTATATATTGACAAGAGAGGGTTGGCACTTAAGGTTATGTAATAGAATTTCCAATTGATAGTTAAATTGTTTAACAATTTTTTTTATGATCTTTACTAACGTTTATTAAAATTGTTGCATGTTTTACATCATTGGAATCGCGTCTTAACTGTAACTTATTTGAAATTTTATTATGGTATGTGCACTTTGAGATTATGTAATATGATTATGGTTTCATTTCATATGTTGTAATATTAACAATATAACATAAATATGAATTATTTCATGTAATAAATACTAACTTTTCATGTTGAATGTTTTTTTTCTGCAAAACATAGGTCTTTTAGAATATCTGATTGATCCTGATCTTGATCCAAATTATATTGAGTTTGGTTCAAACATGTAATATGATGGTGATGAGGTAGATGGAGAGGACATCAAGGTGGATGATGATGATTATGACATTGATGATGATTATGATATTGATGATGATGACGAGCCAGTGTTGGGGAAAAACATTAAACAAATTAAACATATATCCAACGATTTAATTGTCAACCTGGAGAGAGCGTAAACTTGTGAGGTACAGACAAAATATATGTAGGGGAAGACTATTGCTAACTTAATCTAGGTGACTGAAATTAACATACGACTGAAATTGAATTAAGCTTGCAAAATCAGGAAATGACATGAAAAGAAATCTAATCTAGAAAAGCAGGAAATTGTGTGAAATAAATCTAATCTAAGAAAGCATAAGATTGTAGAAAATAAACTTATATAAAGAAATCAACATTAACTTGTGAGCTCACATAAAATCTATACTGACAATGCATAAGAAAGAAATCACTGAAATTCTATACTAACAATTCATAAGAAAGAAACTCAAATTAACATGGGAGAATAAAAGTATTTGCATTAAGCATCACCTCCATTACATAACAATGAAAATCCACTCTATGACTATCTCTCAAAAGAAAACTATTCTCTACTACCAAACCACTAGAGACGCCTCTAACAAAATGAGGAGAGAACCCTCCTATTTATACATGAATTCAAGATAACTAATCATAATTATGGATCCACTATTCTCTCATCTTATCCCTTCAAATCCTCAACAAACCTACTTTTCTCTCAACCCATCCCTTCAAATCCTCCAACAAATATTGGATGAGATATTCTCTCCACATTTCCATGATCTTGTCCTTGAATTTAGCCCACATCTTGAAGATGAAATTCGAATTTGAGGCTAGGTGGTGACTTTTGAGCTTGGTAAAGTCTTCAAATATACCTGTAATCATCACCAAACTAATCCAATTTTAAGGTATACTGAAAATATATTAATTTTCTTAATATTTAACCACAAATTCACTCAAAATACTCAAAAATAAATTATTTGGAAAATGGTAATATAAACCCATATGTATTATCAAAGTGGTGGATATTAATGGTGTTATGGAAAGATAAAATAGGAATAAGGTGACAAATGGTATATGAAAGATGAATAAAATGTGGTATTTTTGTGACTCGACATTCCCCCAACTAAATGTGTTGCATGTCCTCATGCAACTGTACATAAGATTTTTGGCTTTGCATGATGATGTTTGTAACAGTAGATCATTCCATGATGTGAAATGCATAAGTAGCAGCTGATTTTTCTTTTCTTTTTTTCTTTTTTTTTTATATATATTTGTGGCTAGTTCTTGTGTGACAACCATAACAAATGTTGGTTCTGGTGTTAACAACATTCATTTCTTTTACTTGTATTTTTGTTGCAATACATAGGATTTAAAAGTATACATTTACTGGAAATGATAAGCTATCAATGTTCATTTGAAAACATTGTCTTCATGTTATGAGTTATGAAAATTGTAATCAAATTTATGTTTGAAGAGACATGTTGGTCAATGGTGAATGAGATGATGAATATGTAAAATGGCAATGAATAGTCCCCCCCCCCACAACTTAAGATGTATTAGGTTTATGAAAAGGAGAAATCGAATGTAGTGAGAGAATTTTCCAAATTCATTCATTTTCTAGCATTTAAGGAATTACATGGCTAAAGATTAGAAAACAACATAACTCCCCTTACCCAAAAAGTTGATGAACTTATGCAATAGGAATCTGGCTGCTGCTGCTGCTGAATAATAGAATGTGAAGTAAAGGATCTGAACTTCTGCTTGGTTGGATGAAGTAAAATATGAGAGCTGAAAGTAGAACTGTGGTACTCTCGTATGGCTAAAGTATGTTTTTGTGAAACTGCTGATGGAGTCATGAAAGGTATATAGCATTCACCTGCTACAAAACCCGATGGTACAATTCTTACCATGTGAATAAATGTGTTGATGTCGAGCATGGAAATAAGTCATTAGATTACCAACCATTAATGAATGTCGTTAACCAATGCGAGGCAATATCACCATCGATGTCAATGAGTGCCAAGGTACCTAAGTACATCGTGCAAAGTGCGAATAAATGAGCTGATGTCGAGCCACTTGCAAGATCTAACTATCAAGGGACATTGATGTATTCCCATGATTTTCAGTGAGAGAACTTTCCATTAAGGCATGCAAGCCTCAAGGTATTAAAAATGAACTCTAGTCTCTATCCCAGATAAGGTGCTGAGGTCGATGGGGCAAGACTTGTTGAAAGGTGGGCCTTAAGGAATCCCACATCAGTCAACACAAGTTGTACATAATGAGTGGTAGGACTATAAATGAAAGATATGATGGTTAAACAGTTTTTATGGCAGGGATAACAAAGCAATGTAGTCATGGAAAGGAAGCTTATTCAGAAGGCAAAAGATGAACTGAAAATGAGGAAAATGTGTGCGACTCCGAAAGGTAGACATGCAAGAAGTTATGGAGTATAAGGCAGAAAAATGGATGACGAATAAGCTTGGTAAGTAATCATGACATGGTGTACTTGGTTTCTGAAAGGCAGCAAAATTTCATGACATACATAGTGGAAACTCAACTTCTTCAAGCTTTTAATGGAACATTTTTCTGAAAAGTTTATGCGATTCTGGAAATTATTTCTGCATGACATTCATTCATATTTGAACCTGCAAAAGGTTAGCATTTTCCTGCAAACAAACTTGTGAGAGTATTGAAAATATAGAGAAATATGTGCTTAACAAACCAAGTCGAAGAGAAAAATGCTTTTATACCTGAAAGTAGCAATGCATATTAAGCAATCCTTCTTGTCAAAACATGTTTCTGAGTGACTTGTGAAAACAAACATAAAGTATGGTTTTATTAAGGTTCCAAGTTCATTTATAATTTTAAATTTTATTACCTAATGATTTTTATTTATATGTACTTTTTAATTTTAATTTTATTTTATTTTTTATAATGTTATCATAACCCTTTTGTTATTACTTCTAAAGTGTTTTTATATAATTTTTTTAACATTTGATTTTTTAACATAATTTTTTTATTTTTTTAACATTTTAAATTTTTAATTGTTTTGCAATTAGAAAAAAAAGAAATTGGAACAAAAATCATATTTTTTTACATCCTCCTTACACAAATATTAGTGCATCTTTATGTAATGTTTGAGCAACAGAGAGAGAGGCGGTCGACCCTTTCAATGGTCAGCCCCTCTAAAAGTATAATATGAAAGAAATGCAGCTTGATATTGCATAATTATTCACAGGCATGGTTTATATGAATATGATAACAAAATTGAAACAAACACCTACCTCCCCCAAACCGAAGATGTGCCAAGTCTCACTGTGCAAAAATAAAAATAAAAAGAAGGCTTAGCTGCGACAGTAGCTGCCTTCGATTTCAAAGAAGATGAAACATACTTCGATTTAGACGTTTTGTATCGAATTTAAACATTATCAATATATTTTTGAAAGACATCATGAAAAAATGGTAAAGGCTTAAGGATGAGAAGATGGAAAAGCGAACATTCAATCATCCCTACCATGTTTCATTTTCTCTTGTGCGACCTGGAAAGATAAATGCGGATGCAGCTGAGAGTCGAGGCTCATCATCTAAATCTGCACATAGTTTCTCAAAAGCTCTTTATTGTTCCTTTAATATCAAGGCAGATACTTCCATTATTATCCTGAAAACAACCTTAAGTGGCTTGAATGGATACTCTAGAGAAAAATGAATTGTCACCCTCTTTCCAAATAAAGCATCAATTCTCTAATCTACTACTTAAAGATTCAACAAATCCTCTTAAATATATCTTATTAACTTTCATCATATAAATATTATTGTCTTAAATAAAATATTGATCCTCAAGCTTCTAAAAATAAATTGAAATATAACTTATGAATTTATCACTATACAATAATCTAAATATGTTCATCAAGTGATTTTTCTAATGAACTTTTACATATTTATCCTTGCACTTATCAACAAATAAACTATGCTTTATATTGTCCTACAAAATTAATGTCTCATCATAAAACAATCCTCCATTTGATTGAAGGTGTGAACCAATTTAACCCCACTATGTTTTTCTTTAGTTAAATTATTAAAATGTAGTCATTTAAAAAAAGGGTCATGGCTTTTCAATAAAACTTAATGATTTGATATTTAGATCTTTTAAATTTAAATATTTATTAATTAATATACTCGTAAGAATAAATGGTTGAGAGAAAAAGATTGTTGAACAATTATGTGGCATTTAAGTGATGGTATAAGTATAATGTTCACAACCGCTTTACCAAAATAATTGTGTGGTGTTTAAATGACATGTAAAAAGTTTTACAAACTAACTTTTTAATAAGCCACGACCAAACAAAAGTTTGATAAGTCAATTCTATTAGCAAAACATGCATAAACACTATAACATACACACATAAAATAATATTAATAAATTGCAAAAATATACTTTATGTAACATCGATATTATGATACATAAAATAATACCACTTCACTAAATTCCATAAAGCTAAATGTTGGTGAAAAATTCACTGTTGGTAAAAAATTCACTGCTAAGTTGCTTGAGGCTATCGGCAGGCAGTAAGCATGGTAATTAATAAGTGAAGCATATATTATATTTTCCATATGTGGTCAATGTAATTATGGTCGAAATCTAATGACATCATTCAACTGCTAATTGCATGCATCAAAGTTGGTGAAGGTCGACTCTACCAGTTGGTTATCAGCATGCAGTCGGTGTAATCGTATGTACCGGCATGGGACGTAGAGGGGATCACCGTTTCGGAGCAAATATTGGTGTCACCAAAGCATGATATTATTCGCATTAAAGTATTGTTAAGTACTTAGACAAATTGTGATTTGCATAGAAGATCGTTTGTCGAAACTTGTATGATTTGTGACGGGTGATATTTCTCCTGCGCCTAAAAAACAAGATTATACTGAAAAACAAGATTATCAATTTATATGACATTTATTCAACCACTGTTTCAAACTTTTGATTGACAAAAATATAAATATTTTTTGGCGTGAAACAATATCTTAAATGCTACCAAGAAGGTGATATGAACTGAATGTGTATCCAGAAAGATCCAGAAAGCCAAACATAAATAGATGCCTTGTAAAAGCGTTAATCTTTGTTAACTAAAGCTCAACATTGATCAATCATATATGCACCAACCTGACATTAAGTTACCTTTATGTCATTTATTCAGAGCTACTTCAATATTTTGTCTCATGAAGTCTTATTGCATAGTTTGCCTTCTTTATTATAACCTCATTCAAAAGCTCCGGCAGTTAAAAAAACAAAACTCCTTGGCGAGACAGGTACGAATGATTCAACAACAACCACGAGGGAATCAAAATGCAAAAAGATATTTAAAATATAGTGCCGACACACATGTTTTCAGTATTCCGCCCAAGAATACATCACTGCAAAGCTCTGAAAAGGTGGAGGGTTTCAATGTCTATTCGATTTCGAAGTTTAGAATAAGTTAACCAACTCACAAACTCATGAAAATTGTATCCATGGAGTAAATTTTTCTAATGGGTAGGATATTCCATCATTGTGCATAGCTTATCATACCATGAATACACTTTCTCTGGAAATATTCTAATCGTATCTATCGTTTAGAAGGTGTATTTGAGTCTTACCGCTATTTCTGACTAGTTAATTGGTAACTGGCTACTATTTACTACTATTCCCCATGTTACCAAAAAACCATCTCATCCCCTGAGCGATGTCCAACATTAATAGTCTTAGCTTTTTGACGTGTTGTTTCAGCAAACTATACATTGTCCAATCTCCTCAGAAAAGATTAATTTCTAGAACAATGGGACTAATATATGAATATCGCCTTCTTAGACACACAGTCTTGTTTGTATCTTTTATATATGTATTTTCAAAGTCTCTTTTATTTATGGATTCACCCATAAAGCTTACATACAATATCACGTACAGTAGCACATATAGTACCCACATATATCGATCCCATTAGCTTGGCTTTTATGACGTCTGCATTGTTGGTTATAATTTAATGAGCTCTTTTACGCTGTGGTTTTTATTTCTCGTGTGCAAAAAGAATTCACGATTAGGTAGGCTCAAGTTATATATAAAACAAATCCACTATGGAAGCACATACATAATTTCCATTGACCAACATACCTTATTCACCATTGAGAATTTTCTGAATGATTTGGGTTGGCACTCCCATTCAAACAAAGACAATCACTTATAAAAAACATGTAAATATGATATTAACACATAGAATTTATTGTCCTGGTTACACACTAAGGGAAAACTCACCAAGAATTTCTTCATGTTCATGCTCCAAGTGCCAAACACCACGACTTTACTCTCGATCAAGTCCCGCTCATAGATCTCTCCCCTCTCAGCTCCAATGCTCCACTAAACTCCACCACCGTAGACTCCCTCATCACTCAGTGTGAAAAGATTGTTTTTACACACCTAAGTGCAGGCGATCTTCTGCGTGTTGAGATTAAATCGAGATCTGAAAATGAAACAATGATTAATAATATGATAAAGGAAGGGAATATTGACCCCTCAGAAGTGACAGTTAAGTTCTTGCAAAAGGAAATGTAGGAAAGTGAGAATGATAATTTTTTTATTGATGGGTTTCCTTGAAATGGAGAAAATTGTGCATCATTTAAAAATGTTACAGGGATTCAACCAGAATTTATTCTTTTCTTTGACTGTCCCAAGGAAGAGATGTTGAGTCGGCATTGGCCTAGCTCAATCTCCAATGAACTCTGAATCTCAAATGGGAATTTTCATGCCAAATTTTAGACGATTGTCGAAGCTAAAATTAAGCCAACTTTACCTCTTGTAAGAAGACCATATTTGGTCGAAATTGCTGCAAAACACTTCGCACAAAATCTTACGACTAGGGAGTGTTATCCCACGGACATTCCACGACAGTAAGGATATCTTCATTCTAGAGGAAGATGAAGACCTAAGCTAATATACCGATTTGTCCATCTCAAAGTTATCCACTTGAGCTATCTAATCAACTGTACGCACAAGGTGGCTAAATGTCCTCCCTTAAAAATGGTGTTTAAATTTTGTTTGGTTCACATGCCCGTTGTAAATGAAAAACAGAATTTGATGTGTTGTATCAGATCACAAATATATGTGCAGTACATGTAGGATGGGAGCTAACAAGAATTCAATTTAACAAGGATCTGGTGTTTATTCAATGGATCTGTTCCCGTAAACAGTGGGATTTGTTCCCATAACCTTTGGCTGGTGATCGATATGGCTGGTGTCCATTAATTTGATTGCAGGTTTTTGCAACAGACTGCAATATCGACACGATATGTCACAAAGTGAAAAGTTTATGTGGAGAGTGGATTAAAGAGAGTTATTATGTTAGCATGCGAGGGAGGTGGGATCATTTTTTGTTGGAAACCATATCTAAAATTAGCCCAAAGATCTCAGGAGAATCCCTCGCCATATAGTATATAAATCAGTTAACCAACGAAATGCAAAAAATGGAATTTGGTTGCAAAGATTGCGCTTCTGTTAGAGCAAGGTCCCAGAGATTTCGTAGAATCAATATTTGATACCACCACGAGGATTCATCTGGTAAGTATTGCACTTTATATGGGTTGATAGGGTCTGCAGTTATCCTTTCACTTAAGAGAAAAACAGTTTAAAGATGGTCTCCAAGCCAGGCTGAGATAGGAGTTGATGTGCGACTAGAACCACGTTGACATACTATTGCAGTCGTAATAAAAAAGGTGTTTCTTTTGCAAAGTCAACTGAAATTCAGTCGAGTGCAAATGTGGAGAAGAATTATGTCTACAGGTTGCGAATGAAAGGTTGAAAGGCTGAAGCATTTGAAAGTTGTGCATGGAGGGCTGAAGTGTTTGTTCTATTTTAGGTTTTGTTTTATATTTTTTTTTAAATTTTACTTTTGTATATACACATTAATGTTCATTTGTTTAAATTGCAAGTGGGGCGACCAGAAACTATTTCATGTTTTGTTACATATATGTATATATTTTTTAATTTTTAATTGTTACTATATATTTCTTTTGTTAATGTTTTTTCTAATGTTTAATGGTTTTGCATGTTTTGGCGTGGACTTATTTATTATTATGTCTGTTTTTATTTTTATGTATTTTTTATTTTATGTTTGTTTTGACTTGAACATTTTTTTATATAATATTATTGTTTAATTTGTTAATGTGTGTAGGTCTAGTTAATGTTTTACAAAAACTTTTAATAAACCTTTTACTAAAAAAAATTTAATAATTTTTTAAACTAAAATTAGAATTATAAAAGTATTAAAAAAACTAATAGAAAACAAAAACAACAAAAAAAACATTTTTTTAATTTCTCTTTATATATATATATATATATATATATATCATTTTAAAGTATTCCTAGATTTAAAAGATGCAAACTAGAAATTTGTATTCCTAACAAAATTAAAAAATAGTAGTTAAGACTATTAAAAAATAGAATTTTAGCAAATAGAAACATTAGAGAAAATTAAAGCATCATGCATGCTGAAAAGAAAACTAAAACCTGCCTACTTTACTTTAATTGGAAATTAAAGATTATTTACATAAAATGAAATTTCCAATGTAACCATCTGTCTAACAAAAGTAAACCAAGATTATCCTTTAATTCTAAAAAACTAAATCTAGAATATACAATAATATGGAAAATTAAATGTTGAAAATGTGAATTAATAAAATAGAAGCAAAAACAAAAGCGATCTAACCTAATACTTACTTGGAACCATTGTTTGATGCAGCTCTCATTTACATGATGATCATCCGAGATCCCTTCTTCATCCTCTTCAATCTCCAGTTCGAACAGGTGTTCTTCATCTGATATGCATGATTCTTCAAATGTCGATTCTTCCTCGTTCACTTCAGGAGGAGTGGTTTCATCCTTGACTACTGTCAAGATCTCCTCTTCTTGAGAAGAGGAAATCCCGATTTTTGCTAGGATCTGAGTGAGCTACTCTAAGCTTATGCTCATCCTAAAATCATTTTACTGCAATCAAATCAAATGCTAAAAAGAAAAGAGATGAAAAACGAGTGCATGATAAATGCAACAAACAGTACGAAATGAGTTAGTACAAAACGAGTGCAAAAACATAAATAAAAAAAGTGCACAAAAATATGTACAAACAAAAATTAAAAACAAGAAAACAAGTTAGTATGAAATAAAGGCTAGCCCAAAAAATGAAAGAAATCCAAACTTTACTCTACAAAACTGTAAATGAAGAAGAAAAACTTACATAAAAACAAACTCGCATTTACAGAAAAAGAAAACACTTTGCAGAAAAATAAACACGCTTGCAAAAACAACAAGGCTTTGGGGTGACCCACTAAAGTGGATGCATCTGGTTGTTACACCACGGAAATTATGGAAATTTTGTAGTGAATTCGTCCTTGTGTCTTAGCATTTTCCCCTCCCCCTTGTTGTGTAATGTAAAAGTAATATATGTATCTATCTAAACTATGATCCCTTTTAGCACCTTCCCCACAACAACGCCAAAATGTTGGGGAAAAACATTAAACAAATTATAACATATATCCAACGACTTAATTTTCAACCCAGAGAGAGCGTAAACTTGTGAGGTATAGACAAAATATATGTAGGGGCAGAGTATTGCTAACTTAATCTAGGTGACTGAAAGTAACATGCGACTGAAATTGCCATAAAGCTTGAAAAAACAGGAAATGACATGAAAATAAATATAATCTAGAAAAGCAGGAAATTGCATGAAATAAATCTAATCTAAGAAAGCATAAGATTGCAGAAAATAAACTGATATAAAGCAATCAACATTAACTTGTGATCTCACATAAAATCTATATTGACAATGCATAAGAAATCAATCACTAAAATTCTATACTAACAATTCATAAGAAAGAAACTCAAATTAACATGGGAGAATAAAAGGATTTTCATTAAGCATCATCTCCATTACTTAACAATGAAAATCCACTCTATGACTAAATATCAAAAGAAAACTATTCTCTACTACCAAACCACTAGAGAGGCCTCTAACAAAATGAGGAGAGAATCCTCCTATTTATACTTGAATTCAAGATAACTAATCATAGTTACAGATCCACTATTCTCTCATCTTATCCCTTCAAATCCTCAACAAACCCACTTTTCTCTCAACCCATCGCTTCAAATCCTCCAACAAATATTGGATGAAATATTCTCTCCACATTTCCATGATCTTCTCTTTGAAATTAGCCCACATCTTGAAAATGAAATTGGAATTTGAGGCTAGGTGGTGACTTTTGATCTTGTTAATGTCTTCAAATATACCAGTAATCATCACCAAACTCATCCAACTTTAAGATATAATGAAAATATATTAATTTTCTTAATATTTAACCACAAATTCACTCAAAATACTCAAAAATAAATTATTTGGAAAAAGGTAATATAAACCCATATGTATTATCAAGGTGGTAGATATTAATGGTTTTATGGAAAGATAAAATAGGAATAAGGTGAAAATGGTATATGAAAAATGAATAAAATTATGTGCTATTTTTGCGACTCAACAGCTAGTTGTTGGTAGTATCTAGTGGCATTGATCATATAGACTATATCATGGATCATTGTTGTTATATCGTTATGATTCCTCTTCTCATGTTGATGATCATATGTATCATTTTCACTCGTAGTACCATATTGACTTGTATCATTTTGACTTATATCATTTGGAGATGTATCATTATCACATGTTATTGATCTATAGGCATATTTGGCTTTCACTTGTTTTAGTTATATATGATGTTGGGCCTAGGGAAAGATAGGTCGAATCCAGTTATAATTGTGCCTTAGTACAAAAAGGGATAGGTTGCAAGAAGTAAAAGGACCTATGACAAAAGTAGAGAAAGAAGGAGAAGAAGGGAAAGGACTTGAGACAAAATCATCCAAGGAAGGAAGAAATCAAGGATAAGATAGAAGAATTAGTAATGAAGGAAGATGTGACAAAAGAGGAACATAAGAAGAAAGAGCTAAGAGCATAAGAAGAAGAGAATTCATGAAAGAAGAGAGTTTGCCACAAAAGAAAGGCCAACATGGAAGAGGAACAACGAAAGAAGGAAAGGATGTGACAAGGATGTATGCGACGAAGTTAACCATTTCAAAAGGTGTGCAGTGGCGCAATGGATAGAAAGTGACATCCCAGAAAGATCGTGGGTGGGAATTTGGCTAGAGTTCGAGGGAGCCGCATGTATGAAAGCATCTTTGTAAGTTGGGCCATTAGTGCCTACTGTCATGTGTCGATAGAATAGGAAATACAACCTATTGACTAACTCTATGGAGTCATCCAAAAGGGACATGTAGGAACCTATAAAGGGAGGAACCCAAGTTGTATGCAGGTTAGCCTCTAGAAGGCCTGTTGATGTTAGCCTCAGTAGCATCTATCATTTAGTGATAGTGTGATCTGTATTGTTGTTAGTCTGTTGAGTTGTTTAGATATAGAGAAGAGTTGAATAACCTGCACCTAAGTGCATAAGAGTGTATAATAGATTGAGTCGATCCATGATGGGTGTGTATCATTAGTAGAAGTCATAGATGAATTTTAGTCGATCCAGACTGTGTGCGGATCATCAACAGAGCTAAAAAGAGGAATATTAGTGAATAGAAGACCAGATAGTATGAGAGGAAGAAGAATTATGTATAGATAAGAAGGGAATATCTAGAAAAGAGTCTACAATTTACTATGCCAACCAAAGGTTCCATATATTTCTCATGCCAGATGAAGAGAGTCTTTGTGGTTTTTCCAAGATGGGTTTCCACTTTAGATTCTATGTCAAACATGTGAATGATGAAAGTGCTTAATTCACACACACACACACATATATATATATATGTTACTGTGAATGTATGTTTCTGTATTTGCTTACAACAGAGCTTATATGTGTTTGTCGCACGGTTATTATGAATGTATCTATGTTGCATTGGGTTTTTTGTTATAATGTATGTTGAAGGACAAGTTATATCATAGATTAACTATGTATAATAGGTATCAATACCCCACCCACCAGCCTATATCGAGCACCTTAGTAGAACACCAAGGGACGTGAAATTCCCCCACCCAACTGTGGAAACCTAGTTATGGCAGTTACCCAAGAGAAATATATCTCAGGTGAGACTCGATTTACATCACAGGTGCTGCCAACTGAGCCTTGATCTATCAGGCCAATATTTTGGGCTTTAATGCGTACAAGGGAAGGTATTGAACATGGGTCGAAGCTAGGACACACACCAACAAATGGTTCCATTGCTGGGACCTTGAATCATTTTGGTGAGGGATATGTTATGGTATCCGACGAAGGCAGAAATCCAAGACTAGGTGGATTTCAAAACATTAGATTTTGCACAAGAAGAGAGTAGAAAAATTTGATGGAGTCCAATAGAGTGGTTGGGCCAATATCTGTATACGGAAATTCACGCAATTTTGTTTTCCAAATTCCCTATTATGTTGCATGAGTGGTTGTCGAAGTTGGAAACCCAGCAAAGAAACTTTCAAGGAGGAGAACTGAAGGAGTGGAATCCTCAGTTGATTTAGCAGCTGAAAAGTGGAAGAAACCCTATGTCGAGGGTTTTCAATTTTTGGATGGATAGCATTTTGTAAGGATATATTACTGAGATTGTTGTTGACACAATAACCTCATATAGTGAGGCGGAGCTAACATTTTTTCCAAGGACCCTGCAGAATATATTTTTCATCCTTGAAAACTTGGATGAAAATGATCATATGTGACAAAGGATTATTACAAATGTGAGAGTTGAAAGTTGTGCACAAAAAGGTGGGAAAGTCACAGCAGAACTGTGATGAAGAGGTTGAGGAAGAAAATGCTACTGAGGAAGTAGAAGAAAAACTAGAAGATATATTGTTAAAAGTGTTGTCTGAGAAGAAGGGTAGGTCCAAAATGGAAGTGGATACATGTTCAAAAAGTCTAAATCATAAAGAATCGATAAACTAGATAAGTGAAATGAAAAAATATTTTGATATGGAGAGTATTGAAGACCTAAAAAGAGTAAAAGTTGTTATTTTGAAGTTGAAGGGTCGTGCCTCATTGTGGTGGGACAATGTACAATATGACAAAGTAAAGAAATGAAAAGATCAAATTAAATCTTGGGATAGAATGGTTATAAAGTTGAAGGATAATTTACTTCCCAATAATTATATGATTTCCTTGTTCTGTAAATTGCAGAACCTAAGACAAAAGGAATTGATTGTTCAAGAATTCACTAAGAAATTCTACAGACTATCTGTAAGATCAGGATACATGAATGAAGGTGAAGAAGCTATGGAAAGATATGTAAATGGATTGAAATATTCCATTTAGGATGAGTTGATCCTATCAAGGTTCAAAACATTCAGAGAGGCATACCAACTAGCCTTGAAAGCATAAGAGAAGCTAACTAGAAATACCTCTACAAATAGAGGGAAGAGTGTTGTGGGAGGTGGTGGAAAATTTGCTTCCACTTGAGGAATAAATAGTAGAACAAAGAAAGAGGAAAAAGGTGAATTTAGAAGAGATGATGGTACTGCTAGACACCTTGAATTAGATTAAAGAAGGGGTGGTGAAAACCCTAGAGGTAGAGTCACATTTGGATGAAGAGGAACTTTTTGAACAAGAGGCGCATATGGAATTATTGTAGTCTATTACAAGTGCCATGAATTCAACCACAAGGAATATGAATTCCTGGAGAAATTACACATAATGAAGATAGGACTGGATCGATGGTTACAATTAGTCCAGGTGAAACCAAGCGAAAGGGATGCCAAAAATTTAACGACCAGACTAATTATGTTACAACTTGCTGGATAGGAAGAAAAGTGTTACGGAGAAAACTTCATATGGCTTGGGGTACCACAACAGATAGAGTAACCGTAGAAATCAATCCCTTCCCAATATGCAAGAGAAATAAAAATCTAACTAAATATCTCGAAACATACCTTATTCCGGATGGTTGATGTAGATCCCCATTGAGCTTTTCCAATCTCGCTTGCGTTATCAATTTGATCTCTCAACAATTATCAAACAAGACAAGCATGTTGTATAATTGTGTTAGACCTACTCTAGCATATATAATCAATAACATATAAGCATTTAAAAGCATCCATGGATTCAATATACATTTAAATACACATTATTGGACAGGAAAAGATATTTCTATTAATATAAATAAGAGATTACAAGAATGACAACCTCTATCGGCATGTCTGCGAACCGGAGAAACTGAGTCATCCACCTGGGCCTCCACCACTTCAATCCTCCATCTCTCAATAGCAAGCTCACAAGCAAAGAAAATCTTGGGAAGAACACAAAGTGCTCCAAAGGAAAAAGGGATGCAAACTCTAGTATAATACAATAACCAAACTCTACACATGACTACAAGTACATACAACAGTCCTGGATACACAAGAGTACAATGGCCATGAATATGCATGATACAAAATATGACATGTGTGGTCATCGCCACGTACAATATAGATAGATCAGAATCTCCATGATGAAGATATACAAAGGATCATGATCTCCATGAAAGCTAAAGATATACAATGGATCAAGATCTCCATAATGGCTGAAGATATCTGACATACACTGGAATCAAGTCACAAGAGCTGAAATCTCATGAACACTGGCATGATCATGGAGGTATCATATGTGAAATGCCACCAATATGGAAGATCTTCTACACAATCCACTACGAGTACATGTCCTACTATGTGAATAGAGGTGTCAAGGTTGAACATAGTAGTCCATCGTCTGATTACCGGTCATTGATGTATACTGTTAACAGAAGCGAGATTACCCATCGATAATGAAAATGGGAATCAAGGTAATAGAGTGAAAACTAACAAGTGTGAATAAATGTGTTGAGGTTGAACACTTGAAATAATCCATCGATCTGAGGACATTGATGTATTCCTAAAAACTGTCGATGGCGAGAGAACCTACCACCGATTACTGCAAGTCTCAAGGCTCTCAAAATGACTCTAGACTCTTATCCCAGAATAAATGATCTGAAGTCGATGGGATGAAATACATTGGAAGGAGGGCATTAAGGCATCCCCCATCATCCAACACGAGTTACTCAACAAAGCTGTATAATGTGGAAGGACTCGATCATAATGTGCATGAACAAGTATCTGTCTCAGGAATGGCCGACATGCAAAGTCAAGAGAACTGAGGAATGGCTGACTCAGGTTTCAAATTCCTTTGAACAAGAGCATAAAGGCGAATGATGACTGAATGTAGGCATCATAGACTCAATATACAAAACTAGACATCTCTGTGACACAGGAGGCATCGACAGAGGCTCCATAGGGACTGGAAGCTTAACCAATCGGTGGAGATAAACTCAGAGAAACGAGTGCAACTCCTAAATTCAAACTATTAACCCAACCAACGGATGTGATATACAGTGCTCTGTTCAAAGGCAACATGAATCGAATGCTGCCAAAGATAACATCTTTTCCTATCCGGCTTTTTGATTTTTTTTTTTGGACTTTTTCAAATATTTTGAAAAGCTTGAAAAAGAATAAAAGTGCTTTATAGTTACGGACTAGGAGGAGACAAGTGTCAAGGGGAAAACAAACTAGTTTCAAGCAGTGGAACATAGTTATGCTCAATGCTAGGACACATGTGTAGGATAATGACATTCAGGGGAAAGTCCCCTCCCGGTAAACATGGGGAATCAAGCTGCAAAGGATATGTAAAATGGCTCTGCTTGGCTAGACATGAGACAATCTCGGGATATATGGCTAATAATCAAAGTCAGGGAAGTTGGCATAAGGCTCAATAAGGCAAGCAAAACTCATGATAATGCAATTACAACTTAACATAAGGGATTCTTGGGGAAAATGCCAGCAAAAAGATCAAGAGAAGTATGAGGCTCTTGCGCAAAGTCATGGCGATACTATACAAAGGACTCCCACACCCTAAAGGAAAAATGTTGGCATGGGCACCATATGCAAAACAGGAGCTAACTAAGGCACCCATGTATGGTCAAGCTCTACCATTCACATCATGTCACTTCTAAAAGCAACAAGAAGGTTCCATGACAAGATAGAATGGGTTCGTACCTAAGGTTATAATGAAACGGTCATAAGGTCATGTAAAGTGCAAACAGATGTGAAACCTAACCTATGTGCTAGTTTAGACATAATACATGAAATCAACATGAATGAGTCAAAACCACAGTCAAACCGCGCTGAAAATGGATTCCTACATCATCAAATTAGTCCAAAATGGTCAGAAACGGTAAAAAACTATAGAAAGTGGGTAAAAATTTTCTATAAATAGTAAAAAATTCAAAAATTCCATATCATTTGAAATTTTTACCCATTTGAGCTCAAAACTTCCAACGCAAATTCCGGGAGCCTTGTCTGGCGAAATTCGACACCGTTTGTTCCAGGTAACTCCTCATGTCCTCCTCTTCCCATTTCATGCAAAAAATTTTAAGTTTCCATGGTTAATATAATTTTCTAGGCCAATCTAAAGTATGCGTTTCGGCCCACGCGGATATCGAGGTTTTTTCCGCGTATAGGGCTGGCCATACGCAGAAAAACCTCCCAAAATCGCATACATACGTAGTTGTTTTGCAAAAAGTCGCATATGCAGCCACGAATAAGAATTTTTAAGGAAAATAATGATAAAAAATCATGTTTTATGTGCAGGATGATTCTAGAATGGAGGGAAAGGAAACATGGTGATGTAGAAGAGGCTGTTCAAGGTGACTTAATGGCCCAACAAGATCTACGTGCATATGGTTTGTATAAGTTTTGGTGTCTTAGCAGCCTGAGAGCCAAACCAAGACTCCTGCAAATGCTAGTGGATTACTGGGATCCAGACTCTGTGTCTTTTCATATTGACGGTATGTCTCTCAGTATAGAGATTGAGGACATATGCTTTATCACTGGATTATCTTGACGAGGAGAGGTGGTAAATCTCCGATCTCGTGGGCCAGGAGGTGGCCTGACTATTAATGAGTACATTGCGGTGTACTACTTTTCGAACACAGAAAAGGTTGGGAGTCAAATCCTGACAAACGATCCAGGTGTTGGGACTGAAATCCATACTATTGGCACTCGGAAGGATAGTCGGACTAGCTTCACTCCATCAGACCTTGTGTCCATTAATGTTCTATGTGGTGGATTCTATGAGACCCACAGTGTATGACTAGAGCACTACGTTGTTGAGTAACATGAAGCAGTAGCTCAATAACTGCAAGATTGGTAGGGTGAGAAACTTCGATTTCGGCAGCATACTGAGCACATTCTTCTTTGAGTGTGTGTCAGGGCTAATCCCTAGAGTGGACATTCCTCCACATGGAGTTTGAGATCCGGCCCAACGATGTTGGGAAAATGTTATGTGCAAAGTGGGCGAAGGTAGGGTGGCTAACCCCTACCCAGCGGAATTCTTTCCATGGTGGCAGCGGTAGATCATTGCCATCGATGACTGCCCCTATTCATGGATAGATTTCTGGGGATATATGGACATTCCCCTACCACTAGGAGCGGCATATGGAAACATAGGTAACGAATCCCAAACCCTCTTTTTAAGTTTTTTGAATTATTAAATTTTTTGTGTTTTTTGATATATTGACTCAAAAGACATGTTTTGGTGTGACGACACATAGTGACAATTTGTGATGTGTATGCAGATGTTGGACCATGGAGACCTGACAGTTTCCCTCATCATAGAATGAGGGGAAGGGAAGATGACATCATGGGTGCGGATGCTCCAAAGCATCCACACAAACTTTGTACGCTTGACACATAGGGTACCCATGGTGCAAGTTGAGTACTTACCTGAGGCCATGTAGCACTAGGTGGTTGGTGTACCATAGGCATGGGTTCGATTATTTCTATGGCTAGCTAGAGTCATGGTGTGATACCATGATCAGAACCCCCCCCCCCCTCCTCCTCAAGCTTAGAGACCTGAGAGTATTTCTTTTTGTACTACCATGTATTATATTTTGGTGGCTCGAAAGCCCCAATTTTGTATTATGACACTTATGTATTATGATGTCACATTTTGGATGTTTAATGAAAAACTTTTATGATGATCGATTTTATTTATTTACATGTGTGTAAAAATGTATGTTTGTGATATGTTTATGGTCTATGAAACAAATGCCAATCTAACACATAGTTAGCATATGAGTCAGCAACTTGATTAAAAATTTTTGAAACATGTATGTATGTTATATTCTCAAATTGTCGTTCTAGCAATCTCACACTTAAGAATCTTCGTAATAATGTTAGATCCCTAATACGATACAAGCCATTAAGCTTTGAAACCACTAAATTCGAATCAAGACGTACCTCAAGAGAGAGAACACCATGTGAAATGGCATCCCACAA
This sequence comes from Pseudotsuga menziesii, assembly GCA_001517045.1. NCBI lineage: Eukaryota > Viridiplantae > Streptophyta > Pinopsida > Pinales > Pinaceae > Pseudotsuga > Pseudotsuga menziesii. The sequence goes on from LPNX010598546.1 coordinate 138,353, forward strand.
TAACTTGATAACGACACTATATTCAGAAACATTCTTCGAAGAAGGCTATAAACATATGCCTCTTGAAGACAATACTTGAACCGTAGGAGTATTAATTACCCAAGCATCCGAAGCTGAGTTTTGAGTGTGATAGCTAGCACCATCAGCGAATCCTATGTAAGCGGAAGACTCCATCGACAGCTGCCATAAGAAACGAAAGCTAATCAGCAAACTCGATCACCATAAGAAAACCTAACTATGCAATTCAGAGACTATACAATAATATACAACAATCAGCCCTAGTTTAAGATCATGCATATTATTTTTTAAGATAGAGCCCATTTCTAAGCTCCTCCAAGGCTTTCCCTTCATAATCCACTAGCTCATAGGAACCCTTCTCTAACACACATGTGACTACATAAGGACCATGCCACATGGGATTAAACTTCCCTACCCCCAAGGGTTCTTTAGCTTGATCCCACAAAAGGACCAAATCACCTTCATTAAACTTTCTCGGATGGACAGACTTATCGTATTGGACCTTAACGCGACGCTTATTTACCTCTAGAGCCACTAAAGCATCTTGACGCTGCTCTAAGTGGACCAAACGTTCCTCCAATGCAGAAGTGTCTGGTAAACGCTCTATAGCTAGATTCAATAAATGGATTTCACATTCAACCGGCAAGACAGAATCCACCCCATGTACGAGCTAATATGGAGAGGAACTGGTGGCAGTCTTAACCGCGGTTCTATAGGCCCACAAAGCAGGATATAACATGATATGCCAATTCGTCTTGCTTTGTGCGATGATTCGTTGGAGAATAGACTTAAGTGATTTATTCACTGCTTCAACCTGTCCATTCTCTTGAGGGTAATAAGAAGAGGATTGCTCTTGCTTATACCCTAACTTTGAAGCCAACTCTTCCATCATTTTATTCTGAAAGTGCCTACCATGGTTAGTGACAAGCTCTTTTGGAATGCCAAACTGAGTGATAATTTGGTTGAAAATGAAATGCGCGTCTGTCTCATTGTTGGATTTAATCATGGGCATATCCTTTGCCCATTTTGTGAAATAATCGACAACCACTATAATGTGATGATGCCCCCCAGCCGAAGCTGGATTGCAATCCATGAATTCAAGCCCCCACTTGGTGAAGGGACTAGCAGTGATAATAGGATGTAATGGGGCAGGATGCGAGCGTATATTGTGTGCAAAAGGGTGACACTTCTTGACTGCATTGATACAATCTTTGAATATCGACGGCCAAAAATATCCCTCTCTCAATATTTTTTGGGCTGTAGAAAGCCCAGATAAATGACCACCACACGCCCCTCCATGGCAATCATTTAGCACAAACTCAGCCTCATCATGGGTTAAACAACAACATCAAATGGAATCTACCCCACAGCGGTACAAAGTGTTATCCACTATAAGGTAGTTCTTAGCTACATGACGTAATCGACATCGCTCATCCCATGAAGGTGAGTAGGGACCTTCAACGTTTGCAAATATATGATGATATCCTCGTACCATGGGTCCAAAGTTGAGATAATGAAAATATGCTCATCGACAAACATATACTCATAAACCTCATCCTCCTCCACACTTGGAAAATCAGATATGAGCTCTGCAAATATCAATGATTTCTTCGATTTCGCCGAAACGAATTCGAGATCGAACACTTGCAAAATAACAATCCACTTATTGTATTTTCCCCCGATCATCCTTCTAGTGATGATGAAATAAAATGGATTAACATGAGATACCACCAAGGTGTGGCAAAGGAGAATGTAATGTCTCAATCTCTGAACCGCATGAACGGTGGCCAAAGCAAGTTTCTCCACATGGGAATAACGGATTTCCGCATCAACAAGGTTTTAGCTCAAATAATATATGACATGCTCGTGGAGATCCTCATCCTCCTGAACCAAAACCATACCAACCGTCTCCATGGACACGACCACATAAATAAAAAAATCGCGGCTATAGTCAGGTGGACTAAGCACAGAGGTCGATGCTAAGGCTCGCTTAAGAGCATAAAAGGACTCCTAGGCTCGCTCATCCTGGCAAAAAGTAGTGTCCTTCTATAAAAGATGCATAAAGCTTTTAGTCAAATTGGAAAAATTAACCGTGAATCTCCGCAAGAAATTTTCCATGCCTTGCAAATATTGAAGATGTCTAATATTACACGGGGGAGACAATTTAATTATTGCCTCAACCTTTAAGGGATCAACTCTTATACCCTCCTTGGATACAATGAACCCTGACAAGCAACCAACAGTCACACAAAAGATGCACTTGGGAGGATTTAACCTAACCTATTAATGGCGGCACATTTAGAATATTAATATCAAATGGTATGGATGACGCACTCTCAGATGAGAATGAGCAGCAAGATCATCCAAATATACTTCGACAATCATTTTGAGATCATGAAAAATTAAGGTCATAGCCCGCTGAAATATAGCTTTGGCATTTTTAAGACCGAAAGGCATCTTTCGATATGCAGAAGTACCCCAAGGACAAATAAGTGCATTTTTATGTTGATCCTAGGGTTTGATATGAATCTGATTATATCCGAAAAAATCGTCCATGAAGGAGAATACCTCACTTCCCACACACTCATCCAAAATCTAATCAATAAATGCTGTGGGAAAATTATCCTTAGGACAAGCACAATTTAAATCATGAAAATCAGTGCATATACGGATCTCTCCCTACTTCTTATCAACCAGAGCAAAATTTGAAACCCACTCCGTCAAGGGAATGGGATAGATAAAATCGGTTTTAACAACTTCTCTATCTCAACCTTAATAGTGGGTGCTTTACTAGGATTCACCACACACAAACATTGTCGAACCGGCTTCGCATTCGGATAGGTATTAATCTCATGTTCAACAATATGAGGGTCAATACCTGGAATTTCTTTGTATGACCAAGCAAAGATGTCACGAAACTCTTTAAATATCTTGGTATAATCCTTGATCTCATCAGAGGAACAATCTGCCCCAATGTAGACGTTCTCAACTTTGCGAGGATCGCAAAAAATACTGATAGGAATAGTAGGTGATAAATTCGCCATGTTCCCATCATCCATCTGAATAGGAGAGATCAATGGAACCACGATACTACCAATCTTCTCACTAAGAATCTCGCTAAAGTCTTCCCGCTCCATACGGTTAAGCTCAGGAAGAAAATATGATCGATTATGTAGCTCTTCCCAAGCTGGCTTAACCCCAGACATGGCCTCAATAATGGCTTCATCTGATGGAAAAACATTGTCGAGGCAATCATGTGCGTGAGAGGACTCAGCTTCCCATGCAGGCAGCACATACGGGTCTTCCTCCTCCGTCCGCGAAGAGGAAGGACTAGGCTCTAAAACACAATCAAGATTCGATTGATATGCTATCATTATTGCAGGCAATGGCACATCTGTTTTGATAGGTCCATTCGAAGGACTCGGTGAAGGAAGAATCCAAGGATATTCCATATGGGTAGTGCTAAAAGACACCGACTTCAACGAGGATGAAGCCCCACCAAAACTAGATCCGATCATAAGAATGGGTGTAGGACAGCTAAAGGTTCCCATGAGAGACAGATACATACCCACACCCACACTCCCAGTTGTTGACTGAGAATGATCGATAATCAGGATAGAAGCTCCCGATGATGCACTAACACTCGGATTATGAACTGATGTCTAATCAATTGTAACGATCTTCCCATTAAATGGAAAACATACCACTCGAAAGAGAGAAGAGGTTACAGCTTGCATACTATACATCCAATTCCATCCTAGCAAAATATTGTAGTCAAGGGGTGCATCAACCACCTCGACCTCAATAGCGATGGTCTTCCCTCCAAATTGGACCTTAAGAGAAGGAAGAATCCCATGCGGCCAAAATGATCTACCATCAAAAGCAGTCAACACGGTAGTAGATTGAGACAACTCGGGAGAAACCAAACCCTTCCAACATGACAAAGACATCATGGAAGCAGCATCGCCTTCATCGATCATAATGTGTTTGACGGACATATTAAGACACTCTACATGAATCAAAAGAGACACGTAGTAAGGCAAGTGACGCTGCAGTCCCATGGTTTCAAATTTGATAACGAAAGAAGAGTTATCATCATTAACCCCCAGAGCATAAAGCAAAGCTTTCCTTTGTGGAGGACAACTTTGAATTACTTCAAGCGCAGACATTGCACAAGGATTTTGGCCCAAATCCTCGACAACAGAATAGTTCTGGGTGGCTCAGGCATTAGGATTATGCCTAGAATGCTTTAGGAATCCCTTAGGAATGCGAGGTGCAAATTCAGGTTTATCCATAGGGTTTTCGATATGCAAAGGGCTCTCGAGTGGAGTGGGTTCTTTTCCAAGGTCCAGTTGTGACAAACCATAATCCTTCGCATGAGTCACAACCTTAGTAGCACGTACCATATTGATGCAACCATGACCAGTATTGGCTTCTGGCAGATTTTGATATCCACCCGATGCACAATGAGGATCAATGGTCCTCGAGTTCATATTTTGATTATGGGGTAAAGGATTAGTTAGCACAGCTGGGCCCTGTGCTATGAATCTCAAGGCATCTTCCATATGAGGGCACAAGTGACTAAGGTGGTCCTCCTTACACAACTTGCAAGGAAACTTTACCTTACGTTTAGACTGCTTGTCCCCCCCAGCATGACGAGTGTTCTTGTCATTAGCATTTTCATTCTTGTTCCCACCCTTACGATTATTTTTATCCTTTTTCTTATTCCTTTTGGGATGTTGGTTTCCCTTCTGGTCAGACGATTGCACAGAAAGTACACTTGCCATTTGGTTGGGTTGAGATGAATCTGTGGCTTGTCCTGATGTGGATTGATTAATAGACAATTGGCTCACTTGTTTCACAACCGAATCCGCAGGTTTGGCACTTATACAACCCACAATGCCATCGGCATGTGGTCCAGACTTGATCTTGGGATCAAAACTAGATCGTAGAGCGTTAGGTATAATCTCATACAAAAGTCCAGATTGAGCGTAGATCAAATCTAACTCTTGTGCCCTAAAGATTGTCCGTTCCTCATTTCAGAATCCGGATGCAGAAACATCCTTCGTGATGTAAGGTAACAATGACTTGAGGAACCACTCAAGGAGAAATTCTGGTGGTATAAATGCTTCAATCAACTGCTTCTGTCTACGCCACTCTTGAATATGATCCAAGATATATGTGGCTTTGTCTTGTCGAAATGTTGACAAGAGTTTTGTACCAATGTTGTAATGCACAGGTAGCTGAAAGTGATTGAGGAAATTCATGGCAAGGTCAACGAATAAAATGAATGCCCCCCTTGGTAACTCTATAAACCATTTCACTACAGTCCCGGTGAGGGTGCGTTGAAATAGCCTCAAACGGATTGAATCATCATGTAAGGAATTGGAAGAGCACCAAAGGTGAAAAGTAGTAACATGCTCACTAGGATCTTCTCCAGCTTTGCCTTCGAATTTGGGAATGCCTGAAGGAAGCTTGTTAGGGACGGTCGGCCAAGTCGGGTCATGAGATACCGGATCGTTCATAAGTCATGATAATTCAAGTAAGTTCAACGTTGCAAGCAAAAGGAGCCTAGGTTGAGCTAGTCTATGCCATGCTCCCTGATAGTTCAGGTTCGTGTAAGGATGGTTGCTACAAATACCATGGCCTTGGCCATAATATCCTCCTCCCATTTGACCTGTATAGGGCTGCATGGAAGCATTATGATGTGGTGTACCTTGACTATGCGGTGCTACAAAGCCATAATTGGAAGAATAAGCAGGTTGTTGATACCCATACCCATAGGGTTGATAGTTCTGTCCATACTATGGTCCATAAGACTATCCATGAGAAGATCCATAAGGTGTCCCATGGGATGTCCCATGAGAAGCTCCATAGTTAGGGATATGGGGAACTCCTTGCGATGGACCATTAGCAATCCAGAAACAGGAATATGACCTCCTGAGACAACGGGAGGTACTTGACTCTAGGATCCTACCATGCGAGCAGCCGCAGTATGAACGTGGCTAGTAGCAATTTTCCATCCCGAAGGACCACGTGAATGAGGGGGAGGAAGGGTTGTCAAAAATGCATTCGAAGGAGTAGGGTTCTAGGACGAAGGGACATGTGAAGGGATGTAAGTGGTGTTCCCTATGGCCACTCGTCTTGGTTCTGGTACCCTCATATGAGTACTAACAGTAGGTCTAGGATGGACATGTGAGGTATCTTCCACCACTAGGATGGAAGGTGCAATGTGACTAGTGCTCCCAAATCTCTCCACATGGAAAGGAATAGGAGTGCCCCTAGGCGTAGTGCTAGGTTCAATTTATGACTCGGCATGATGTGTCGGATCGGGTGCATGGATATCAGGCATGGCATAACGAATGTGGCTAGTTCTTATGGGTTCATGATGAGTCTCGTCGCCTGGAAACCAATACCGAAGACTTGTGAATGAGGGATCATAACCAGAATATGAAGGTATTTTCAGTGAAGGATCACATATGGGAGTAGAATCTACATCCCCAACCTCGTGAGGTGGAAAAGACATCTCAAGAATCTCATCCTCATGACCTCCCATCATGTGTGAATCAAAGTGAGAAGTAGTCCGCCCGGACTGTCTGTTTCTATCTCCCAGAGGAGGAGGAGACGTGGAAGGTGGAAGTCCTGCTAAACGACGAGAACGACGAAGTGCCACACCTGAATCCATAATGACTCAAAAATGAAAAAGACTCTATCTAACTACGCAAACCCTAGGCAAACTAGCGTACACAGAGCATACACCTACAAAATGTAAATCCAAATCGAAAGCAAACAAGGGTAGGATATGTGAGCTCCTGAATGAAGCAGGTATGTCTCACCTAGGAGAGGCTTGAGACTCCCATAGACAATAAGCAGAGGTTCGAAACCAATTATAGTGGCCCTCAGCTTCAACGCATATTGCGACTGTGCTATCCGACCCCTACCTGGATAGGACACCTGCAGAATAACCTCTGCGAACTACCCCCTCGATAACCTAGGTTAGGAAACTAAGGTCACCTTAATATAATCAATACTCAGGAGGATAGTCGCAAGCGATATTGACCATATGAGCAGGGTAGAAAATACCAAAACTATCAAAAGAGCCCCCAGATATGAATACAATCCTAGAAAAATCTTTGGTGCTACTCAATTATGAACAAGGGTCATCCCAATCAATAACTGCTCACACTACCTCGTGCTTAATTCCCTTGTACGAGGAGGATCCTGAGAAATACTAATTATATAAAGGAATTTCACACTCTCACCTGGACAGACACATAAATGTTTCATTTAGTGGTCTTAGAGAATATACTCACAACGAACTATTCCAAGACCCTAAAACCTAATCGTGTCGGTGCACCCTATAAAAGAAAAGAGTGTAATTCGTTTTATTGTGCGTTGATTTTAATTGGCTTATTACTCAAAAGGGAAAATGTGCATGCAACTAATAATGTTATGACGCAACAAGAAGTAAAATGCACACCTAACAATCAATGCAAATACACTATGTCAAATGAAAAACAGGGTATGCTACTATGTGAAGTGCAAAATTTTCCTTCAAATGAATATGCAATCATTCCTATATGAAAATATGACTAATACTCTCCAAGCAAACCTAATGCAAGTACCATGAAAAATGCAACAATGCATAATGATGCAAAAAGCAAATGTTTTTGAATTTTTTGAATTAAAATGAGATGAAAAGCAAAATTATGACTCTACAACCCCCAGACTCTGTAAGCACTATCAAACAACATCCAAGCAAAGCACTAAGGTAAAAGAGACCTAATGCACTAATCCCAAAACAAAAAATAGAAAATGGAATGACAAGAACATTTTCAAAAATTTAAACTAAAAACCGTCTTTGGTCAGAAACAGAGGTGTATACAAACTCCAAAAGCATCCAAGAAGACTCAGAAATCATCCAAACTCACCCAGCAACACTTAATCTTCCCCAAAAGGGAAAAACTCAGGGCATACGTGACTATGTGCAGGAAATCCACGTATATATGCGACTATTCTAGGAAAAACCGCATGTACACACGACTATGAAGACAAAACTTGCATACAGGAAGAAAAAGAGATAAAAAAGCAGGTAAACAGACAAGATGAGACAAAATTTACTCATATCAGACACTACTAGGAAAACATGCCCCCAAACCCGTCTCAGAAACAGAGAAATCAGAGCAATTCAAGAACATTGAATGTCGATAAAACCCCTAAAGGATATGACTAGGAACTCCCCAGTATGGTCGCCAATTCTGTTACGGAGAAAACTTCCTATGGCTTGAGGTACCACAATAGACAGAGTAACCACAGAAATCAATCTCTTCCCAATATGCAAGAGAAATAAACATCTAACACTAAAGGATCTCGAAACATACCTTATTCTGGGTGGTTGTTGTAGATCCCTGTTGAGCTTTTCCAATCTCGCTTGTGTTAGCAATTTGCTCTCTCAACAATCAACAAACAAGACAAGCATGCTATATAATTGTGTTAGACCTACTCTAGCATATATAATCAATAACATATAATCATTTAAAAGCAACCATGGATTCAATATTCATTTAAATACACATTATTGGACAAGAAAAGATATTTCTATTAATATAAATCAGAGATTACAAGAATGACAACCTCTGTTGGCATGTCTACGAATCAGAGAAACTGAGTCCTCCACCTGGGCCTCCACCACTTCAATCCTCCATCTCTTGATAGCAAGCTCACAAGCAAAGGCAAGCTTGGGAAGAACACAAAGTGCTCCAAGGGACAAAGGGATGTAGACTCAAGTATAAGCTCTGGCAACAATGGACTATAGTTTTCTTGCTCTTCAATTCTTCTCCTTTTCAATGTATCCAAAGGGTTCCTTATATAGTGCCTCAATGGGGTAATGGAAGGTCGAATCCGAGCGATCTCAAGGAATATGGAAGGCTAAGAGATAAGTGACTCGGCTCCACATCAAGGAAAACTCCAAAACTATTTGGCCTTTTGCACACATCCCGATGTACGCGGGTTTAAGGGTAATATCCACGTATATACGCGAGAATAGGTTTAAAAGTCGTGTATGGAAAATAATGCATGTTTTTAGGGATGATATTAGAAACATCAAAGGTACAAAAATGGTCCATGGGGTCCAAAGAGTTTGCAGAGGGACAGGGAAGGCCATACATGTGTGATAAAATCAACTGTAACAAAAAGGAACCATCACAGAGGAAGGATATCTTCTGTACCAACGTCAAAATCAATGATAGATGGTGTTCCATGATATTCAATGATAGTAGCATGGAGAACATAGTCTCTACTGAATTCGTTGAGAAGTTAAATCTAAAGTGTCGACCACATCCAAAAAACTATAGAGTGTTGTGGATTTAGAAATGGAGATACACGAAAGCATGACACTGAGGGGATTTCAAACATGGTCGCCAACGCAGCCCAAAAATCACAAGGGACATGAAAATCTATGGGTCCCAAAAATAGACTCACCAATGTGCTAGAGTCAGGTGAAAACTGGGGTATTTGAACATATAAGGAATGAACCAATACCCTGTACAAATCCTAATGCTGCGATAATGTAGCTGAAGTCAAGCATGTGAGACACAACCAACCCGAAAGGCACTAAGGACTCCTTTCAAGTGGTCCAAGTAACTCATCAATGAGTTGGATGAAACAAGGATACAGGGACCTTAGGGTCTATCCTCTGGAATAGATATGTTGACTTCAACAGAGGTAGACCTGCAACTACCAAGGCAATGAGGTTTCCTTGATAGAAGTGAAAGGGGTACAACCAAAAATATGGAATACAATTGGGGGTGAGGTACTAACTGAGGAAAATAGGAAAGGGCATACGGAAGACTCAAAATTCCTTTATTTAGAGTATGATAGTAGGGCTGACTTGATAGCAGATTATACTGACTCATGGGGAGAGGATCATAGTTGGGAAACCGGGAAAATGACTACAATGGGAAATACTGGGGGAAGTAACTATACTAGTGATATCCAAGGGATCCAAGGGAGACTCATCGCTAAGTACTCTGAACAAAGGTGACCCAATGGGGGCAAGCTACCATAGACTATATGTAATGTGTGGTCACCTAGAGACATCGTTGTGGGCCTTCTTCATAGTTTAAGGAGCTCGAATAAGGGATAGAAGTATGCTCAATATGACACTATCTCATAGATTTTTGTCGAGCCCATGATGGTAAATGATCGATGGTGTTTTCATGTTTAGAGAGTCTGAAAAAAGGAAGAAGACTCCAATGGGATATTGTTTTCGTACAGTAGTCTCCTAAGTCCGAAAAAGGATAAAAGGGTACAAAGGAGAGCTCTCCCAGCTGAAAGGGGCAGAGAGACTTATTTTTCGTAGGTAGTCTAACCAGGCCAAAAAAGGTTAAACCTATACTGATTGGATGGTCGTTCATATACTTTTAAGAGCATGAAGGAAAACAAGTTTGCTCAGAGATATTTTCTTGATGGGAGGGCTAGAAGAGCTTAAATACAACCCATAATGATCTTTTTCGTAATTTACGGTCCCAATGTCTGACAAAGCATAAAAGGATACAAAGGGAAATGTTCCTAGCTGGAAGTTACTATGGTGGTCCTTTTATTTAAATAGTCTATGTAGCCCGAAAAAGGAGATAAACGAGGCCACATAGGAACCCTTACAAATACTTTAACGAGCATGAAATGAAGCAAGTGTGGTCGACAATATTTACATTCTTTTGGGAGTCAAAAACATCTTATCAGAAAATCCGTAATGGTCATTCAACCAAGGAGGAAGTGTTCAATGTACCAAACGGGGTGATACTGTAAATAAGGCTGAGATGAATAACAGTTGAAAACTAATGGGGCCCCTTGTAGGACAATGGATGGCAGTAAAATAAGGCCAATTTTGCAGTATGAATGGATCGGATGGATCGTGGACATGTCAGTACATGCATGGATTGATCCGCGTGGTGGCACCCAAATCAAGGTGACTCCGAGAAATGGCCCAGAAAATAGGGAGGAAGGTGGTCTAATAGGTCATTTCTTCACCCGGGATTTTTTTCACAGTGGTGGCAACTTCCTATTCTCATAGAGGACCATCCATACGTGGGCATGGACTACCGGGGAGATCTGTAGATTCCTTAAACTCTAAGACAGGTCTGGGGACCTAATGGTATGCTATAATAGTGGTATCTAAATCATACATGTGATAGATATTAACGACATACTCTGTGCATGTGCATACGTGGGACCGCATCTGACAGCGGGGTACCAATGATGCAGGGGAAGGGTGGAGGGGTTAGATCCACCCGCTCAATGGAAAAGGAGGCGGCGGAGTGCTACAATGCACTCACTACAGTTGGACGTGGAGGGAGTACTGGAGGGGGTCACCAACTCATGGTAAAAATTATGTAAAACAAGAAATAAAAACTATGATACAAGGGTATGCATGGTTAATGACTTCAGGCATAGAACCTCTTGAGGTAGAGCCCATTGTGGGGATTCTTCAATAGGTGATCATTAGAGTCAACAAGGAGATATGCCTCCTTGTTGAGGCATCGATGGATCACATAAGGTACATACCACATGGATTCGAACTTATCTTTTCTATTCTTATCATGGGTTTGGTCATAAAAGAGGACTAGGTTCCCCTCGCTAAAGGTGTGTGGGTGCACGTGGGAGTCATAGTGGGACTTCGACCGATTCTTAGTGGATTCAATCATTTGGAGAGCAGTGCGATGATCCTCATTGGTTCGTTCAATCATAAGTAGGAGTTGTTCTAATGGTGAAATATCAAGTAGAATTTCGATGGCAAGTGGGACTGACAGAATCTAGCATTCAGTGTGAAGAACCGATTCCACACTGTGGACTAAGTGGGGTAAACCCAGTGGTGCTTTTAAGGATCTCTCCGTCATCATGAAAGTGGTGTTGGGATATATCAAGGGGATCTTCCATGGTCAAGGATGGGAAAGGACTACTGGAATTAGAGATCGTAGAGTGTTATTGGTATCCGACGTAGAGGTTGGAGGGTGGATATCCTCATGGATGGTGATGCCAGATTCACAGGAGTGTTTCTGAAGGTTGGTGTGGAGTGATTTGTTCTTAACCATAGGTATTTCTTGTATATTGACAACTGGGCAGTCATAGGTCTCGACTATTGTAGAAGGAGCAAGTTGATAAGTTGACTTGAACGAGGACTGACTTAGTCGATCAACCGACTAAGTCGATGGGCCGACTTAGTCGATCATCCAACTAAGTCGGTCGGTAGACTAAACTAAAAAATTAGGTTGGCTATCTAAAAAGTCATGTCGGTTCACCGAACCGACAGGTAGTTATTTTGTAACCGTCTGTAAATTGTATATATTAGGCTGTTGAGCCAAACGAGAACTCAGTTCAGTTCTCTGTGTTGTATGGACTCATTATAATAATATAATCTGTTTCACTTCTATCTATTCTTGTCTCTTGTCTCTGTTTTATATTTATGTATGTTTTAGTATGTATTATTGGTAACCTTATGTGATCTATGAGATTACAACATTGGTTCCGTTACCAGTAGTACATGACTGAAATATATGCTCACATATGATACCAGAGCAGGAGATTAAGGACTGGTGGGAACGTAAAATTGCAAATTATCTGTAGAATTACACACAAAGGAACAGATTAACAGTCGCTGAAGCAAAAGAAACATTTTTTTACAGAAACGCATGAAAACTTTGTCAAATCAGTGCCCCAACTCTTGAAGCAACTCCTGGATGAGAAAGTCGGACGCAACTAAAGAACAACAGTTGCTGGAGAAACTAATCCGAGGAGGCAGAACAAATTTGTCGGAGTGGTTTGAAAAAATCACCAACGACTTCTGTGAGGAGCAGGCAGTCGAAGATAGAACTTCGGTAGAAACCGTCAAAGAGAAATTTTACAGAGATTTCACCGAACAATTTTTGTGTTCCCTACCGACCTTGTTGTTCAAATTCCTGATCGAGAAAGGAGCAGGACACATTGTTGAACCTCAACCACCACTGTACGAACATCCATCAAACACTAACTGGGAGGAGAAGCAGAGGCAGTGGGAGAAATTCATTGCAAAAAGGGAGTGGGAATACTTCCTGAGTAAATAAATCGAACTATCCAGGATTTCTAAAAGCATCGGGTAGGAAATGGGAGGTAGCTGGTCATGTGTCGTAGATAGAGTATAGTGGATCCTAGTCAACACAAACCAGATAGCAGTCACCAGTAATGAGAAGTCGACCAAAAGGGACCTCGAGAGGATATATCGTACGAGAGTATGTCAGACATTCAGAAAGAAGAAAGGGACAAGAGACACAAGAGAAGGGAAGAACAACAAGAAAGGGCCTTAGAGTTGCACAGAGGACAAAACCCTAGGGAGAACAACAAGGAAGAAAATTTTCCAGAGTCAGGTCATGACTAATAGGAAGAGGGCGTCGAGCAAGAAGCATCCCCCAAGGAGGAAGAAGTATGGATAGAGCAGCCAGAATCTCTCCAACTAAGAGCTCCCGATGAAGGCACAACCCTTTCCCCATTGAATCCACGTACTAGAATACAGACTATTGTCGAAGACGACCTCCGACTATGAGCTGGTGACTTCACTATATGGAGCCGACTAGGCGACGAACCAGACCCTGGACGACACCTTATTATACATCGACCAGTGGAAGGGAACTGGGTGACATTCCAAGTGGCAGCCTCCCTCCGAAGTATCCACTTTCTCTTATCGACACATGAAGGAGCACCCCCCCCGCGCCACATACAACTTTAGAATAAATTGAACAATCAGACCTGCGAACAAATAGTTGCAGTGGACCATCGACAACAGAAGTCGACATCAACCAACTGTAAGTCGAAGAAGACTCGACAACCGACGGGAACACCAGTTCCATCGACCAGAATTTCGCAGGCATGACTACATCAATAACCCCACCACCCTCATCATCACCCCCACCTCCACCGCTGCCAACTTCTGAGAGCAGTGACAGTGATTCAGACATGGGTCACGGATCGGCTCACATCCCCCTATATGAAGGAGATGAAGACCCCAGATGACATTGGTTCATCTGCAAGTCGACCTGGGAAGCCAACCAGGTTACAGATGAAGATCGACAAATGGCACAGTTCACAGGAGCCTTAAGGAAAAGGGCATTGACATGGTACATGACCTTTTCAGAGAGACAACCCAAAGCGACAAAAGTCGATATTAAGGCACAGTTCTTGTCATTTTTTAAAACTCCCGACGCTAAGCACCTGGCCGCAAAGAAACTCAAAACCACTTCACAAAAGCCAGTAGAATCCGTCCGTGACTACGACAAGCGGTGGAAATATTTACTGAGCCAACTGGATTACGTTATTGATGAACAATTACTAATTCAATGGTTTCTTGTAGGACTATCGCAAAAAGTACGTCGACACATTAGTCTGGAGACATTCAAAACATATGAGGATGCGCTATCAAAATTTCTTCAGGTTGATATGGACAAAGATATACCCGCATACCCCACGGACCATAGGCTGGAACAATAGCTCAAGAATGTACAGAAGTCCTTCAAAGAGCTCAGCCTCAAGAATCAGGAGATCCAGTGCACTAAATGCTCAACTAATGACCATTCGAAAGATAATTGTCGACAAGAATATAGCCGACAAGACCTCCACTTTGTACAAACCAAATCCTTTTGCGACATTTTCCAGGAACACAGAGATCACTCTACGGTAGATTGCCCGTTTAATGTGAAAAATGGCAAGGCTTCCTGGTGCGCCATCTGTGAAACCAAAAGTCACAACACCACCGACTGTCAGTTAAACCTAAAGAACCGACAGAACTATCACGTGGTATATCAAACAAATGCAGTGGCGCAACATAACGAGCAAAACAATCCACCAAATGATCAGAATGGACAAAGATACGACGACCGATGATATGAGCACCGATACAACAATCGACGCCAAGGTTACGAAGGAAGAGGTTGATTCCCTGGGAATCGTGACATACACCCGCGTCGACCCACCCAGTGCTTCATATGCTACAAATAAGGTCACCGGTATGCATATTGTCCATACAAGGACAGGACTGATCTCAAATTCTGTACCCACTGTGGAGTAGGCGATCACTCGTTAGAGGATTGTCCTACTATGTTAGGAAAAATTAATACTAAGAAAAATGTTAATGTCTTGTCTTGTGTGCAAAAAAATGATGTAATAACCACTAAAAATCTACATATTGTAACTCAACAAGGCACAAAAACTGTAGAAATTTAGGCCTACAATAGATTGAATACACTCACAACAATTAACAATTGATCATGCAAAATTATCAACAATGGAGACTGAATATGGAGCTGTAACACTAAATT
>LPNX010598546.1:157326-175326 GCA_001517045.1 Pseudotsuga menziesii
GGAGTAAGGATAGTTTTCTGTGAATCCATAGCTTTAGAAAATATGTCCCGGCTGTCAGTAGAAGGCTCCCAGTCTTGATGTCGAACCTGCAAAACAATTTTTTGGAGGAGAGTAACAACCTACAATGGCTCTGATACCATGTATAAATTTAGGCCTGCAATAGATTGAATACACTCACAACAATTAACAATTGATCATGCAAAATTATCAACAATGGAGACTGAATATGGAGCTGTAACACTAAATTGTATTAACTGAGTGTACAATAGCCAACCCTGTAATAACATAGGCTGCTAAATATATAGAATACATGAGCAAATCGAATGCATAAGGAAGCATCCAAAACTAGCATAAAGCAGGCTTACCCAAAATAGGCAAATCCCCCATAGGTGTAAAAAGCTGATCCCAAATCTATCAAGGACCCCACGAATTAGCAAGGGCGCATGGGAAAGCTAAAGAGTGGTCAAATAGCACCTCATACATGCTTTTGCATGGAGGAAAGAGTGGAGTATGAAAGGGGAATAAAACAGGTTCACCTCACCTAGTCTAGCTTTCCTTATGTGCTTTAAAAACTGGAAAAGCAGTCAACAAAGCAGAAGGGCGCCTAGGAGGCCAGGAATAAAGCAGATTTGATTCCCAGGACTTTCCAAAGTGCTCCATGAGTCAATAATGGAAAGTTTGACCTCTATGGATAGGCAATTAGCTACTTGCACATGGTGGGACTCATGGACTAGGCAAATAAGACAAAATAAATGAAATAATGTCTAAGTGGGTAAATACTATGGGTTGATTATTCTAACAAAAACAGGACTTGATAATCCTCGAATTAGTAAAATTAACGACACAAACGTTTATCCTGACCCAATAAAGGAAAAACAAACATATAAACAAGCAACCCACATCTTTCAAGACATTGCCCGACAAAAAGACCTCCATAACAGTCGACCCAACACATTAAATCAACTAATCCAACTTGTTCAAACAGACAAAATAGTATCGCATTCCATTGACTTATTACATGAAATAAAAGGAACAAACCTAGAAAAACAAACCAAAAACATCTGCAGCTTGAATCAAAAAGACAAAAGTGATGCCAACCCACTTGTCGACCTAGAAATTGAAGGTTACCATGTCCGACAAGTAGTCCTCGACTTTGGCTCGCAGGTAAATATCATGCCTCGGGATACTTGGGAACAGATGGGTAAACCTCGACTATACGAGTCAGGAATTTACCTAAAACTCGCCAACCAAGGCCTAATTGAACCCATTGGAGTCTGGAAAAACGTCAACACGACCATCAAGGGCATCTCAACCAAGGTTGATTTCGAAATTATTGACCCAAAGGAAGGATCTAGCTCCTTCCTGGCACTAGTCGGTCGACCTTGGGGTTGGAAGATGAAAGCATCCATATCTTTGGACAAGGAACGAATTAAGTTAAAAGGAAATGGTCAAAAGGTCATTGTACCCATTCATCCATCCTAGGGAGATCCTTGGACTAAACCCATTGATGAAGAAGTCGATGTCAGACAACTTTACCAAATCCACAACAATACAGACTACACAAAACCAAACATCCATGGAGAACTTCACTTCGGTAACCAGGACTCAATTGGTTATAACTCAGATGCTGAATTATATGACTAGGAGATTGAGAATTACGAAACACAAGAAAGAGGGTGCTGGACTATACAAAATGTACAGAAAAAACCCACCCGACAGTGCTTCATAGTATCAATCATCCCCAAAGTCTTTAAAAGGAAAATACGGGAACGCCCCACCTTACAACCGACCAATTTAAACACTACCCAACTACTAAGGTATAAGGAGAGGGACTCACCAGTCAGACATATTGAGCAAGTATCTAAAAATATTGGTGAACAAGGCCAAGTTCAAAGCTTGGTTGAAACATTTACAGGTCAAGCAGCTAGATGGTGGGATACCCATCAGATGAAATTACAGACTTGGACAACTGCTTCGACTTACTTTGTCGAGCGATTCAGAGGAAAGAAATTAACCCAGCAATCCCAGATACCTATCTTTACCCAAGGTCAAAACCTAGAAGAACATATCAAAACTTGTGAAAAGGAGTGGAGAAGACTGGGATACAAGGATGAGCGAGCCTGACCACATTTGTTCCCCTCAACCCTAGCTGACTTACCCAACAAGTGGTATAAGATGGAAGAAGCTAGAGGTGAAACCTTCTTATGGCATGAACTCAGGGAGAATTTCATTAAAGACTTCAATTTCATACCGCAAAACGAAGCTCTGGTTGAGACAACAAAACAAATTAAACAATTCATCCAACCGACCAAAAATCAACCCTTACAAGACCATCGGCAGATAAAGGACTGTAACAATCTACAAACATGGTCAAAGTCATAGTCGACCCATTTACAATTAGAAAATGAACACACTAAAGGTAAGAGCTTTAGATGGAACTCCAACCACATCGAAACAACAAAACCTCTCCGATCCATCCTGAAAATTGGAACAACAGACAAAGAAGATATCGACAGAATGACTGCAATCGACTTCCCTGCCACATTTTCACAGTTCAAAGAGGGAATTCGGCCGATTAATGAAGCTAAAGTGCCACAATGGCTAGATGCCAAAGTAAAAACCAAAGAATTCAACATCTCAAATGATGGTCGACCAAAACTAGCAAAAATCGGTGACTATTGGAATGAACAACAGACCGCAGAGATCGTGAACTTACTAAAAGAGTTCCAAGATGTATTTGCCAAGGACTATAAAGATCTAAAAGGCTCAGTCCAAGAAATGGGAGAGATGAAAATTGATACTAAACCTGATGTTCAACCTGTTAAGAAAATACCTTATAAACTGGCTCACAAGTACAAGGAAATAGTCAAAAAGGAAATCGATAACATGTTAGCAGCATGGATCATTTACCCTATCAACTAGTCAGAATGGGCAAGTCCAATGGTCATACAGCCCAAGAAACATGACCCAACAAGGTTAAGAGTTTGTGTTGACTTTAGGGAACTCAACAAAGTCACACTGACAGACCCATTCCCAACCCCTTATGCTGATGAAATCTTGAATGAAGTCGCAGGACACAAATGCTATTCATTCACAGACGGATTCTCAGGCTATAACCAAGTACCAATAGCTAAAGAGGATCAAAAGAAGACAACATTTGTGTGTGAATTTGGTTCCTTTGCTTACAGAGTTATGCCTTTTGGATTAAAGAATGCACCTGCAGTGTTTTCTCGAATTGTTGTCAAGACATTCCAAGAATACATATATAAGACCATGGCAGTATACTTCAATGACTGGACAATATACTCCACCTTAAAAGACCACTGCAAATGGCTCAGAATTATGTTGGAGAGATGTCGATAGATTCAAATCTCCCTGAACATTAAGAAATGTATATTTATGACTCCCATAGGCATACTATTAGGGCATATTGTCTGTAAAGAAGGTATCAAGGTCGACTTTTCCAAGATTAAAATTATCCTCAACTTGAAACCACTCGTAAACCCTAAACAAGTCCGGGTGTTACTTGGTCATACAGGCTATTATAGAAAATTCATAAGACACTATTCAGATATGACCTATCCTCTAGAAGAACTACTAAAGGAAGTTCAAGAGTTTAAATGGATAGAGGAATGCCACATCTCTTTTGAAAAATTGAAAAGAAAATTAGTCGAAGCCCCCATTCTAAAATTTCGAAACTGGTCGATCAAATTCCATGTGCATATTGATGCCTTAGGAATAGAAATAGGAGCAATCATAACACAACCAGGAGATGATGGGATGGATTACCCGATAGTTTACAACAGTCAAAAATTAAATAAAGCTAAAAGAAACTACTCAACCACAGAGAGAGAAGCCCTAGGTATGGTCTTTGCCCTCCAAAAATATCGACATTACCTTTTAGCCAACCCCTTCACATTCTATACCGACGATCAAGCCCTGAAGTACCTTGTCAATAAACCACTCCATCATGGGAGGATTTTTCGATGGCTACTTCTCTTCCCTGAATTTGAGTTCGAAGTCGTTTTCCGACCAGGAAAGCTAAATGTCAGGCCCGACCATCTATCCCGAATAGACATAGGAGAGGAACCAACCGGAGTTGACGACGACTTACCCGATGCACATTTATTTCACATAGAAGCAGTGCCAGAAGAACTAGAATAAATAGCCCAGTTCTTAGAAACCGGTCAGGCACCAGAAGGTATGAATACCAAGAAAAAACAAATCTTAGCTATGAAGGTTGCACCCTACAGCCTCATCAATGGATTTTTATACAAAATGGGATTAGACGACATCCTTAGACGGTGTGTACTTGAACATGAACACAACTAAATAATGCATGAAGCACACTATGGACCTGTAGGAGGACATTTCCAAGCATGCATAACTGCAAAGAAAATCCAACAGTCAGGATTATGGTGGCCAACACTCCACAGAGATTGTAAAAGTTTTGTTAGTCGATGTGACAGATGTCAACGACTTGGTCAACCTCTGTCGTGCACAGAAATTCCCTTGATATCAGTAAACCCTAGTCTCACATTCGAAATCTGGGCTATAGATTTCATAGGACCATTTCCTATCCTAGCTAAAAGATCAGGTACAAGATACATTATCAATGCAGTAGAATATCTCACTAAATGGGCAGAATCTGAACCCGTCGATACATGTTCAAGTGAGGTAGCCGCTAAATTTATCTACGAAAACCTCATCACTAGATTCGGTTTCCCACTAACATTGATTAGCAACCAGGGGACACACTTTGTCAACAAAACTATCAAAAACTTGACTAACCAATTCCATATCGACCACCGAAGGAGTACAGCATATCACCCTCAGTCGAATGTCGCGATTGAAGCTTTCAATAAAACATTAACAAAAGGGTTAACCAAAATCTGCAATACGGACAAAGAAAACTGGGACGAGAAAATCCTTGCAATCTTATGGGAATACATGACAGCCTATAAATGGTCGACCGACCAAACCCCCTTTCGACTAGTCTATAGACAAGAAGTTGTAGTCCCTCTACATTTCCGACAGCAGACACCTATTATTGCACGACTACTACATGTCGATGTCGAACATGCGAGAAAGGACCAACTATTTCAACTCAGTAAGCTGGAAGAACACAGACTCATGGCTATACAACACTAGGAAATTCAAAAACAACAACAAAAAGCATGGCACGACCGCAACATCAAGAACAAAAACCTAACGGTCGACGACCTTGCGTTACTCTACAATAGTCGAGTCAAAGGAAAACCTAAGAAACTCCACACATAATGGATGGGACCTTACATTGTCGACAAGATACACCCCAATGGTTCAGTCCGACTACGGACGATGCAAGGCCTAGTATTTCGGAAGCTCGTTAATGGAGCCCGACTAAAATGTTATAGAAACTGAGAAAAAAAAATTATATAATGACCGTAACTGGCAACCAAAATCCATAAAAATCTAAAAAAAAAAAATTCCAAAACAAAATATCCCGTAAGCACAACACCATGATAGGAAATCACAAGTTCGACAACCGCCATCATGATCTTCGACCATCTTCATCGACCATTCCTGTCGACCATTCTCAATACTGCCTCCAGCCGACGACTTCGAAAGTCCCATCGCACATTTATGACCTCAAACACTGAAATCCATTTTCCATTAGTTCACACTCGCGTATTACAGCTGGAACGTCAAGTCCTCCATTAATACATCCATTTCTGCACATCACCACCCCAGCACCTATAAATAATGGACTGTCGAAGGTTCATTCACCACACCCTTTACACACAGAGCCCTCGAACACTCAGTCGACCAAAAACTAAGAACCCTCTAGTAACCTCGACCAAACAGACATAATGGCCCCCAAACAAACCAGAGCATCAACCAAGTCGAAAGAAATACAGGCTGCGGATACACCTTTGGTCCGCAGACTAAAGAACATCAAAAACACCAAATTCCAGGAGGGCCCATGGCAAAAACTATGGGCTGAGATCCAAGAGTGGGCTTTTGTCGACAAGAAAATGACTCAAGCAGCTGAAAAAGCTCGATGCAGCACCCTCTTCGAATATGCCAATGCACCGCTGATAGCAAGCTTTGGTGGGACAAAAGAAGCTGCTGTAAAATTCATTATCAGCCGCTATCACAACGGTCGATTCTACTTTGACCAGCCGATCGACATTTCTGGGGAGGACATCTCCAAACTGACTGGCCTATCCAACAAAGGAGACCCTATACCAGTTGGAATCAAGGAAGGACTGATCAAAGAGCTTACGGGATCGCCGTCCGGGAAAAATTCCAAAGGGTTGATGATCAGGCAAATCACAACTCGAACGCCACAGATTGTGGCCAAAATCATCACCATCACACTCACATTAGAAAGACGAGGCAGCGACCTCAAATTAGAAATGATGGAGGCCGTCGACACTATTGCAACCGATGGTAAACTCTATAGATGGGGGGATTATGTCGTCGACATGATCAAAACCATATGCAAGCGATGCCAGGAGACGGGAGGAATCATCAAGTTCCCCTCCCTCATTCTATGGATCGTTATGTTTCACGTCTGTCCGGAAGGAAGCTTAGTCTTTCGAGCACCGTCAAGGTTCGACATGTACAGGTTCAAACCATTTTCCCAGAAAGGAACACCCCATGAACTGAAGCAAGGAAAAGTGTTTCTGGAGAATTGGTTCCAACAACTAAAGGTTCGCACAACTAAATGGAGGGTGCCTCAAAACATCCGACGAAATATACCTGCGAACTCCCACATCCAGCTGGAGCTCGACCATACCTCGATGTGGTATATGTAGGTCGAGGCCTCCAATGCCCAAGTCCTCGACTACTACCCGACCATCGACCAAATCTTCCAAGAATTGTCTCGGCGGGCTAAGACAAAAATATCAGTGCCTGAAACAGCGAAACAGGTTGAATTCTCCATTGAGGAGCCACTCACCAACCAGGAGAAAGAGGAAGACTACGAGCTCAACCTCTACATCAGCACATTTGTGTCAGAGGACATATTGGTAGAACCCACTGGTCGAGTACAAATAACAATCAAACCGTCGACCGCAAAGGCAGCCGACCGACAGCCGCCAAAACCAAAACCACAACCACAATAGCAAAACACCCCTCCAGCTCCAGCAAGTGTCACCCCGACTCAGGAACCAATAGGTGAAGTTGAGCCTGAGTACACACTGTCAAGAGGCATCATTCAAAAACTTGCCAATGAGATAGCAGCAGCAAGGAAGAAAATATGAGTGCAAAAGGAACAACAAGGCAAAGGTAAGCGCAAACTTATCATTGCCGACTCATCCGATGATGACAATGAACTAGCAACTACGGCCCTTGACATTATAGAGGATTCCCTCGCAAATAAAGTGCTGGTTGAAACTCAGTTCCAGTGGTTTGTGGAAGCAGGGGCCCCCGAAGGTCGACCAAAGAAGGAAAAAGCAACCCCGACGACTGAAGACGTCGTCGATCTTGTGTCGACCCCTCCACCTCCATCACCGACAAAAATAGTCAAAGAGCAAGAACCGGCACCACAATCACTCAGTCCCCTCGACTTATACAAAAGTGCAATCCTGGAGATAGTCAAAGAAAAATTCAACAAAGATACCGAGCTCAAAGCTTTCTTCGAGACGTTTCCTGAGTTGTTTCAGTCGGCCCAAAAAATTTCCACCCAGGCTCCTCTTTACACAAGCAGCAGGACACAACCCACAGTATTTGCACACATCACATCGACCTTCACACGACAATCCGACCAAGAAGGAGACATGATTGGACAAGTGCAGTCTACTATTGAGCTGACCAACCCTGAACCCCAGACCGACCTACCAACCACTACACCATCAGAAGCAGACATACCTTCCGACGAAAGTCCCCACCGCACTTCCCCCAAACCCATCAACCCCGACCATTCCCCCACTCCCTCACCACCGCCACCATCATCTCCACCACCACCACCCCCCCTTGAGTCACAAATAGGCCCAACACAACCAACTACATCCACACAGTCGGAAGTGGTCATACCACCTCCCCAGCCAGAAAAACCATCAACTTATCTCCCGTAAACCAAAGGCCCCCCCTCAACTGTTGCAGGTACATAGGAGACAGAGGCAGAAAAGCACAAGAAGAGGAAGGAGCATCATGGAAAGACTCCCAGACTTCGGATTAGCTTGAAGGACACCAGCTCCTTGACCGACATAGAGGTGGGCCAACTCCTCAAAACTGTAGCCAAAGAAGCCAAGACACAAACTTAGCGAAAATCTAAAGAGCTCACAGACAAAAATACAGAACAGGTCGAGTTTCTCGACAAATGCAGGACTTTAGCTCAGTTCGTCATACCAGGCCCCATAGAAGTTGACACATATAGACCGCTTGAAAGACCATACTAGCTATTTGAGAGCATGGTGTCAACCATCTAGGCACACCTCCAGGCAACCAAAAAGGAACAGAAAGAGGAAACTTCCAGACTTCTATTGGCATAGCACATTGCATTCTCGGAAGCTTACAAAGTACTATAGGACCATATGGAGGAGTCTGTCGTCACCAAAGAAGTCTTAAGATACTGGCCTACTCATTATGGGAAAGTTTATCAATAGACATGACAGACTCAACAAGGCATTCAGGATTTGGAGAGCAGGAAGACCAGAGGCAGTACTTAGGCCGACAATAGAAGAACAGATAGTGTTGGAAACCAACAAACTGCAGAAACTGGAATGGGAAGCACATTAGTGGGTGCAACAAGCTCTTCCCAACTTAGAGAAAGTCGATATCATATGCCCATAGATGAAATGACTCATCGACGCAGCAGAAGAGCAGAACCAGTTCCTCAGCCCCAACATGGAAAAGATAGCAGAAGTCCCTATCTCGAAGAAGATGTTGGTTTTGTCAAGCTTAACCACATTAACCATTGACATCCAGAAAGCTTTGTAGAGTTGGACAGACTTCCAACATCACCTCACCATCACAGCTCCAGCCATAGTTGAGGTATGTGTCCAGAAAAGACCAACCATCCGTCTTCACAGTCCGCCACAGTAAAGTTTTGAAGGCCCAAACAAATATATTTTTTGTACCTCCCTGTTTCTTCGGGGACAAAGAAATGTTTTGTTCGTGGGGGAGATGTATAAGGAGCAAGTTGATAAGTCGACTTGAATGAGGACCGACTTAGTCGATCAACCAACTAAGTCTATGGGGCGAATTAGTCGATCAGCCAACTAAGTCGGTCGGTCGACTAACCTAAAAGATTAGGACGGCTCTCTGAAAAGTCGTGTCGGTTCACCGAACTGACAGGTAGTTATTTTGTAATCGTCTGTAAATTGTATATATTAGGCTGTTGAGCCAAACGAGAACTCAGTTCAGTTCTCTGCGTTGTATGGACTCATTATAATAATATAATCTATTTCACTTCTATCTATTCTTGTCTCTTGTCTTTGTTTTATATTTATGTATGTTTTAGTATGTATTATTGGTAACCTTATGTGATCTATGAGATTACAACAACTACAATGCACATGTGGGTGTGAAGGATAGAAAAATTGGGACAATTCTCTGTCGCATGGAATTGGACATCGCACAACGTACATGTAGGAGGAGGATGTGGTTATGTTGATGCCTTGGGTGTTTTTCCCTAAGCCTCTGTGGGAGGGGGGGGGAAGTAGCAGAGACAGAAGAAGTCAATTGTGTACCAAGGAATGGGTGCAACATCATCGCAATAGGATGGATTAGAGTCATCATGATCTGTGGAGTCAGGGGAGGGATAGGTGGATCTAGGTACCACATGGGAATACCCAAAGTGAAGCCAGGAATATTGAGAGTAGCCATAACTGGATTTCTCACAACGCTAGAAGGTGGAAACAAAAAGGGGATCATGTGTACAGGGAACGAACCCCAATAATTCCCCAAGATATGTGGTTGAGGTTGTGAGTGAGGTTGCAAGGAGGTAGAAATGGTACCAGACGAGATAGTACACAAGGAAGAGTTAGAAAGGATATATGACTCCTTTTTTAGGCATCGATGGATGACATAAGGGCCATACCACATGGATTCGAACTTCTCATTTTCAATATTATCATGGGCTTGGTCGTAAATGAGGACTAGGTCCCCCTCTCTAAAGGTGTATGGGTAGTTGTGGGAGTCATAATGGGACTTCGATTGATCCTTAGTTGCTTCAATCATTTGGAGAGTAGTGTGAAGGTCCTCATTGGTCCATTCAAGCATAAGTAGGCGTTGTTCTAACGGTGGAGTACCAGGTAGAAGTTTGATGGCAAGGCGGAGCGACGGAATGTAGAATTCAATGGGAAAAAATGATTCAACACCATGGACTAAGTGAAATGGGGTAAACTCGATGTAATTTTCAAGGATCTCTTTGTCGTCATGAAAGTGGTGTCAGGATAGATCAGAGGGATCTTTCATGGTTGAGGGAAGGAAAGGACTACTAGAAGTATAGATTGTGTAAATCGTTTTATTGGTGTTCAAGGAAGATTCTGGAGGGTGTATATCCTCAAGGATGGTGATCCCAGACTCATGGGAGTGTTTCTGAAGGTCACTTAGGAGTAAGGGGTACTCGATCAAATTTGGAAAATGGTGGGAATAATGACCATATAATCTAGAAACTACACATGGATGGTTTTTGCGGAATGATTTGTTCTTAACTACAGGTATGTCTGGTATATCGACAACTAGGGAATCATCGGTATTGACTATAGTGTGCATGTGGGTGTGAAGGATAGGTAAATCAGGACAATTCTGTGTCGCATGGCCTTGGACATCCCACAATGCACATGTAGGACGACAACATGGTTCTGTCGGTGCCTTGGGCATCTTTCCCCCAATATTCCTGGTAGGAGGGGGGGAAACAATAGAGACAGAAGCAGTCACTTGTGTACCAGGGGGTGGGTGCAACATCGTTGCAGTAGGCCGGACTATAGTAAACACAATATGTGGAGTCGGGGGAGGACTAGGTGGATCCAAGTACCACATGGGAATACCCAAAGTGAAGCTAGGAAGATTGAGAGTAGCCATAACTGGATTATTCACAATGTCGAAAGATAGAAATAGAAAGGGGATCGTGTGTACAAGGAATGAACCCCAACAATTCCTTGAGGTCTGTGGTTGAGGTTGCGACTGAGGTTGCAAGGAGGTAGAAACAGTACCGGATGAGATAGTGCAGAAGTTCGGTATATCAGTCAGTGAAGGAGGGGGTGGTAAGGACAAAAATGTGTCCATCAAAGGAATGTTGGAAAATAAGCTTAAGAAAACAATAGACAGGGAAGGTATGGAAGCACTTTCGATGGTAGTGTTGATAGTAGGGAGGACGTGTTCCAAATTGTCCGGTCCCTTAGGATAATAATACGTCAATTGGTCGATGGTCATCATCTTCCTTTCATGGGGGGACATCAAGAGTCGAAAGATAATAAAGGAAACGAATCACATTGCATACATATAACTAAGTCCTAGGAGGAGGTTGTAATTGAGTTAGGCATTGAAAACCTCAATGTAAATCAATAAGGTTTTTCTGGGTAACTCAATCGGAACATTCATGAGGATTCCTTGGGGTTGAGTGACACAACCATCATAGGCGCGAAGCCTTAGTGGAAGAAGGTTGAAGGATCAAGGATCCAAGTTTCTTCCAAACAAATATTGACATAACACAGGTGGATTCCCCCTCATCAATGATGCATCGATGAATGACCAAATTCTGAATTGTGACTGGAACCTAGAAGGAGACAAATGATGGCATATGAGGTTCTCCTTGATCTAGGTTGAAAGTGATCAACCTGGATTCAAAGGGATCGATGACACCTAACGTGGATAACAACACTTGTGTTGCGAAGGACAAGTTTTGAGGACTTCCAAAGCGAACATGGCCGAGGGAGATTAGGCCAATTCATCGACAATACTATAATTAAAAGTGGCTCTGGAAATAGGATTGTTCGTGACACGACATAAAGGGAACTGTGGGACTTTGGCAGTCCCGTCCATGGGAAATCTCACAAAATGTAAGGACATATCGAGAGCAATGGAGTCAAATGTCGTAGAGGGGTTTGCGGTTTTTGTGGTGGAAACATACTAGTTTCATAGAGTCTATCGGTTGACATCAGAAGAAAATATCATAAAGTGATGGACACCATGATCAATGGGTTGAGCTGCAGAAGTGGTTGTCATGGTTTGTGGTACCAAAGGTTCGGTTGCAACCATCTCTTGATTTGGTAAGGGGTTTTGCATTACCATAGGCAGAGGACCTTAGGGTGCAGGTTTTTTCTATACTAGAGCAGCCATGTTTAGGTTGCGTTGAGTATTGGTTTGTAGTAAATGGAAGACTCGATTCATGTGGGGACACTGATGTGTGTAATGGTCATAAGTGTTACAAATGGAGCATGGATGGTTCGTCTGCAAATAAGAGTTCTTCCGAAGTCTAGGGGGACGCTAGGGATTATGTGCAGGGGGATTTTCTTCATTGTTGTTCAGAGGTTTGGGTTGTTGGAATCCTCCCTACAGTTGGTTGTTTCCTCGATTCCTACCCCTTAGGGGGGTTCTACTGAGTGTAGACCTATCCTTGGGGAACAGGATTAGTCGGGGTCGGAGTAGGTGTAGGTTGCATAGGTGGTGGGTAATAGGCAGGATAAGTTGGAGGGGTTGCAAAGCCTACCATATGGCCATTAAACGCAGGTGCCAAGAAATTTGGTCAGTGAATGTGAGGAATTGGTGCAGGAGGTGCATAGCAAGATGTGGCTTCGAACTAAGCCATCACATGTGAAAAGTCAGGGCATAACTAGGTTGGGAAACACTAGGGGTGTTACCACAATGAGGTGGAATCAAAGGAGAATCTGTGTAAAGGTTTTGATGTTGGATACTAGAGCCAATGAATCCATCAGCAGCATGGGATTCCCCCGGCGTATCTCGACGTAAGGAGCCAACACAGGGAGAATTACGAATAATGGTGTATAGATAACCCAATTGGTCGTAGATGAGATCAAACTGTTGTTCCTTGAGGATGGATTCCTCCTTAGTTTATGGGCTTTCAGATGAAAAATCCTTCGCGATGTGGGGGAGTAAGGCTTTGAGAAACCAATCTAGGAAAATCCTATCATCTAACTGGATCTTACACAAGCTACGGCAACGGCGCCGTTCATGGATATGATCTGTAATATGGGTAGTTTTTTTTTTCTATAGGATAATAATATTTCCATGCTCTTATCATAATGAATGGGTAACTGGAAGTATTGAAGGAACATCAAGGCTAATGAGGAAAAGTATGGATAGGTGGCATGAGACAATTCAATATACCACTTGGCTACAACACTTGTGAGTGTGCGTTGGAATAACCGTAATCGAATAGAAGCATCCACTATGATGTTAGATGAACACCATAAGTGGAATAACATGATGTGGTTTTGGGGGTCTTCTCTCGCCTTACCCTCAAACTTAGGGATGTCTGATGGGAGTTTGGTAGGCATGGGAGGCCATAATGGGTTATGACAAATGGGGTCAGTTGTTAACCGTACCAAATTGGGCAGGTTAAGAATAGCCATAAATGGCATACTAGGACCTGGACTAGATCGGTAATGGCAAGCAATGGTGCCGACACCAGTGGGAATGTAGTTCATGTGGGTAAATGGGGGTGGGAAAGGTTGACTTTCGACAATAGGAGTAGTCACTGGGATGGTAGAAATAGTTGGAATGGAAGTGGAAGGTCCCCTACCCCCATGCATGAATGGTGGTATGGTAGGAACCACAGTGGTTGGAGTGGGGCCACCACTAGTGGGTAGCAGACCAGCAGTAGTGTGTGCAGTGGTCAGGGTCCGACTATGAACAAAACCTGTAGGTCAAGAAGAAGGGACACCTGGAATGATGGGTGGAATTGACACAATTCCACTATCGATCGTCCTCCCTGAAAGGGGTTAGGAGGTGCACCTACCATGGGGCTAGATGGAGCAGTGAACAAACTAGGTTCAGATTGATAGGAATCTAAATCAAAATCAGAAGCAGTATATGGCTCTGAAGGTGGTGAACAATGTCAAATATGGATCCGAGGGTGACGATTCAAGTAACCAAATTTAGGGGTATTCCCCCTAATTCTATGTGAGTAGCGTGGTGGAGCACTGATGACGTGATGGTGTGTTTTGTAATGAATGTAGGCGTAAGAGTGTCAAACAAAGGCTCAAAAACACAACTACAGCCGAGTGTGCATAAGGAGAGTGTACCAATGGTGGCTCACACACCAAAATTCAATCTCCAAAACCAAACTGCAACAACATTTCATAGCAAGAAAGTCTACAACAAAGTGTCCATAAATACAACAAGCAAACACTACCTAGAAATAAAATTACACACTAACCTATGGGGTATAAATGCAACCAAACTCCAATATACAAGCTAGAATCCCCTCACAAATCATATCCTTTGTGGGGTGCTGAAATCCCAGTCAAACTATACGAATTGGAATAACAATAGGCTAAGAAAATCCCACTACCAAGAGGGACCTTGGGTAGAATATCCCTAGAAAGAATGGAAACTAGGCCACCTCGTTCATGACACGTCCAGAGTGGTTTTCTGACACTTCATCCTTTTGTCCCTCGACACCTGGTATACTCCAGCATGCACAAAGAGGACTATAAAGGGTTATCCTTTGAGGCATAATGGAGTGTGGTATTCCACCCTGACTTTCAGAACCCCTCTGTTTTGGCTTACTCCCACGGAGTGAGGGGGGGGAAATAGACTCGTCATGATCGTGTCAACAAGTACAATAAGATTTTGCTCCCTTAATGGAAAACAACTATGTCTCAAATGTAAGTGATAAGGGAGTGTTATTTGGATGACTTAACTACAAGATTTTTTTGGTCCTCAAATGAAGGTACAATGTTGGTTTGAGTTCAGTTAATTTTTAGGGTAGCTTGGGGTCATGAACCAATCATTTCACTTTAGGGTGTGAGATGTGTGCAAATGATGTGTATAAAACCCAAGGATCTCATGGGTTGAGACGCAAATGCATATAAATAACAGTAAATATCATGCAAAATAACTATTTCTTCCAGAAAATAAAATGTACACAAGTAAATGAGTGCATAACGAACTGAACAAATTGTAGAAAACCCACATGGGGTCTCAACTACTAAGCTCGACTAAGGGCACTCACATACAAGGATAATAGGACCACAAAACAAACCAAGGGGATGTAATGGATTAGATCTAGAATGAAACAGGTTGAGAAGGGGTAGAACACAAACTAGGGGTCTGGAACAAGGATCTTAAACACCAAAAAGGACTCAAAAACTGCATGTCACGCCTGTCGGCGCAATAGGTGCGATTGGGGTCGTACAGAGCTATGAAACACTCACGATTGGGGAAAAAAATCAGCGGACAAACTTAGGTCCCATAAAACAGAGGTTTTTTCACAATAAGTCGCATAAAACTAGGCCACACTAGCGACCGAGGTCGCTCCGAGAAGCCAGGTTTTTTTTGTCATACCTTCACAATGTATTTATAGGATGGTCCAAGGTTTTTTGACCCATGGTATTTTATTGTGCATGGTATTTATCTTTGTTTTTTTACCCATTCTCATTTCTAGGATTTTTTGTCATTTTTCGAGAGAGTGGGGATAAATCACAATAAATGCTCAACTTCCATTCATTTATGGGGAAGGAATAATAATGTTTTGGAACATATTTGGTATATTTTTAGTTGTGAAGGTCAAAATGGAGGAGATAATGGTGGGAATATGATGTATGATTATGGTTTAGAGCATGGAGATCTAGGTGAACATTTTTTTGTGTTAATAGTCACTTTGTGCTTGAAGCAGCCATTAGTGATATATCCCAAACTTTCCTTGATTGTTGTGAACTTTCCTTTGTATGGAGGATTGAAGAGGTGGAGGGACTCAGTTTCTCGATTTCAACAAGGTGCCAATAGATTTTTCATCTTTATCTTTGTTCATATTAATAGAAATACACATTTCTCGTCCATTGCATGTGTAATTATAAATATTTTTTATCCATGGAAATAATTACTTTGATTATGTATTGGAATATAACATGCTAGATTAGATTCTAACACTTTACATATATCATGCTTGTATATCTTGTTGTTGTTGATGGCAATGTGTAGGTACAAGTTTGATTGAAATATTAACGAGGATCTACATCAAACGTCCAGAATAAGGTACACCCCCTCGGTCCCTTAGTGTTATTTCCACTTGTATTTTTAGCATGATTGGAAATGGGTTTATTTTTGGTTTCATCCTATCTGTTGTGGTACACCCCAAGCCATAGGAGATCTTCTCGTAACAGGGAGGGAATGTTAACTTCCCACCCTAACTCCCCTAGTTAGAGGAATAGATTATTACTTAATGAATTGAGGAACATATTTATTAAATAAGGCCCCATGAGGTAGTAGAGTGTGAAATCAATAAACCTAAGTGGCCTCATTAAAGAAGGTCCACTGGTAAGTGGTTTATTCCCCATTAATACAGGTTTACTAGTTGGTTAGGCCCTTTGTTCAATTATGTAATACCCCAAGTTTTGACTCTTGGGATGTATTAAATTAGATTATGTAAATTATGTAAATATAGCTAATAAAGGTTCTTAGTTTGGAGCTTAAGGCTAAGTCCCAACTAGTGAATTTATAAGAACATATGGTGTAAATATTTCTATATGGGCCACGCGGTAGGCTTGTCATGGTGGCTCAAAAGATATGTAGATATTATGTTGGAAAATAATAAAATGGTCCAAGATGGTTGTGTAAATATCACCAGAGGAGCGATTATTCCACCAGACAGAAAGAGGAAAGGGTTCCCATGGGACAGTAAATCCTCTTTTTCCAAGTGTGAGTATTAGAACTCATCCATTCATTCCATGTTATTTAAATTAAGCATTTGCTTCAGTTGACTTATCAAATCAAATCATTGAATGAATGTGTGAAGGTGGTTGAAAAGTATTATCATGAAGGTATGGAAGCATGGGAGGGTTATACTTTTATGACAATTGTAAGAGTCCTTTTCTTTTTATGGTCAAAATTAATGTCAATTGTATTTTCACCAATCCTCTCATCTTCGTTGGATTCTATCACTCATTTTCCATGCAGAATTCATACACTATATAGCATTCATGTTGTTTTCTCCATTGCCAATAACCATACTGTTAAATTATCTAGAAATTAGCATTCTGAAGAGGAAAAAATGTAGAATGGGGTAGTAGGTAGGGGAAGGGGGGGGGTTCCTCTTGGGCTTTGAAGGAAAGATATAATTTACCTTCTTCTAGGGAATCAACATCTAAACCAACAATCAAGATGGGATATATGCATTGTACATGGGACTAGATACAATTCATAGTCTCCAGATCCCTAAAATATTAATCTTAGGAGACTCTCTTCAAGTTATGCAACAACTAAAGAGGATAACAATCAAATAGGGCACCATTCTATCTCATACCTTTGATAAAATCAATTGGAGTCTTAGTCTAATAAAAGAAGAAAACTTCCTTCACATTCAAAGGTATAACAACATTTTAGCAAACAAATTAGAAAATGAGGTGATCAAGTTAGATATGGGGGTATTCATACAAAATGGGGTCCATCCTAAAAATCAATGGCTCCCCTAGGGTTTAATAAATTATGGATACTAAACCACAAGTATTAACTCACAATTTGATGAACCTTGGAATTTGAGGCATGGCTTCCAACTAGAAGTACCTCCTCTATGCCAAGACAACACAAGACAACACACTTGGCATTTAAGAAAAGTGAAGGAGACATAACACTCCCTCATGTTTTTCACTCCCTCCTTCATATTCCCCTTCACCCATTCACTACTTCCTTTTGTTGGTAATAACTCCCGATTCTATATTCATTTCCAATGCAAATGCCTGTATTTATACAAAGTACATGGCGGTTGGGTTTCACCTTCCACTCAGCCTGTTTGGATTCCTATCTAATCAAATTCCTATTAATTATTTATTTACAATAATCCCGAAGGATTATTCTAACAATCCCCCTCTTAATCCGAAGGGGTGT
>LPNX010598546.1:178081-353370 GCA_001517045.1 Pseudotsuga menziesii
TAATATGCTGTTAATAAGTTCATAAGCAAATTTTGAGCACCAGTCAGCTATATGAAAGAAGCAGGTCTAAGTCTCTGCTACTTTTTCCAATACAATATATGTATAATTACAGCTGTACTAGCTAGAAATAAGCTCTATTCACTATGCAGGTATATGTCGCTGCCATAGTATTTACATCAGTCTAAGATAATTTTGCAGCAATACAATTTTTATGGCAGTGTACAAACATAGAAAATAAGTTATGCAACCGCTTACAACAATATTTTCAATTCTTCATAGACTACACTCAAAAATATAGGGTTTATGACTCAATATTAATGGAACAGCACCAGCAATGTGCCAAAAAAATCTCCAAGATACCCGCAGCTTTTAACACAATATCCAGCATGACTCGCAGCAGCTTGAAGAACTTGCAGGCAGCTTCACGCAAGAAATTAGGGTTTCGCACCAATATTCAGGCTGAGTCTTTACACGTTCCACCAACAGTATTCTAAGTCTTCAGAAATCGCAGCAGCATTTCAGTGGGTGCGCTCTAGTTTTGTTCAATGTTCCAGTAGTATGCAGCAAGCAAGAGTATCCACGTGAATATTTAAACAAACATTCTTTCACAATATAGCAAGAGTCTTCAATATATCAGTGAGCATATACATAAAATTATTCATCATAAACGCAGCATAGAATAATCTCTAGCATACATAATTTCTCCAATATATCAGTCTTCAACATGGCTCTTAATCAGCAGTCTCTTCACAGAAGAGAAACATTCTCCAATATATCAGTCAGCATATATTATTGGAATATAAATCAAAAACTCACACAGCATATATTATATCACTTAGCATAAACACTGATAGGTCTCCACCCTGATGGGTCGCAGCTCCACGCAGGAGACACACTCGAGATCTTCCACAACAGATTTGAAATCGCGTCCACTTCCAGGAGAAACATTTGAAATCGCAACTCCACTTCATTCAATCTCCAACGCATCTTTATATCTCCAGCAAGCATTATTCCTCCAGGTCCATCACGCAGGAGGCAGGTAGTCAAGCTATATATCAACGCAATCACCAGTATATATCAACGAATTCTTTGTAACCTTACAGTGTATTGTAACCTAGCAGCGTATTGTAAGCCGGCAATTCAAAACTCAACACACAGCTTCATTTATTAACTCCACGAAGGTCGCAGCTTCACACAAGCATCAAATGCATCCTCCACGCAGCATTACAATGCGGGTTCTTCACTCAGGCAGAGAACTCACAGCTATCAACTTCTACCCATGAAGACCGATCATTCTTCGCCCTTTCAAACCACCTCCAGCCAGAAGAAAAGGCAGCACAAACCACCAGCGGTGGCCGCAAACTTAGAGGAGACCAGCGCTGGAGGGAAGCAGCAGGAACACAAGACGATGCCTCAAGAACGTGTCTGAGGGAAGCAGGAGCAACAGATGACGACCTTTGAAGAACGAGGGTGGAAGAACCTTCGACCGTGACTGCAAAAAACAGCAGTGGAACCAAGGAAATCTCCAGAATCGAAGACGATGGAAATCTATTGCCTGCTATAATAAAACCGTGTCTACAAATCGACTCCAGAACCCTGGCAGTGATCAATTATACAAATGAATTCGAGGTCTGGTGAAAACATAAATCGAAGACTCCTTATAAAGGTCTGGTGAAAACATAAACTTTCATAGCAGTTCTCAAAGGAGAAACGCACTCCTGGAGGGCAGACTCCAACACAGAAAATTAGGGTTTAGGTATAACACAGAATTTTTACGCCCATGCTATAAGAAAAACCCAGACATAATACACATACAAAACGCGTCCGGATTAGGGTTTCGCAGCACACAAACTCAATCATGAAGGAATTGTAATGCAGACAATGCATGCGACTCCACTGGCATACTGATGGAGCAGTCTGGCAATGGACTGGCAAGCAAAATGCCAGGAATGGGCAGAAATGCAGCAGGAGTTATGGTAGACAACCCTGCTCTGATACCACTTGTTGGTAATAACTCCCGATTCTATATTCATTTCCAATGCAAATGCATGTATTTATACAAAGTACATGGCGGTTGGGTTTCACCTTCCGCTCAGCCTGTTTGGCTTCCTATCTAATCAAATTCCTATTAATTATTTATTTACAATAATCCCGAAGGATTATTCTAACACCTTTATCGAATTTTTGTGGATTTTCTCTAACATTAGTGAGATAGAGTCTAGCGAATCATACCAAAGGTGTGGTAAGACCTAGAGTGCATGCTTGTTTAGATGTAGTTGTCCCTCTGAGTGGTGGAATTCTATCTTCTTTTTGGACTATCAAAGAGGTAAGATTAATTACCTTCTCTATGTTTCTTTTGGTTGGGATAGGAATGGGGTTATTGTGCTCTAGGTGGATGATAGGGTGGAAACAAAGGAATCTCTTCCCAATCATGTTTCTTGTGTTTTTTGTCCTTTTTTTAAAGTTTAATGTATGTTGAAATGGCTAGTCCCTCGAGTTGGGGAATGGTCGTGGTAGGAGTACTAAGTGAAATTCAGGAAATTACAAGAATGATGCACCACATGAACTCCTAAATTGATGGACTAAGAGGGCCTATTGATGGTATATAAACCACATGGCACAACAGAATGCCAAACAAGAGGATCCAGAGAGCAAAGTTAAGGAGCAAGGGGAGAAAGTTAACATTTTATTGGTCAAAAAAATACTTTAAGCTCTTATGATTGGTTATTAATTCAATTTTTTTACCATCATATACTATCATAAGTTTTCTCACACACTTTCAACTTTCATCATCATCTACTATAATAAATTTTCTCACACGCTTTCAACTTTCATGATTCATAACATATTACAAGATTCTTATGTGTGAAAAATCCACCAATTCTTTCCATGCAAGCATTTATGCATGCAACAAAATCTTCATTCAGATTTGATTTTTAAATAATTGATACACTTGTGAAATTTTATTTAAATGATTAAAATGATCCTAACAACACATCAACTTGTCAAATTCTACTCCTACTTTTGAAAAAGAAATCAAATAACGAATTTTGGAAAATTCTTCTACAAATATGTTATAATAGGAATCAATACCTATTAAAGAACTCCAATTTTCAACATTTCATGGAGTGGGCCATCTCATATTGACTTTTATTATTCTCCAAATCTATGGAAATTCCTTCCTCATAAATAATGTGAGCAAAATCTATAGTTTGTTTATGATAAAGGTCATATTGGATAAACTTGGAATCTATTGTGTTATGATAAAAATCACATTTGATCAATTTGGAATATATCATGTTATAATAAAAAACCAACATGAGCAACTTGGCATACATCCCGTGTTCATGGTCTTCCTCATAATTGGAACAATATAGCCCAATTATTTGTTGTTTGTTGAAGACGTTATAAATGTGTTGAGGCCTGGAAATTCGTAAGCAACAACAGAAAGGGATTCTTCCCAGTCAACCTTCCCAACTAGCCCGTGACTGTTTGGTATGGGGAATCCGTCCGGTTTGCGGTCCGGCTACCGTAGGTCAAAGTAACAAAAACAAAGGTTTTACCGGTTGCGGCCCAGTCCACCGTGTATATTTTTGTATTTTTTGACTTAAGTGTGATATGCATATGCCTAATTAACAATGCAGGGTGGTGAAGGATGCAAGGAGAAGTCACAATGTGATGCGCAGGTTCTTACCTCTCGTCTTAGGCTCACAAGCATCTAAATCACATGTGCAGAAATAAAACTAACTATCTATCTATCTATATATCCCCGGGGAGCCAGATTGTAAATTATTTATGAGTAATGCGTATTATGCATGCAATATAAAGAGAAACTACAGTTAGCTGATATTTCTTTCCATAACGCATGAATGATGAAAGGTATTTCAACAACCAGATAGCCAATTGTTTTATGAACAGCATACATTACTCATGGTGGTAATTCCACAAAATAAACCAGAAATCATTTAAACAAGAACATAGGTTCTAAGAGTTAGAACGATCTCACGGTTAATGGAAAAAAGCTGGAAAAACAAAATAGTTCATCTTTCAGCCATCCACAGCATAACATTTGAAAGTGCCACCAATCTTCCTCCAACAGGCAAACAATACTTCTTTATTGCAAAGAGAAATAGTTCTTCTTACAATACAGATTTTCATGTCTAACTGGGAAAAAGTCCCCCTTCCCTCTTAATCTATTACATTTATACAAAAAGGTGAGACGGTTGGGCTGCCCAAAGAAACCTTTGGGCTTCCCAACTCTTCATTTCCCAACGCTTGACTTTTCTCATAGGTTTTTTACAAAATATCACATATTAAAAAAAAATGACCAATCCTTTACGAGGAGGGTCCCACTTGGGCATCTAGAAATTTCTTCCATGCCGAAGCTTCAGCAGCAATGCCCTCAAACGCACAGGGTTCCAAAAACTGAACGTTGATTTCAAATTTTTCAGCCTGGTTCTTTATAGCCTCGACTCTGGCTGCGCTCAACCGAAGATAGTCTTCCAAAAGTTGCACACTAACGGCTGAATGGCCCACTTCGCTTCTCATAATCTGGCCATCAATGGCCTTAATGTGTTGCATTCTTGCTTCTTCATCCTGATGTCTTTTCTGCAACATCTCCACAAATGAATTGTGGTCTGGGAAATCATCCAGCCTCTGCTCGGCTTCTACCTGGCACCGCTTGTATGTAATGAGGACTCTCCTAAAAAATTCAGTGCAGGCTCCCTTTGTCTTCTTGACTGCTTTCTTGAAATCCTCTGCGGTGTTAATAGCAAATTCTATTAAGTCGTAATCCTGCTTGAGGGCTTGTTTATCTTTTGATGGAAGCTCTACTGGAGTTTCTTCATTGCTTTCCAACCTCGCCATTATTGTAGTCAGGACCTCGAGGACGTCCTGAGATCTGTCCACAAAGTAAGATGCAGTTTCCAAGATCTCTTCCAACCGGCCATCGATCTGCAGCACTCTACATCTCTCCTCTTCAACAGCAGTTTGTAGCTGCAGCATCTTGGATTTTTGGGCCAAGACATGCTCTTTGAATGGCTGGAGGTTAACCTGCTGCTCCCTTGCTTCCTCCAGAGCAGCTGTCAGAGAAGAAATCTTCTCTTGATGTTTCTCTTTCTGCTCTTGGGAGTGCATCTCACTGGCCTGTAAGATAATCTTTTGCTGCTCTTCTAGCTCTTCTACTTTTCCCAACAGATTTTCCTTTTCACTTCTTAGCTCTTGACATTCTTTCTGCACTTTCTCCAGAGCCTCCTGTGTAGTTTCAATAACCTGTCTTTCTGCTTGGAGGGCCTGCAATTCAGCCTTAGAAGCCTTGATCTCCCTCTGCATGTCTTCATACTTCCGCTTCATCCTATTGCTTTCTTCTCTCTCTTTCCTCAATGTATTTTTCAACTAAGCAGAGGACTTCTTGGACTGCTCCAAGTCAGTTATTAGCTTGTACATGTTATCTTCTAAGGCGTGGAGTAGTGCAGTCCCGGCTCTCAGGGTGAGTCTTGGATCTTGGTCTGTTCCCAACATAACAGCCGTATCCGTTATCATTTTACCAGGCATATCTCCTATTTCAACCCTCTTTTCTATTCTCTTTATTATCCTCTTTGTAGCCCTGTCATAAAACACAGTGTTAAAATCAGGGATTTCTTCTCCCTTTTTCTGCACAAAAGGGACCAGTTTGAGAGTGGGGACCATGGGTGTGCTGGCAGCAGGTACTTGTGGGTCCTGAACCTCGGGGTTCTCCACGTCTTGGATCTACCCTGCAGCTGTTTTAGAAGTTGACTGCTTTGTTTGTGTTAGTTTTAGCCTTTCAGCTTCTTGTCTTTGGAGCTCTTCATCCAGCTTCCTTTTCTTTTCTTCTTCTTCTTTCTTTGCTGCTTCTTCTGCTTTCTCAGCTGCTTCCTGAGCAGCCTTCCTTTTTCCTTCTTCTTCTGTATGTAGCCACCCTGCAGCTTCTTGTGCTAATCTCTGGGCTTCCTCATTTCTCTTTCTGGCCTCTCCATCATCCTTGGCTTGTTCATCTCCCTTCCCACCTTTTGTGGTAAACTTTTTCTTAAACCTTCTTCTCAAGGCTGTCATGTTTACTTCATTTCAGAAGATGGACTCCTCTCGATCCCAATGGTGGGCATACTCAAAATGCACGTTGTGCTCTTTACAGTGTTTAGCCACTTTGCCTTGAGTATCATTTCTACGGAAGGGCATTTCGCCAAAATGAAATCTTTCCAGTTCTTCTACAAATTCATCGGCCTTCTTCACTTTGGAGAACTTGTAGCTTCCTAGCTTGAAGGGAAAAGGGGGATAGGCTATCTTCTTGTGCTCAAACAGAAAGCTGCCTATTCCATCCAGGAACACTTGTCTGACTGCCTCCTTGTGAATAATGTAATCAGTTGCGTATTTGGGCAGCATGGAAGGTGCTCTCGAACCTCCGAACATCCTGAAGTACATGCCATTTTCAGTCAAATAGTAGTCTGCATACTCCGCTATTACTTGTAGTGCCTCTTCTGACATAAAATCACACTCCTTCAGGAAAATGAGTGTGTGTAAGGGCATGATAAAGTGTTCACATACTTCTCGATAATGGCTGTGATATTTGTGTGCCCACAGCGGTTTATAGGCAGCATAGACAGGCATTCTTTCCCTATCCCAAATGCACCTGAGTTCGGGGAAAGGCTGATTACACAATATGCAATCAATGAGTATGGAACTCATATAAAATTCAGACCTCTTTTGGGCCACTCCTCCCAAAGCTGAGGCCAAGCAAGCTGAAAGACTATTTGATACAAGGCTAGCCCAGTTGAAAATTGTCCCCTGGGTTGCAACATGAAAAATGATGGGTATCCACTCTAACTTGAAGAACCTACCATGTGCTCTTCCAAAAATCATGTTCAGTATTAGAGATATGAACCTATAGGGGGGCCTTAAGCTTGTTATATCTTAATCACCCGTCTATCTGCATCTATAGTGTTTTCCCTGCAACAACATCCTTTTAAGAGTCTCTACCAAGTCCATTCTAATGTTGTTCAACCAATCATCAGATAAAAATACTTGGGCTTCTGGCAGGTGGTAAGCCAATGCTACATATCCAGGGCTATATGCAGCATAGCCCTGTCTTTCCACATTTTCCAAGATCATTGTTGTGACATATGCCGGGGGCAGAATCCAACCGATTACTTCAGAGCACGGGAACAACTCCGGTCTGGTGGCGACCTTCATCAGTGAAGATTTTTCTATGTTGGCATATATGGACTCTTCTTCTAAGCCCATGTCAGGAACCTCTCTACGTGTGATCAATCTATATATTCCCCCCACTGGTATTCAGGTTCAATACTAGAAATGTGCTTAGTGTCTTCGTATATGTATTCAGTTTTAGTGACAACTTCTACTTCTGGCTCTTCTTCGACCACAGGGGCCTTCTTCTTTTACCTCTTTAACATTGTGAGATCTTCCTGCCATAGAATTGTAACATTAGGCCCTTCTGGCTGAGTGACAAACTGGTATACATCAATGTGCAGTGTGCCATTTCTTCTATGTTTAACATGATAGCAATCAGTCAATGAGGCAAGTATATGCATGTATAGACTAAAATGGCCTGACTAACACTACTAAACCGTATGTGCAGTGTTCAGTGACTTTGTCAATGTCCAGCATGATGAAAAAATAGTTATATGCATTAAGAATCTACCAGTTACCACAACTTTTCAATACCAACAATTCTAACAATATAATCGGGCGAAAAGAATATCTACATTAACGCGAAGAAAACCTCCGCTCTCTGTGGGTGACATTATCGTTTCGCTGCGCGGGGCAAACAGGGGAAAGATATACGAGACTTTAACAGGGCTTTAACAAAACCGTGCCCTCGCAGCTTGTGGCCAACAGACTAGAAGCAGTCATATATCCTTTTCAACCGGCTGGGGTTTGACCACTGAGCTCGAATGGGGTTGCGCGGAACACATGACGAAAACGATTGGGGTTTAAACTATGCAGGAAACCCAAAAATGGAAAAACAATCCCAAATCCACAAGGAAGGGGCCACGGAAAACCTATCCCCACCATACATCATCATACAGGGTGGTTTGGTGCAGACAGCGTAATGGGCGTCTGCACCAAACCCCCTAATTCTCTATGCACAGGGTAATATAGCAATGGTGATGGGGAAAAACTACTATGATGGTTAAACCACCCTCCCACAGACAGCAATGTCATCAAGAACCAAAATATATACACTCAACTATGGGGAAAGAAACAACCGCAAAACCTAACCGTGGAACAACAAAACCACCAACGCTCAACGGAACGGGGAAAGGAAAAAGAAGCCTACGTGGCGTTGATGTGTAACCGGCGTGTATGGCGGGATGAAGACAGTCAGGCTTCTACAGTTGCCACCTGGATGCGGGTACCGACAGTAGGGTCCGAACAAGCTCGAGCGATCGACGGCATGATAGCGACAGAGCACGGAAGTTGAAAATAACAATAGAATAATAATCCACCGTGCCCCCTCGACCTCATATATATACAAATGGTCAAACTCTCGCGACGGGAAAAAAGTTAAAATCGGACGTCGAAGACATTTGGATCGAAAGACAAAAGTAAACTTCCTTCCGCAATGGCGGACGGCCAAAGCACTAGGCCTTCCGCGGAGATATATGTGGCGGAACCTTGGAAAATCATCGGGCCAATAGTGAAACGAGAGCCACAACGGCGGAGCTGCAAAGGGTAAATCGATCTGTAACAGGTAAAATATGAATCAGAAGCGAAACGACTCCGCATCGGAAGGGCCGGTGCTTCTTTCATCCGCAACGGCGGAACCGTAAAGCGCACCATTGTCCGCAACGCCGGGACTTAAGTTGGAAGCGGAACGTCTAAGAGATCGGCAAGGAAAATCATTCGGCAACCGCAACGGCGGAGCTAACAAAAGGTCCGACCTTCCGCAACGGCGGGCTTAAAATGACTCAAACGGCTGGAAGGAGAAAACTTCCGACAGCCGCAACGGTGGCAGCCGAAGACTTACGGGTTCGATGTAAACAATCAAAGCGGGAGAAAAAATTCAATCCATAATCGGGAGAGATTGCGATTTTCCATCCACAACGCCAGAAGGAGAAGGCTCCCCACAGCCGCAAGGGCGGAAGCCCGCGACTTATGGAATCGATGGAAATGACAAACGGACCCGAAACGTCAAAGCACTGATCGAAAGAGGAAGCAAATTTCCTTCCACAACGACGGAGAAAGAAATGATAAAAGTTTCGATGCCAAAACACAAAAGCAACCGATGAAAATCAATCGAAACGGGAGAAAAGTCGAAGTTAAAACCGAAAGTCTATCCGCAATGGCGGAAAAAGAAATGACAAGTCCTTCCGATTCAAACATGTTGTAAATGCATTTAACAAGAGCAATGAAGTTTGATCAGACATTGGATCTTTTCAAGTGTTAAAGCAAGTGGTAGATCAATCCCAACATAGGAAAACAAAGAAGAAAACCAACTAATCCAAAGCAAAGGAGGGTCCTAAAAT
The DNA here is from genome assembly GCA_001517045.1 of Pseudotsuga menziesii. Lineage (NCBI taxonomy): Eukaryota > Viridiplantae > Streptophyta > Pinopsida > Pinales > Pinaceae > Pseudotsuga > Pseudotsuga menziesii. Next base: position 187,585 of record LPNX010598546.1, read on the forward strand.
TTTTTGGAATTTTGGGAAGTTGTTGCAGCTGCAACAGAATGTTGATGGTGCATTTTTCAAATTGAATGGCACCAGTCCAGGGAAAACTTTAGGGGTGAAATTTTGCCAATTGGCTAATTTTTGGCTTTTTTTCAAAAAATTAAATTCACTATTTGGTCATTTTTAGGATCTAATATCACCTATATTTAACATAAAATATGTTTTTTATAGTAATATTCACCAAAATTTACAAGTTTCAGTAGTAAATTGTGTGTTTCATATTTAAAGTTCGCCTACCTATCTATATATATGTTTTTTCAATCCAAAATAATCGCCTAGAATACTATACTTAAGTATATTATTATAATCCTTAAAAAATACCCTGGGCACCACTATGAATCCATAATGAACATGTCTTGCTATAAATTCCATTTGTAAATTTTATCGTACCTGATTTTGACTTGGTAATAACCTAATTTATTTCAGTTTTGATAATAATAAAAAAATTATAATTTTCTTTAATCAAATAAGTCATAAATTCTTAGTAAAAAGAAAATAGTTTCTTAAATAGTTGTCCTTATCCTTGTGTTGGCTAACCATGAAATGAAGTGCATATAATATAATAACATATAAAATAATATAGTAATTAGAGTATTACAGTGAAAACCAACTTCTATTAAGCATTGATGGATAAAAAAAACTAGAATATAGATAGCAATATATAATGGTTAGAATTGCAGTACCTTATCTTTGAGGAGATATTTTATAACTACACTCACTAAAAAACACATTAACAAAAAGGAGGAAAACTCTTTCTCTTACAATATAAAGAAAAAAGTATTGTAGCGTAGAAGCTCTATGCTAAACCTTAGAAAAGAGGTGGAGAAAGCATTGTGAGGCACAAAAAGTTGAGTTGGGACATCGCCTTGTTGAGGCCATAAATTTTTCATAGAAACAATGATACCTTAATCTAATAACTTGTTGGAAATTTCTCAACATGACATAGCCTTGGAAATGGATTTGTTCATCCATTTTCATTGTTTTGAACCCCACTAAAAGATGGTCTATTGCTTGAACCAAGCCCTGAAAGTTTAGAACCTACAACTAGGCTATATTCAATAGCATTTCTAAAATGGTGTTAGTTTGGGATAGCCATTGAGATGACTCTTAAATGGTCATCTAGATAATTCCTTCTCCTTGGTAAGAAATAATTCCTTCTCCTTGCTAAGAAATGGTCCCCACTGTGTAAAGTTCATGTATCATATGGCATAGCTTCTATTGGATTTGGTTCATGGTGAATCACTTGCTCTAGTTTCCCTTCTTAACCAACTAGGTAGAGTTGTTTATGCATCTCATAGGTACTCTTCATCTTGGTGTTTAGGATATTGTCCCTTATAGCCTTTTTGATGCAATAAAGGTTTAACACTATGGTGGATAACTAGTCTTCCACCCATGACATGTCTTATAAAGGTGGCGTTGAATATGAAAATGGTTTCGATGCAAGAAAAATCTCAAATTTATTTATAAGGCTATATAGAAGGGAAGTGGTAACGACCACCCAAGTATTTGTAGCTTTAAGATGGCTCAAGTCAGCAATGAATGACCATGCAAGTTGAACATCTCAGTGTGTCTAAGAATCATGCATTAAATGAGTATGCGGTGAGTGGTATATGCATGATTGTCTAGAGAAAGAAGTATCAATTATCATCGATTAGCCTTTCATGTATGTTTATTCATGAGGCATACTAACTAAGGCCATTATTTAAATCATAAAAAGTTCACAACCATGTTGATAATTGAAGGAATGTGCTTAGTATTAATTGGCTTCTATTGCCTTTTGATGTCTTTAAAAAATGAATGTGCATATGCGAGTTCTTCATCTTTTTTTATGTGATTTTTGGTGTCTAGTATATTATTAAACTTTGTGAATAAAGTGTGTCTCATCAAAGAAATTGTAAATGTGATTTAATGCAATTTGTCTAACTAGGGGATGATTTCCCCTTTATTTCTGGCTGGTTTTTATTTGTTTTCGGCTATGAATCTTCACGGAATTTTCAAAATGTGTAAAAACATTGCTAGCTTTAATAGAGTATGGGTGCTTGGGGGTTTTCATGTCACGTGATTTCATTTCAGCATTTAAAATCGCTCAACAAACAACAAAAACTACAAGATTTTGTGGGATAAATTCACCGGATTCCCACTGAAAATCAACTGAAAAGTCAAAATCATCCCCTAGTTAGACATCTCTGATTTAATGTGCCACATGATGCATGATGCATAATGAAATTAGAACTAGTTAGAAGCATGAGCATGTCCCCATTCAAGAATGTGGCACGCATTTTATTCTTTGAACGCTTATTATGTCATGCAATTTCTATTCCATGTGAAATTTAAGATGACAACACGCTAAATCATTTATTAATTCATGTGAAATCAAGCTCATTTCAACCATAGATTTGCAAGCATAATTAAATGAAAAAGGCCCAAAACTAGTTTGCAAAATGGATCTTAGAATAAGCTGATATGAAACCCTACCACTAATTCTCTTATCCTAGATGTGTGAAATAATCTCTAAAATATATTGGAAACGAACCAAAGTTAAAATCAAGTATGTGTATGTGTAATTGTAACGTCCCCAACCCTCCGACCGGCGAAGAGGACGCTACTAACACCAAACATACGGGAAACAACCCCATGAACATGGACAGATATCAATGCTGATATTAAAAGCTTAAACATAATACATACCAAGACACATAACCCATCATACAAAGATGCATAGTTACTCAGCATTCAGCGGAAGCAAACATAACATTTCAACATTCAACATGTTCATCATAATTCATGAAACAGTAGATATAATTGCAGAGATGAAACAGTCAGGAGTACTTATCTTTTGATGAAGAACTCGCCTCGCAACCAGCTACGTCACTGCAACGTTCCACCCAACCATAGGCCATCGTGCTCATCAATCTCTCAGCAACACTGCCACCCCCGAGCTGGGCATGATTCCTCAAGGACTAAGGGTCAATGCAGGCTTACACATAGCCAGGGTTTTCCAATCAGCCAAACCCACACAGTAAGGTTTATCAGGCCATCAAGGAGCTAGGATAGGATAAATGCTAGGCTGGTGGCCTCAAACACCAGTCTTCTCATGCATACCCAGCCTCTAATCCCACTCACAATAGTCCGAAGACCAACCACTGCCTACCGCAGCAAAACAACCCATTCGCAGCTCTATGATGAAGACATAGACAATAGGGTGACAACCCCAAACAAAAGGTGAAACACAGCTCAAGGCCAACCACACACCAGAGTTGTTCTTGGCCCTAGCGTGGCCAAAACAACTCAACAGCAACCCAAAACCAGGGTACATCAATAGCCACAAACTCAAAATGAATGATGGCGACAATCCACAGTCTCAAAACAAAGGAGAAGCCAAACTCCTAGCGTGGACAGAGGAAAAGTCAGCTAGCGAGATGTGGCAATCAATAGCCAACCAACATCCACGAGCCCACAGCACACACAGTTCCCCAATGTAATGGCTAGAGAACTTACACAGGAAGAAAAGGGAAAAGAACAAACTCTTAGCCTGTGCGCAAAGGAAAAGATATAGCCCAGGAAAAACATGGAAGAAAGAAACACACATGCAGTCCGAAATGGAAGAAGAAATCAGACTCTCAACGGCATCCAAAAATCAGGGGAAGAACGACAGCAACCCAAATCGCAGGTTAAACCAACAGTAAGCCCGAATCGTGGATTAAAACCACGGCTATTTCACATACACAGAAGAAATCGTGCCCTTGAGGCCGCTCTTCCAGCTCGCTGCATGCACAAAACCAAAAAAAGAATCCCCCGACCGATGCGAGAGGAAAATGAACCAACCTCCTCCTACGCGTCCCTTCGTGAGAGTGAACAGACCTGGGAAGAGTGACATCGTGGAGAGAATGGCGGTGGAGGTTGCTTCCAACGTTAGGTCAACTCGCTGGTGGAGTGTACGCATGGGCAAGGACTGACAGTCCTGCCACACTCCACTCCCAGCCATAACTGCCTCAACTACTCAACAAGACATTAAAGTGGTTGGATGAGACAAGGGAAGATGGCAAATCAAACAAGGTGGTAACAAATGGATTTCTCCCTCCCATAGACCAAGGTTTAACATCCCCCACCCTTATCCTTTGGAATCATGCCCTTTTCATTTTTAACGTTGCACTGTCGTAGCTGGCTGTAGGTTTATTTTAATTGATGTGCATATTTACATGATGTCAACTATAATGTGCAGGATAGCACGATATACCATCGGCAACTATCCCCATTTCCGAAACATACACAACCAAATCGATGGTGGGGCTTTTTCCTTAAGCTCCTCACCACGATTAATTACAATATATACATCATGTACCTTTAATGCAAACAGGGTCAAAACCGAGGTGTTACAGTAATGAGATCTTAATATAATTGATTTCCAAAGGATAATAGGTGTATTCCATTATATCATAAGCATGAATGTACAATGAACTTCCATGCGAAAGATGTGAGGGTACCAAACTTAAGGTTGATGATTTTGAACTTAATTGTTTTTCTTCATATAATATTTTTGCATAGATATCCAAAAACGTATACTCGAATTCAATAAAACTTGACTTAAGATTAATAAAAGTCTTGTTATTCTTCTTGTGATATGAAGTGTGAAAGACCAATAAATTGAATGTAATCGATAAAAACTTAAAGAATTATTTAATGTTCAAATATTGATGCAATTTTCATATACACCCTTAACATCACAAGCTCTCTTAATAAAGTGTTCATTTTTTATATCTTAATTAGAATTAAGGACATGTTGGTTGCAACTCTCCCTTATTATGCCGTGCCTAAGCCAGGAATATTAAGCCAGGAATATTGGAATCGCTTGGTGTTTAAAATATAGCACTTGAAATATGTGCTAGCTACATTTGAATTTTTTATCTTGTATTTTTTCTAATTAAATTAGGATTTTCCTAAGTTTTGGCATTGCACTTTCTTAATATCTGATACAATTTGTAATTTGTTATGTTGTTCTGCTACTGACATTGTTTTGACTGTTTTGACACTATTTCGACACTTCGTTTTCACTGTTTTGACACTATTTCGACACTTGATTTGAATTATCCACCCCTGCATTATAGTATGATCTATAACACTTGCTCCAAAATTATCTGCACCTGCATTGCATTGCAGTCCATGGTCTCTAACACTTGCACATGCACTGCACACCAATCATGGACTCATGGTCGTTGCAATCTACATACTGCAATCGATGGATATGAGGTAGAGGTTGGTCAATCATGAAAATTATTCCAACTATTGGTTTGCATGCCTCTAGTGTTGTTGTGTTGCATACCTCTAGTGTTGTTGTGTTGCATGCCTCCAGTTGTTGACCAAAAGGCCATATGATGTGTCGTAGCAAAAGATTTACTAATATATGTTATGTGTTTCTACTATCGACCGAAGTTATTTATTATCCGAATAGCATGTTCTATGCAGTCCTCATCCGAGTGTTTAGCTAGTTTCGTAATCCATGACAGACATTTTTTATATTTATCATTGGCATGTTTCACTAAGCCAACTAAATCATTTTGTCATTCTTTATGTTACAAATTGTTATGTTATAATTTGGTTTTTGCACTAGTTTTTAATTATGATTTTGCATTTATAAATTAACGAGTTCAATTTGTTTAAATTGTCCACCAATTTGTATCTTAGAAACTATGACTAAACTAAATTTAATTTTAAAATATAATGTTGATTTTGTCAGGGCATACCCAAAAGGAGTATTCTATTCATTCTACATTTTGGAATTTCTAATGGTTTTTGGTCGGAATCCAATAATTCTTTTTTGTTAAATCCAATTTCGGAAGTGTTTAAATTGTGTTTTTGAATGCATAAATAGATTCAACGCCCTCAAATACCTCTATGGCACTCATATTATACAATTTCCATTGTTGGTTGTGGAGCTTAATTATTAGAGATCTTGTTGTTTCAGTCATGTTTGTACCCCAGTTTTAAATGCTTTGCAGGTGGACAATACACACCTCCCGGTGAGGGGGTGCTTGGGGATTTCTCCCTCCTGTGGGGGTTCGAGGGTGAAGCCCTTGAAAGAAATTTTTGCCTTGTAAAATATTGTAATTTCGTAGGCAATTTGAACCGTTCATTAGATCTCAAATATGGAAATAGAAGTTATGTTAGGGATTTTAGCCCTAGAAAGAAACCCTCATTATGTATGAAGAATTGTATTGCAGTTGTGTAATATTATGAGATATTAGTCTGTGAGAGAGACTAGGAGAGTGAAGAGGAAGTTGCAACTGATGTGTTGTAGGTTGTATCCTCATCATTTTGTTCGACGATATAATATAAAGGACTGACAATTTCTATGTGGGTAATCCCATATTGGGCGAACCACGTATATTGGTGTCTCTCTTGTATTGTGTTTATGTGTTTTATCTCTGCATCTTGTTTTATGCTATTGTTCTGCAATCCTATTTTTCTAACATTCCATAACTATTGTTTTTCAACGGGAAAAAAATCGTAATTCATTTCATTAGTGAATTACATTGTACAAAATGGCCTTAACAGGTCATTACATATTCATCATGAAGAGACCTCATAAATATGATCATAAAACACATCAAAAATAATAAAAAATAGCCTCTAAATGTAGCAATAAAATGTCCATCAAAACAAAAATCATTCATGGATGCAAAAGTTACAAAAGAGATTCGAGAGAGCTTATAAAGGCAAATCTTAAGTTTCATTTTCAGTCTTCCTGTTTTTTGCTGTTTTTTGCTGCCTGAATACCCAATTTTGATAAAAAGTTTGTCATCATGTACTCTAAGATTTTATAAAGATTTCCAATCCAAATCCAAACAAAACAAACTAAAAAATATACCAAAAAAAATCAAAAACTTAGAATATTTAAACTACTCCAACCCAAAATACATATATCAATGTGCACCCTCAAAACATATTAAAAACTTAATTTATTTAATCTTAAAATACAATATTGTTTTGATCCAAACCTATCTAAAACACATGTATCAAATCATGACGTATGAATAATAATAATAAACTTTTTGGTATTTATAATTGAGAATAATCATCATCGAACACAACATTAAGCTACATAACTTCTACCTCACCTAATATACAACAACCTAATCATAATTAAACACAAGAGTATAGGGCTTCTAACTCACCTATTGTTAATCAAACACAACATCAGGCTACATGGCTTCTACCTCAGCTAATGTACAACAACCTAACCTTGACATGTGACCATTTCAAATAAAAAATAATAATAACATATTATAGATCATTTACCTAAAAACACAACATCATCGTAAATGTCCAAAATCAAATCCATACTCACACAATTCCATGTTACCTTCACCAAAATTTATCTCCATCGAACATTTGAATATAAATCACACAACCCCACACTAAAATCAATAAATATTTAACTTCATGCAAAAATATCTAATGCTAAACACCAAGCCAAACATCGGCATTCGTGTGCATTAGTTCCTATGTGACTGAGAACACTAGATTGCATTTCTCTAAATATAATTGCCCTCCTCGTAATTTGGAGCAAATTTGGCAAGCGTGTCAGAAGTAATGCAAATGTTCAAACTTCATGGTAAGCAGTGTGATGGTTGGGTAGTGTGCAGGTTTGATGGTTGACCTTGATAGAAGTTCGATTTCGATTCCTGTAGGGAAGGTGCGGGAAGGCATACTACACCTTAGAAAATTCCTGTATGACTACGGTGGTTGGCCGTACTCCTGTTGTTACCACCGGGTCTTAAGGCTGGCCGCGGCCCATGAGTTTGGTATCCATGTTGCGGCTAGGCGACATAAAGAGTTTCTCACGATCAAAATAAATAAATAAAAGTAATACAAAATGAATTAAAAAAACCAAAAAGTTATTTTCCATCGCTTTCTTACACAAGGAAGACAAGATATATCCAAATTTCGTAACTGACAAGACAATATATGGCCAAATTTCATTTACTTGGTAACACGAGTTGCATCTGTATTCTTAAAAAAATTAGCGTATTGGGTGTGTGATGTTAACACTTGATATTGGAGCCTTCATGGTCAACTGAATTTTCAAATATTGTGCAACGTTACATCAGTTCATCTTATTAAATGGAGTATGTTTTTGTGCACTACACTCACATTTATATATAGGGAGAATCAATTGAGTTTAATTTGAATGTTTAAAAGGAAAGTTGTTATTATTTTTTTAAGTGTATTTTATTATTTTTATAGCAAGGGTTAATATTTAGTCATATTAAGTCATAGATTATAGTCAAAGTTTGGTCTACCATTTATGATTTGTAATGGGGATGATCTTGATGGCGCACAAAAACCCTTTGTCTGAAATCTTGATGCCACCAATGTTGCATCATACCTAGCAATTTGTGTCTATTTGCTTCGGTTTTATTGGATGCGACGATGGTTTCAGTTAGGGATTCTATGCATTCGCACAGGTATGAAGGGATTCTTGCACCCTTTTGTAGTGTCTGGTTTTTGTGGCGTCTTTCTTGTATATCGATTGTGTCTTTGTTCTGATTTTTTATGTTTTTTTATTGGCTCGGTTGGTCAAGGGTCACTGGAGTCAACTCTGTCAATTTGACAGACCTAGTACCAACCAGTCTAAAAAGTGGGAACTGTTCTTTTTGTCGTTCAATTTTACCTTTTATTTTTGCTGGGACGATTTTTGGGTGTGTGGGCAATGGCAGTTTTCCTTGTTGGCGTTCTGTTTCTGGTATATTTGGCCCTGTGAATGGTTCTAGGGTTATCTTTTTATGTCCCGTGTTTAGGGTTTCTGGTTTTGTGGGTGGTCACGAGGGTTTCACGTCTCCATTTGACGTTGTCGGGAAGGTGGACAGAGATAATCATGCTAGTGTCTCTTACATGGCGTCACTTCCACCATTTTCTTTAGGTGTCTGCACTAAACCTAGGGAACAGGATCACGTTTCAAAGTTGGTATCCTCCACAATTCCCGACAACCTTGACATTGATGCTTCCTTACCCTCTAACAAACCATGTGTTGGGGAGTCCTTTGTGTCGGATTATATGTGACCTTCTCAGGGTTTTGGAAGGGGCATTGTGTCTTCTGGTAAACCTTCCATTCCACCCTTTCACATGCGATCGCAGAAGATATCATTTGAACAGGTTAAGGGTGGTTGTCATGTTTTTTTTTTGGGAAAGGACATGACTGTGGACATGGTATTGGTGTTGTCCCTGAGGGCACTCGTTGGTCGGTTTGAGTACCTAAATCTCTCCCACTCGGCCATATTGGCTTGGGTACGTGACCACTAGAAGCCCCTTCTTAAGTTTGTTCTGAAGGTTTTGACTCTTGTCAATGGACGGGTTTTATTTCAGTTTTTGTATAAGGAGGACTGGCAGATCATTGAAGGCCAATATTGGGCACTCGGTCAAGATTCACTTGTTCTTAGTCGATGGCACGTTGGTTTTGATCCACACACTGAATGTCTGTATAAGTAGCATATTTGGGTCATTTTACCAGACTTTCTGATTCAATGTTGGAACTTGCAGGGTTTCATGGGTATTGCAAATTCCATTGGCAAGTTTATATTGATTGAAGACGATCAACTTTTGGGGTTTGAGCATTCTTCCCCACGGGTTCTTGTGGACATGGACTTGTCTGAGGGCCTTTCGGGTAATTTGGAGGTTATTTATGAGGGTGGGCCTTTTATCTAGTAATTAGATTACTGGAGGATTGACTTTAGATGTCATCATTGCAGAACGACGAGCCATTCAAAAATGTGTTGTCTTTCGTTGGGGTCTCAGGATGTTTTTTTGATGGTTGATGATAAGCCACTTGGTGATGCTCTAGTCCATCATGAAAAATTCTACTTTTTTTTTATTTCTCTAGATAAGGACTTGGCGCTAGAATTTGTGGGTAAATTTTCTCTTTCGATTCCTTTGTTGTTAAAATTTGTTTCCCCTGTTGAAATTTTAATTTTGATGTCTATCCCTGATGGGGATGGGTCGACTGTCATTTTATCTCCTGATACCAGGGAGGGGTCTCCTAGGGTTGTTTCATTACATGTGATTGAGGGGGAGGGTAGATATTCTATGCTTGGTGACGCGGTCCCTGTCATGGAGTACCCTATATCGTCTGCGCTGGTGGGGATTGTTCTCCTATTTTTTGTCCACGGGGCTTCCCACCTCTCTGCCCCGGTCCTGCCTTTGGTCTCGATATTGCTATGTCTCCTACGTCGATTTCGGATTATCCTTATGAGCAGGTCTTATCACTCTCGCTACCACTGGGTGTTTATGACTCTCTAAACTAGGCTCGTGAATCACCAATTGTTCCTCCTTCGACCCAATGCTTCCCCCTTCCTATATTTGTTGTGGATGAATCTTCTAGTCCCGACATTTTTCTTATATCTTCTATCAGAACTACGAATGTCTCTGTTCAGAAGACTTGGAAGTATTCTAAGGGTAACATGAAGGGTGTTAAATATTCCATCAGGGAGCATGCCTTTGTCAACCTGAGGGTTGTTCCCTTAAATTACCGAGGGTTGATCATCAGTTTTGGTCCTATTTCTCCTTCTACTACTCGGGATCTTAGAGACTCTAGGTCCCTTCTGTTGGTTACTCAATGAATTGTGTCTCATTCAATGTTTGTGGGAATAGCGAGGGCCCAAAATGTGATGCCATGAAATGTCTTCTTGACTCCATTCGACCGACTGTGATTTTTCTTCAGGAAACTATGTCAGTGGGGGTTTGTTCTTGTGATTTTTCTTACATTTATGTCTCGGTTGGCATGTTAGTGTTATTGATGCAATGGGACATTCGAGAGGTACATTGGTGGCATGGAATCCTCTTGTAGCTGACATCAAAGCACTTAATACTTGTGCAGGTATCCTACTATCAGGGAAATTGAAGGGCTTTGACCATTCTATACATTTACTTAATTTTTATGGGTCATATGCTAGCAGAGAAGGATTTTGGGACAATGTTAAGGCTTCTAATCTTCTCACTTTTCCACATCTTATTCTTGCGGGGGACCTTAACTTCACTTGGTCTTCAGATGAGGTATGGGGGGCTAGTCGTTCTCATGACCCTTTGGCCAACTATTTTATTTCTCTCTTCGGGGATGCAATGCTTTTGGATATTGCTCCGACAATCATTTCTCCTACCTGGTCAAATGGCAGATGTGGTACTTATGGAATCTCTAAGCGACTTGACCGATATTTTATGGAAAAATCTCTCTGCGATCAGATGGGTAAATATCAATCCTGGAACTATTCCACTAGATTCTTGTATCACAATGCCATCATTATTCAACTAAATTTTGATCGCGGTTTTGTGTCTTACCCTTTTAAATTCAATTTGACATGGTTGCTTGAGGATGACTTTAATACATTGGTTGTGGAATAGTGGGGCATTTTTATAGCTGAGGCTCCTCCTCATCTTCTACCAATGCATTATTTGATGTGTAAACTAAACAAGCTCTACCCATTAGTTATTGAATGGGAAAGGGCGATGAAACTTAAAGTAGATAAATCTTTATGTGAGGCTAAAAATTCTATATAGTCTCTTGAGGATGATTTGGGATCAGGTTTCTTTTCTGAGGACCGATCTCCAACACTCATGGAGTTGTTTTCACAGAAGCAGAAGATTATCTCTCACAAGGAGGAAACCCTCAGATAGAATATCTGAGCCATTTGCTTGAAGGATGGGGATTACAATACTAGATATTTTCACAACTTTGCAAATAGGAGAAGGCTTACAAATTCGATTTGGGAAGCTACCGATAATCAGGACAATCTGTTCTATGATCAAATATCCATCAAATCGGTGGGAAAAAAAGTATTTCTCATCACTATATAAAGATACATAGTCTTCCAATATTTGTGATCAGTTGTCTATCATTAAGTTTTTTCCTACTTTCTTTAACAGTGCAGACTGCAATGTTATTGGGGGCCCTATCACTTTGGTTGAGCTTGAGAAGACATTGAAGGGATTTTCCAAGGACAAGAGTTTGGGGCCTGATGGGTGGATGGTTGAATTCTATCTTCATTTCTTTGACATGTTAGGTTTGGAAATGGTGCAGGCCATTGAGGACACCAGATGCTCAGGGGTTATTCCTGACAACTTAAATAGCACCTATCTTACCCTTATTCTGAAGATGGATAGACCAGTATCCTTTGGTGACTACAAGCTGATTTCTTTATGTAACCTCTTGTATAATATTATCACTAAGATTATTGTAGAATGATTAAAACCAGTCCTTGGTAATTTCATCTTGGCTAAACAACTTGGGTTTCTACTGAATCGTCATATACTGGATGCGGTTGGTATTGTTTAGGAAGTTTTAAATTTGGTAAATTCGAGCAAATTATCTACTCTTATTCTAAAACTGGATTTGGAGAAAGCATATGACAAGGTGGACTAATCTTTCCTTAGGATGATTTTTTATAGGTGGGTCATACCGTATAATTTACTCAATGGATTATGTCGTGTGTGACTTTGGCCAACTTTGGTGTGTTAATGAACAACTCTCCTACAAAGTTTTTTATAGGCTCCTGTGGTATTCATCAAGGTTGTCCTCTTTCGCCTTATCTCTTTTTATTGATAATTGAAGGCCTCTGTAAGCTACTTATCTAGGCCAAGACAACAAATCTGATCAAAGGTATTAAAGTGTCGAGTTCCATATATTTGACACATACTCTTTTTGCGGGCGATGTATTGATTTTTGGTGATGGTAATGCCACATAGTGGATTCACATTAAGGGTTTGGTTGATCTTTTTTGTGGGGCATTGGGAATGTCCATAAACTCCCATAAGGCATGTTTTAGCCATTTTAGGATCAATCAAGGGATCATTGATGAGATTTCTCTACACTATCCTTTTAATTTGTGAAATCTTGATGTTGGTTTTACTTATCTTGGTTTCCATCTTAAACCAAATAATTACTTGCGGGAGGACTGGTCCTAGTTAGTCAAGAAATTTCATAGGCATATGAATCGATGGATGTTGAGGTGGTTAGCTCTCAGGGGAAGAGTCACACTAGTCACATCGGTTCTACAATCCATTCGTGTATATTGGTTTTCACTGTTTTGTGTCCCAGCTAGGGTCTTGCTGGATCTTCGTCGTTCGATGTTCCAGTTCTTATGGGTAGGTACACATGATATTACTAAGTATCATTTGGAGGGATGGGAGTCTCTTTCAAATCCTAATTCTTGGGGTGGTTGGGGGATTAAGCAACTCGGCTTATTCAATCTATCATTGTGTGCAAAGAGCTTGTTAAGAGGTCTTACGAATTATGGTTTATTGGGGAATATCATTAAAGCTAAGTATATGAGAATATTACCATTGGAGTTATGGCTCCAGGAAGCAAATTTTAAGTCTTCTTTTTCATCGGCCATTTAGCGTAGTCTGATGTCAACTTTACCACTTAATTTAAAAGACTTATGCTGGAAAATTGGGAGAGGAACTATTATATACATTGGAATGGATCCGATCGTGGGTATACAACAATATTCCTTATATCAGGCTCTCTTTTCTCAGCTACACTGCAGGAATTTGGTTGCATTGAAATAGGTCTACGTTGTGGGTGTGAATTCGGAACCAAGATAGGTGTCATCGGAGGATCTAGGCCTATATGGTGTCTTGGCTATGGAATGGGACACCTATACTTATCATCTCTATGCAGTTGGTATCATCCTTTCGAAGGATTGTGATCAAATGGTATGGTCTGTAAACAAACATTTGGTGTTGTTACAATGAAATTCGCCAGTCTCTCTCTGATTAAACAACGATGGGAGCCAGAGCTAGTGTGGTGGTATACTGCTTTATGGAAAGTTAAGATCCCAATTAATACCAAATGTTTCATTTGTCCTTGTCTTCGACACAAAATTTTAACATGGGATTCTCTGCAATGTCATGGTTTCTCCAAGCCTGGGCGATGTGTTCTTTGTCTATCAGCATTGGAGACAAATCAACACATGTTTGGTAATTGTGCGTTTTTCCAGAAGATAGGGAAATTATTTTGCAAAAGTTCAAATTGTTCTTGGAAATGGGTTGCTAGATGTATGGCTGAAAACTTGAAGCACTGGTCGAAAAACCCACAGTTGACTCTTGTTATTCCAATTATCCTCATGTGGGAGGTTTGGCATGCCAAGAACACTTGCAGTTTTCAACAAGAATCTGTGGATGTCACTCTTATTGTTCTTAAGGATAGCTCTTATTTTGTGCATCATGTGGGATTCTTGGTCATGGAGAAGCACAAGAACATTCGAGATCGTCCATTATTGAATGATGCTATGGTTGGATTCTTTGATGATGCAGAGAAGGATGGTTTTTGTGGGGAAGGCATGGTTCTTAGGTTGGATATGAATCATTCATTTCAGTTACACATGGATGTAGGACGAGGCATGTTGGAAATATGGAAGATAGCATTATTGGCATTGATGTCAATATATACACTATTGGTGACATTTGGTAAAAATGCTATACACTATCAATACATGCTCTGTTTGAGTGAATCTTGATCCTTTGGGTAAATTGTCCAAGGTTGGGTTGACTGTATATGATTCTCAAGTTCATATAGGTGCTACTCCAGAGTACATGGCTGGCCATTACATGCTACTGCACCTGGAAGCAAAACTACATATATTGCTGGTCTTATGAAGAACACAGGGATAATATATGCTAATAAATTGAAAAACTCAAGAGGTAGCTGAAGCAAAATACAATAAATGGGACAAGAAATCTGCACCATTTGGATGGGATGTGTTCAACCAAAAGTCTCTATATAATGCCTAAAAAAATTCACCAAAAAAAAATCCCTCTCACTGTGGATAACTACACAAAGATGAAAGAAACTAATCGAGAATTTTATCGGGATGGTTCAAGTCTGCAATATGGAAAGCTACCAAAGCTTCCATAAGAGAACATAGAAAAAATGGATGTAGGAGCCACAGAGGATGATAATAATGGCGATGTGTAAGCTAGATTCATTTGAGTTCCAAGATGCAAACACCACCATTGTTGATTTTGAAGAACACGCAGGCATGAGGAAATAGCCATGACAAAGAATGAAGCAAGAAATCTGGCAAACTCAATGGATGCACGCTAGCAGGCTTAATGACATTAACAACTAATTTATGTTAATGATAAAATAGATGGTGGTGAAAACTAAGAAGATCTATTGATATTGATATCTGGTTATCTAAATGCAAATTTTGGAGATATCGACATAATCCTTTCAAAGATGAATGCTGCAAAATGAACTATGAAATAGATAATGATGGTCATGGCTATGGCTCTGTTTGAATCTTAAATTAACAACCAATAGAATACTTGATCCTTATCAACATTTCCATTAACAGGGAAAAATCTCAACCACAGAGATCATCATTGGAGGAATATCAAAAGCATTGCATATCGAGACTCAGCAGCCATCGAATCAAATGATCAATGATGGAGATCAAGTTTCGTATTGGATTTTATCCCATATTGGTTACATGGAAGAGTGTTTATGGGTTTATATACACCATTCTAACTAACTCTATTTGATGCGTAGTGCAAGGGATAGTGTGGGGCCTCTAGGTGTTTGGACTCCACGAGAAGATCACCAGGTCGGAGCTCGGGATGCCTGTGTGGAACCCTATCCCTTTTGTACAAGTGGAAACTTGGTCGTGAATGTGGATTGAAGAGTAGTCAAATATCTGACTAGATCTTAAATGAAACAAGCAATTGTAAACACATAAATGTCACCGATGAAAACATTAGCGAAGTCAATGGACAATTCAAAAATACACAGTCTTCTCTGTACCATATTGTGCATACTTATGTTTTGGTAGAGAGATTAGGTCCAGCTATAAATGCAAACAAAAGTTTTGTCGTGAGAATAGTGATTCCAAGTGGGTTTTGAATCAGAGGATAAACAAGAAGTCATAGCCATTCGTGAGTCCTGCTGTAGCCATTCATGAGCCATCTAGCCATCACTAGCATGCTAGCTGCCATGTATTGATGATTAGAGCTGATCTTATAATCTGGTTTGTCGTTTTAAACCACAGATAATCAAAGTATACCTATGAGGAGAGAGCCCATCAGTTGTGGGTTGGATTATGGAGGATCAAGGATTAGTCATCAGATCAATTGAAAAGGAAAGTTCTTTTGTAATTCCAATACAGGCCCTAATTTTGAAAAGGGTTTTAATTGTGTTGTGATAATTATTCATTGGAATTAAGGTGAGACCAGCCGAGAGAGATACAGACATGTCATTGTAGAAGCAAGAACAGTTAAAACATTAGATAGCAGTTAAAATGAAGTAACTAATCATCGATATGTTGAAAGGGTTGAAAATGAAATTACCTCTCATTGTTGAAAGTAAAAGTAAATTGAAATGTCATAAAGAGATAAAAAAAAGGGGGGGGGATTAATTTGAAGATATGAAGAGGCACATTTATGAAAAGACATAATTAGTTAAATAGAGTTTAATAAAGAGACATGTTCTTTTGAAAAGTTACATTGTTTATGACTATTGGAGTATATATAGAGGAAACATATTCACTCAAAAGTGTACCTCGGTGGATTATTTTGTATCTTGGTAGTTATTCTATCCATGGATTTGAACCTAGTGTTCATCTCTAAACAGATTAGAATCTGTTGACAGGTTGAAGCTTGTCAGAGGATTGTATTCCTCATTACATGCTGAGCCATGTATACAAGCTGGGTCTTGTAAGAGAACTGGGTTTCTCCATCTAGCTGGGACTAGTTAATTATTTATAAAACAGAATTATCTTTTGATATTTTTAGGTTTAATATCTCATTTATATATATATATATATATGATTGGAAATGTTATTGACTATTTAATGTCATTTGTGCTTTGGAAAATAAGTTTTTTAATAGACAGTGACTCTCTTCCCCCCCCCCGCTCTCAGTGTCTGATACCTGTTTAATTATTGGTATTAGAGGTAGTTGTCTTTGAACAACTCACTGCTAGAAGGCTGATCCTATGGGAAAAACAAGTCCATTTTTAAAAAAAAAGGGCCAAGCACTATAATTAAAAATACGTTCCAGAATCAACATTTTAAAAGATGGGTGGAAGTTTGAAAACATTGCTTGAACCAAGTATAGATGTTCAAGTTCCATTATTTGATGGAGTTGTTTATGTCGATTGGAGAGAAGCTGTGAAGAAGCAATTGAAGTCCAAAGGAGCACATGTGTGGGATGCTGTAGCAAGTAAGAAGTGGTACTTGAAGAACAAAACCAGAATGTCAAAAAATGATAAGAGATTCAAGTCTATTGCTTTGAAAACCATCAAGAAATCCTTGTAAAATGATGTCAAGATAAATATTGGTTTCTACACTATTGCCAGAAATCTATGGCTTAAGTTAGAAGAAACATATCAAGCAAAAGATCAAAGACCAGAAGAAGACAGGAATAAAAAATCCAATGAAGATAGAAGAGAAGATTTGAAAGATGATGAAGAGATAAATGGTACTTCAATTTGCAGCACTTCTATTAGTGAAAAATCTCATGATGAAGGAGATGACCTCATAGAAAACACTGGATTAGAACTTCATGAACAATCATATTGTAGCAGTCATGATGATATAGACATATTTAAAGAAAAGTGGGAAAACTTATCAATCCTTAAAAATCAGGCTACAATAACTAAACATGAGGACTTAAATAAATTAAAGGAAGATTTCCTTACTACAATTGAAGATGCAAAGAAGAAATTAATTTTTTATCCTAAAGATGTTTTTGATAAGATTGAAAACAAGTTTATGGTCACTCTAAGTGAGCTTGAAACTGTTTTCAAGATCAATGAGTTACTTCAAGGATTGTGGACGGATTCCAAAAATTCCAGAAGAACATGCAAGAGTCTAGTAAATACAAAAAATGACTTGAAGATACTAAAGGATAAGTTCCATGCACTAACAAATAAACATGAGGCTGCTGAGATGATATTGAATGAGCAAAGGATCCAGCTAGATGACAAGGAAAAAGAATTGAAGAACACTTTCTCTAGTTTTAATTTACAATTGGAAAACAAAATTATTGAAATAAAAGAGGTAAAATCTGAAGTCTTTAACCTTAGAAGACAAATTGAAGATAATGAAAGAGGGCTTCCTAACCAAGAGAACCAAATGAGAGGAAGGGAGCCTATAGAGAGGCAAAATTTACTGGATTGGAAGAAGAACCTACAAGAAAGACAAGTAAGGCTTATAGAAGGACAAAGGTCACCAAATCAAAGAGAAGAATATTTGAATATGGCCATGAAATAGTTTGAGAAGGAATTGCAGGAGGACAAGATGAAGATTGAAAAAGATCATGCAACCTTAAAGGAGAAAGAGGCTAGGTATCAAAGGATGGTTTCCTTAGCTTCTAGGAAAGAGGATGCTACTAAAGAAACATTTATTATTAACAAATAAGAGGAATATTTTGCATGTCTCACAAATGATGAGATGAAAAAAAGAAAACCAAACAAGCATCTAGAAGACACTGAAGTAGAAGAGAAAAGATTAAATGATAAAGTTTTGGATCTAACAAGAAGATATGAAACAAAAAATATTGAACAAAAGATCCAACTTGAAAATAAAGAATTGGAGTTGAAGACAGTCCTCTCTGAACTTAGACATCAAAAAGAAGAGATCAAGGGTTTAAAGACCAAAGTTGATGATCTTACTAAAGAAGGTCAAATACTAAAGGATTGTGGCAACTCAAAAACCTATGTTGAAAAACTTGAAGGGACAAGTGAAATAATTTCAAATATGAACATTCAAATTGAAGAAGCTAAAAGATTTGAAGAAGTTATGAAAACTCAATTAAATGATAAAGAAAATTTCTGTCAAAAACTCAAGCTTGAACTGGAAAAAGGTCAAGAGTGAGGATGGATCTACATGTCTCACAGGAAGTGAGACAAAGAAAAGCTATGCTAGAGCTCTTAAAGATACATTCACAAAAAATGGAGAAATGAAAGCAATGGATTACCCTCAATTCACACATATCTCTCCATATAAGGGAAATGAGAAGAGAAATCTATATAATAGCTCACCTATTTTAGATGAAATTTTGAGTAAGAAAAGACCAGCCCATGACAGAACTAGTCTTCAATACAAAAAGCATAAACAAGTTGAGGATGGGACTTCTCTGTCCAAGTTTGAGGAGGATACTTCCTCATCAGAAAAACAGAGTGCAATTACAAATTAGATTCCAAATCAAAATTTTGCCATGAGAATGAATTATGGAGGACAAAGGCTAAAACATGAAGCAAATAAAAAAGGAAGATTATCATATCATACTAATACTTGGTATGGTAACACATTCAATGGCTACTGCTCTACTTGTCATGAATATGGACACAGTGTAGTGGAATGTAAAGATCATGAAAAGAAAACTCAAAAAAATTCCTCTAAAAAGACAAAGTGTTGGAGATGCAAGCTTGTTGGGCATACAACAAAGTTTTGTCACTCTATAAGGTGTTTCAAGTGTGAAGTATTTGGGAACAAAGCACAAAATTGCATGAATCCAAAGACCCAATACAATCAAAAGGAGGATGCTCCAAGGAATCAAAGAAGGGATTTGAAAAGAGACAACATACAAACTCCAGAAGGCAAGATGTCTCATGACATGTCTTTAAAAATGGAATCTGAGCAAATCCATAAGAAGTCAAAAGTGACAAGTCCAAAGAGAAATATAAAGAAAGTTTGGAGACCAAAGACAAGAGGTCTTAATCCTCATGTCAAAATAGGTGACTCTTATGGAAAGGAATCTCTAGAAGAAGACACTCGAGTCTATAAATGATGACCACACCATTGTTGAGGAAAATCCAAGTAATAAAGAGGAATTGCAAATGACTCTTTTACTTTGTTAAAAAGTTCTTATTGGATGTCAGTCTAAACAAAAATTGTCAAAATCAAGTTCCATCAACTCAGGGGGAGAGTGTTTCAGAAATTTGTTGACATTGATGACAATGTTAGTATTGGTTATGTATGTCACTGGTTTTCAACCAAAAATATAAGGCAAGAAGGCTGAAACATTGCAGATCCACGGTTAGATATTTGAAGGTGGATATTAGTCTTATGTCTAACATTGTTAGAAGCTCTTTTGGGTTCATTAAGGGGCAAGTTGAACAACAATCTTGGCTAAGTTTCTATTGTAAACTTGGAGTAGCCATGGAGCATCCATTTGAGAGGATTTGAAGAAGCTGTTAGCACCATTTTAGTTCTGCCGTAGTAAGCCTCATTGCCTGGAAATTCTAAGTTTCTCTTGAGGATTAAATGGTTTTCAGACATTCCTCATTAAAACAATTTATAAAAATTTTCGTGAGAAAAAGTTAAAGGATTTTGGTTAAGAAGGAGATATTTTATAGAGACAAATTATTCATTATGAATAATGTTTACAAAAATTCATGAAATATATTTTGTTAAAGGAGGCTAAAGGTTATGTTTTATAAAAATAAACCAAATTTATTTTTATAAATCCAAAAAGAATTTGGATATTTTATGGAAAAAGTAAATGGGATATTTTACCAAGAGGTATTTTAGGCAAAGCCCAAGCGCTCAAGAAATTATGATGTCACTTTGTTTCTTAGCATAAAGTCAAATTGGGCTTGCACACCAACCTACCACTTTTGCAGAAAAATTAAACATAGATCAATGGCTCATATCAAACTCAATCACATCCAACGGCCAAAATAAATTTCGCATTGTGAAGTTGTGCGGAGCAATTAAATTTTTCAATTTGCGAAATGATGTTAAATGGTAGATAGGTTTTGACGATTAGATTGGCAGGTGAGGAAAATCCATGGATAAAATAAATTTCACATTATGAATATGCACGAGATAATGAACTTTTTCAATTTGTGAAATCATTTAAAAGCCCGCATATTTCAATGGCCACGATATGGCTGGGAAAGGATGAACGGCGTGAATGTATTTCGCATTGTCAACTAGCAAGGAGAAATGAAGTTTTACAATTCGTGAAATTTTAAATGGTGGGAAGCTTAGGGTACGTGTTGAATTGGAAAGGCAAATTGATGGTTGTAAATCTTTTTGCTAGATGGAAATGCTATTTAGTTAATGGTTCAATATTGGACGGAATGAGCAAATAAAAACATGTGTTTTTATCCCATTCTTTGAGAACGAGATCAGTGATCCTAAATGTTTCCGTTCAGAGAAAATTAAGAGTGTTTAGAGTTCAATGGTTCTACACTTTGTTTGAGTCTGGTGATAACAATTTTCAGATAGCATATTTATCATAAAGAGCGTTTACAGGCGTTTTTTAAAGCGACGGGCAAATTTTTCCCTTTAAATGACTATTTTAGTCAGTTATTTCAATCAATTTTTTATGGAAAACCATAAAGAATTTTCCAAAATTGAATGAGGTTTCTCTTAATAACAGGATCATGTTCAATAACCTCTCTCATTTTTTACCCAGGTCATATGGGTTAGGAGAAAAAAAGTGATTTTTACAGGCTATGTTTTAGGTTTTCCAAAGGACTATTTCAGACATCACACTCAAAGAATTTTTTCAGCCAAATGGAGTTGAATTTTAGGAAAATGAGAGATGTTTTTCTTCATCACAGGCCTATATACAAAAACCTCCTTCATATTTTATACCGGTATCACAGGTTTGGAGAATTTAAAATATCTTCACAGGGTAGTTTTCCAGAAATTTACAGTTTTACTGTCTGAGTCATCAGTTTCAAAAGCAGATCCTGAGGAGGTGGAGCTGAATCAGAGGAAAATAAGACATGGGTTTTGTTGGAAACATGACCAATTACAAAATCCTCTTTCAGGTTTTGCACAGCTATCACCATATGGGATGTGCAAGAGGGGATTTTAAGCCTGTTTTTCTAGTAGTCCAAATTTTATTTTTTTCTTATGTGAATCGTGGTGTGTAGGCCACGTCCGAAGTTTTTTAGAAGATGTTCTCCAGTTTTTAACAAATTTTGATTCCTGAATGTCGGTTTTGGAAGTCCAAAATGCTATAAATGTACTTCCTGAAGAAGGAGAATGGATTGAAACCAATGTAATTTTGTCGTGTATGCTTTCAAGAGAATTTTAATTAAATTGCAGAGCTGAGGTTGGTGTTTCATACAGGGATTCATGTGTCGTTCATTTTTGCAGTCTATTGCTTCATTTATTATGTGAATGTTTTTCCATTTTATCTCTCCCATTTTGTTTTCTTTCATATCTGAACGTAGTGTATAACAGTTTGGAATTCATACTTGCTATGCTCCGTCTGTTGTTTCAGATATTCACCAAAGTTTTCTTCTAAAGTTAATACAGAATTCATTTTTCAATGCTCTGTGTTGATGGTATGTTCATGTTCTTCTTTTCCACCAGACAATTATAAATTGACTGTGATCGAGTGGCTATCTTGCCCCTGTGCTGAAATCGCTTGCATAAGTTCTGTTTATTTTTGTTACATATCTTGAATCGCCCAATGGTTCTGTGTTTTGTTTCAACCAATTTTACAAACAATTTATAGTTTCACTTGTATATATCTAGCATTGTTAACATTTGGTGAGAGATCTCTCTCGGAAGAGCAAAAGGCCAGTTCTCTCTTCGAAAGTGGTTTTTCTATTACCTGGGAGCAAGCCTTCCAGAACCTTTGGCTCAATTCTATTGCTAACAGAAGCTTTTTGTGACAATTGAGGAGCAGTGTTGAGATCAAACACTACTTATGAAACAGTGATCAAAGAAGCAGAGTGCTACACACAGGTTGAGTGGATGAAATAAACTCTACAAGATATTAAGGTTGTGTTTTAAGAACCCACTATCATCCATTGTGACAACACAAGTGCCATAAGTTTGTCCAAAAACCCTGTCCAACACTCCAAGGCAAAACATATTCCTATAAAATATCACTATTTAAGAGAGCAAGCTGCAAGCAAGAATATCAGACTTGAATATATTCTGACTCAGGAATAAGTGGCAGACATATTTACTAAGCCCTTGAACAGGGATGTGTTTGAGCATCTCAGGAAAAATCTAGGCGTAATTCCCTCTCCAAATTAAAAACAAAAAATGTGATGCATCTAGATAGCGGGAGATGGCAATTACTGTCAGGAGGAGTCTATTAGCCCTTTTCCCTTGATGTCAAAGGGGGAGAAATGAATGGTACTACAGAGTATTTCCATCAATGCCAAAGGGGGATATTGTTGGCAATATGGAAGATAGCATTATTGGCATTGATGTCAATATATACACTATTGGTGAAATTTGGTAAAAATGCTATACACTATCAATACATGCTCTGTTTGAGTGAATCTTGATCCTTTGGGTAAATGGTCCAAGGTTGGGTTGACCATATATGATTCTCAAGTGCATATAGGTGCTACTCCAGAGTACATGGCTGGCCATTACATGCTGCTGCACCTGGAAGCAAAACTACATATATTGTTGTTCATATGAAAAACACAGGGATAATATATGCTAATAAATTGAAAAACTCAAGAGGTAGTTGAAGCTAAATACAAGAAATGGGACAAAAAATATGCACCATTTGGATGGGATGTGTTCATCCAAAAGTCTCTATATAATGCCTACAAAAAGCACACCAAAAAAACATCCCTCTCAATCTGGATAACTGCACAAAGATGAAAGAAACTAGTCCAGAATTTTATCAGGATGGTTCAAGTCTGCAATATGGAAAGCCACCAAAGCTTCCAGAAGAGAACATAGAAAAAATGGATGCAGGAGCCACAGAGGATGATAATAATGGTGATGTGTAACCTAGATTCATCTAAGTTCCAAGATGCAAACACCACCATTGTTGATTTTGAAGAACACGCAGGCATGAGGAAATAGCCATGACAAATAATGAAGCAAGAAGTCTGGAAGACTCAATGGATGCATGCCAGTAGGCTTAATGACATTAACAACTAATTTATGTTAATCATAAATAGATGGTGCTGAAACCTGAGAAGATCCGTTGAGATTGATGTCTGGTTATCTAAATGTATATTTTGGAGATATCGACAAAATCCTTTCAAAGATGAACGCTACAAAATGAATTGTGAACCATATAATGGTGGTCATGGCCGCGGCTCTGTTTGAATATTCACTTGACAACCAATAGAAGACTTGATCTTTATCAACATGTCCATTAACAAGGAAAAATATCAATCATGGAGATCATCGTTGGAGGAATATCAAAAGCATTGCAGATCAAGACTCAGCAGTCGTCGGATCAAATGATCAATGGTGGAGATCAAGTTTTATATTGGCCTTTATCCCACATTGGTTACGCGGAAGAGTGTTTATGGGTTTATATACACCATTATCACTAACTCTATTCGACACGTAGTGAAAGAGATAGTGTAGGGGCTCTGGGTGTTTGGACTCCACGAGAAGATCACCAGCTCGGAGCTCGGGACGCCTATGTGGATCCCTATCCTTTTGGTACAACTGGAAACTCGATCATCAACATGGATTGAAGAGTAGCTGAATCTCTGAATGGATCTTAAATGAAAAAAGCAATTGTAAACACATAAATGTCACCGATGAAAACACTAGTGAAGTCAATGGACAATTTGAAAATACACAATCTTCTCTGTACCATATTGTGCATACTTATGTTTTGGCAAAGAGGTTAGGGCCAGCTGTAAATTCAAACAAAAGGTCTATCGCGAGAATAGTGATTCCAAT
The DNA here is from genome assembly GCA_001517045.1 of Pseudotsuga menziesii. Taxonomy (NCBI): domain Eukaryota; kingdom Viridiplantae; phylum Streptophyta; class Pinopsida; order Pinales; family Pinaceae; genus Pseudotsuga; species Pseudotsuga menziesii. Next base: position 212,256 of record LPNX010598546.1, read on the forward strand.
TGGGTTTTGAATCGGAGAATAAACGAGAAGTCGTAGCCATTCGCGAGTCCTGCTATAGCCATTCATGCACCATCTAGCCATCACGAGCATGCTAGCTGCCATGTATAGATGATTAGAGCTGATCTTATAATATGGTTTGTCGTTTTAAAGCATAGATAATCAAAGTATACCTATGAGGAGAGATCCCATTAGTTATGGGTTGGATTATGGAGGATCAAGGATTATTCATCAGATCAATTGAAAAGGAAAGTTCTTTTGTAATTCCAATACAAGCCCTAATTTTGAAAAGGGTTTTAATTGTGTTATGATAATTATTCATTGGAATTAAGGTGATACCAACGGATAGAGATAAATACATGTCATTGTAGAAGCAAGAACAATTAAAACATGAGATAGCAGTTAAAATGAAGTAACTAATCATGGAGATGTTGAAAGGGTTGAAAAATAAATTACCTCTTATTGTTGAAAGTAAAAGTAAATTGAAAAGTCATAAAGAGATAAAAAAAAAGGAGGGGGATTAATTTGAAGATATGAAGAGGCACATTTATGAAAAGACATAATTAGTTAAATAGAGTTTAATAAAGAGACATGTTCTTTTGAAAAGTCACATTGTTTATGACTATTGGAGTATATATAGAGGAAACATATTCACTCAAAAGTGTAGACGGTGGATTATTTTGTATCTTGGTAGTTATTCTATCCATGTATTTGAACCTAGTGTTCATCTCTGAACAGATTGGAATCTATTGACAGGTTGAATCTTGTCAGAGGATTGTATTCCTCATTACATGTTGAGCCATGTATACAAGTTGGGTCTTGTAAGAGAATTGGGTTTCTCCATCTAGTTGGGGCTAGTTAATTATTTATAAAACATAATTATCTTTTGATATTTTTAGGTTTAATATCTCATGTATATATATATATATATATGATTGGAAATGTTATTGATTATTTAATGTCATTTGTGCTTTGGAAAAGAAGTTTTTTAATAGACACTGATTCACCCCCCCTCTCAGTGTCTGAGACTTGTTTAACAAGGCACAAATACTAGAGTTGAACTATTGGCCCTATGGGGATTACTATACTTTGTGAGATGTAGATAGATTCAAGGGATACATGTGTTGGGGGACTCTAAGGACATTGTGGATTGGAAATTACGTGTTCATACTATACAATCTGTTGAACTTTTCCATTGGTTGGGACGTGTAAAGGGGTTATTTTCCATTTCCACAACTTGAAATTTCACCACATTTATAGGGAATATAATAATCTGGTTGATGACTTCTCTAAGGAGGCCATTGGTCTTGGGGGTGGCATGATCTCTTGGGAGGAACTATTTGATGGTTGTCATATTGAATATGGCTGCTTGAGACTACACTGATTTTCATTTGTCTTCCATGGATGTAGTATTTAGTAGACTTAGATATGATTACTATGTTATCGTAATAGTATGAAGTTGTGACTATGAAATATAGTTGTATGCTTACTCTTGGATAAGAGCGGTTTCTTTTGCTCAGCCACATAATGAACCAGATGATGATATGTGTTGATATTCTGATGGATTTTTGTCCTCCATATGTAATCAAGTGTTGTATCAAGGCATGATTTTATTAATATAAAGTTGTCCTTTTCTTTGTGAAAAAAAAAATACTATAGTCATATAAACCAGTATTTACATTCAAAAGATACAAAATAGTGATCATCGTATTAGATCAGTCCTTTAATAAAGATAGGGCCCAAAAGGTTCATAGTTTTTAGTGGTAACTAGATATGGTTGTTGAGAATAAAATATTCTTGTATGGGTGAGTCCAATCACCCCTTAGAAAAATCAAAATGGGACAAGACTTGGATCATATGCAAGAATGTTTTGATCATTTGAATCCCATCTCAGCCAAAAAGTTTCTAGCTGCTGAAGGCCAATTTTAGAAAGTTTATCGTCTTCCATATTCATCTCCTTGTAGATATGTTGATAACTAATAGAATCATAGAGGGAAGATATTATATGGAGATCCCCAATAATGGCGTCAATGTTGGAATCACAATTGTCATTAGACCAAAACCTGCAGGTGTTAATCTCCTCCACGATCGCCAGATTTAGGATCTTGGGAGGCGGTTATTCCATGTCACGAAACTCACGAGGAGTGTTGAACCCAATGTCCAACAGTATCCCCCTGAATGCAATCCGAGGAGTTTCGAACCCTTGACCTGTTTCTCTAATACTAATTGTTGGAATCACAATTGTCGTTAGACCAAAACCTGCAGGTGTTAATCTCCACCAAAATCACCAGAGTTAGGATATTGGGAGGTGGTTAGTCCATGTCACAAAACTCAAGGGGAGCGCTCCAATTTCCAACAGTATGGGTGGATATTATGATGTTTCTTTTCTTTATTCAACTAGTCAATAACCATGAGCAAGTTTCCACTAATTTGAATATCACGAACGCCAATACTATGTGTAGGTAGAAGAGTATACCTGAGGGAAATGAGTTCTGCATGATTGTGGGTGGCACTTCCAAGTTCAACTGCAAATTTGTAAACCTTTGAATCATTGATGTAAATGATTCCCCCAACACCTCCTTTTGTAGATGAGTCCTATGAAGCTCCATCCAAGAAGGCCCGACAAATTTCCTTATCAATGGTGAGATCTCTAATAATTCTCTATTTGTTTTGGATGACATCCTGTGGAAGTAAGTTGTGAATCCCCAAGGGTCTATTACCAAATACATCAGGGTGAACATATTTGTCCTAGAAGATAGATAAATTTATGGAATACCAAACTAACCAAATCACAATGATAGGGAGAGATTGATAGTTGTCAAATAAAGAATTGTGCAGCTAGATGTAAAAGGCCTCCAACAAATCTTGACCGTGCAAGTAAAACTGCATCCCACGTAACCTAGAGATGTACCTCCATATGGAGGAAATATAATAATAATCGATAAACAAATGTTTAATAGAATCCTCATGTAGTTTGCATAGGACACACCATCTAGGACCGATCCAAAATCGATGAGTCATGACGTCCGATGTTGGAATAGATCTGTGCAAAGAAATCCATAGAAAGAGTCTAATCTTAAGAGGGAGTTTAAGGTACCAAATAGAGTAATTCCACCATGACGATATAGGATGATCTTCTAGAGATCGAAACTGTTGATAACCTCGGTTTAACTGAGAGATGACTTTTTTAAATATCTTGTACCAAATAAGTTTGTCAGTCTCATCATTAAATCAAATGAAATAGATCTTTAAGAATGAAATATATCTGTTCCATAATATATTGTCATCCCGGTCGAAGGACAGATCTTGAGTGGTCATCCAAATAAGACTATGTGTAGTTGGGTCTTGTCCAACATAGATTTGAGAAAGGTGGATAAAGTTCTTGGAGTGAAGATATTGACATAGGCGATTAGGAAGAGTGTAATCAGAGCAACCAACCCAGGGGTCTTTCCCAATAAGAAGTTTCCTACCATTTCCAATTTTCCATATTAATTAGTCACCAATAAGATGGAACGATTTAATGTGTGAGCTCTAGGAAGAAGAATCAACATTGGGCTTCTTATCAGGTGAGCAGATACATTCCACCATGCTTAGCATCTTGATGTATTTTTGAAAAATGATGGATGCCCATAAGCCTTGTCCATTGGTAACACACCAAATACCTTTTGCAATTAGGGATTTTGCGAAAATGTGTGGGTTTTTGAAGCCCTACCCACTTATTTGTTTGGGAATAAAAATTTTGTTCCAAGAAGTCCAAGAAAATGACTTGTCCTCGACATTACTTTTCCATAAGAAATTATATCTTATCTTTCTGATATGTTTAATGGCCCCTGTAGGAATATGACCTAAGGATTTCCCATAAACCGGTAGGGCCTCCAGAACAGTCTTCATAAGGATATACCTCCCACCTCTAGATAGCCATTTATTATACCATAGCTGAAAATGATTCTCCATTTTTCCTATGAACCAAGACCAATCACGTCTCTGATATGCACTTGGTTTTAGGATATAAAAGGTATTGTAGGCCATCCTGAAGATCCACTTCTAGCCCAATGTAAAGTATTTGAAATGAAACTAGAACCATCAAAATATAGGTTAATTATCGAAAACAAGATTTCCTTACATCTAAAAGCATACATGTGACTTCAGAAAACCAATCCAGAATGGATCTAATATGTAGAAGGTCATTACTAGTACCATCGGAGAAGATGAGAATGTCATCGACGAAGAACAAATGCGTGATGGAGAGTTGGTCCAATTTTTTGATACCACAAATATGTCCAATAGATTGAGCTGGGGTTAAATATCTACTTAATCCCTCCATAACAAGTATAAATGGTAAAGGCACCAAGAGACACCCCTTCCTAAGACCACGCTCAGGCATTAAAAAGGCTAAGGCAGATCCATTAATTTGAACAACAAATGAGACTGATTTAAAGCAAGAAGAGACCCAATTGATGAAAGGTTTAGCGAATCCAACCTAATGAAGGATCAAACTAAGGAAAGACCAATTAACATGATCATAAGCCTTAGTTAAATCCACTTTTAGGATGGCCACATGTAGCTTTTTAATCTTCGTCGAATATATCACTTCTTGAGCACATCCAATTGCATCATGGATCTGTCTACCTTTTAGGAAGGAAAACTACTCTCTAGATATTTCCTTAGCCAAAATAGGTTTTGTATGATTCACAATTATTCTAGCAATGAGCTTATACACACAATTACAGAGGGATATAGGACTATACTGTTCCCATTTAGTTGCATGATCCACCTTAGGAATAAGAGCGATGAAAGTGGAATTAAAAGCAACTGAAACTTTACCTTATTTTTGAGACTCCTCCATAACAACAAGAATGTCATTTCCAAATATATCCATGAAACCAATGAAGAATTCGATTGGCCATCCATCCATCCCCAAACTTTTATCTTTCTGAATATCATTGATCGCCAATTTGAGCTCCTCCATGTTGATTTGGTCCATAAGACGTTGGTTCTACTCCAAATCAACCATATTTTGGTAAAGATGAAGGAGACCGAGTGTGTTCTCAGTAGATTCCTAATCATACGCCTAATATTGGTGCTTGGAATGGCGAACCCCGTCTCTAGACAAGTCCTAAAAAATCCTTAACTTCCCCACTGTCCTCTGAGTCCAGCTTCCAGATAGTATTAATATTTTGTTTATGTTTAGAATAATTCTAAAAATATTTAGCATTGTCATCACCCTTTTCAATCCATATGGTCCGACTTTTTAATCTCTAGGAGGATGCGTTTTCATCAAGTATTTTTGTGCGCTGGATATCCAACTAAATGATTCGCCTCTTTTGTGAAATTGATATAAAACCCTGTAAGAAATTAGAAGCAAAAATCTTCTCCCAGAAAATGACCCTATGGAGATATGGACCATAGACATTAAGGAATAAATAAGAAAGACTAGTTTCCATGGAGAAGAGGTTTGTGCATATACCCGAAGGGATAGACCAAGAATTAGTGCATAACAAATATTTGGCTTTCCATCCAATTATAAGGCCTCCAAACCTACCTGCGGCGTCAAGATTAACAAAATCCCAACCTGGAAAATATTTCTTCATATCCAAATGATACCATCACCGCATGCTAATGTTTCTTGAATTAAAACAACAGAGCAGTTATGAGAAATTAACAGTCTCTTAATGGTGATCTTTTTAGAGGTAAGCCCCAAACCCCGTGCGCGCATTGAAGGATATAATAATAATTGGGTAACCATATAACATGAATGACTTGCTCTAAGAGACCCTTCAATGGTGAGTTTCTTACTCGACCTCATGTCTTTGTTGGCTTGTTCCCTGACATATGAGATAAGTGATCTTCTGCCCCTCATACTCTTAGAGGGATAAGGGTCAAGCCCAATGCCATATTTTTGACTAACAAGGCCAACAGATCTTTCACAAGACCTAGGCCGTAGATCATATCCATGCACCTTGGGCATTATATGAGAGTTAAGGTTATCAACTAGCTCCAAAAGAGCTTCCACATAGAAAATAGGATGTCGATCCACATGGTGTGGGGAAGCAAGGGTATTCAGATGATCATATGTAACTAGGAGGGAATTAGGGATGGGTATAGGAACTAAATAGGGACATGTTTAATTTGTGGCATGTTTACTTTGTTTATTCAACTTTAAATGTTAATTTGCGACATATTTGCTTTATTTATGGGTTAATTGTCAATTGTTATTTTTATTTATGGGTTAATTTTCAATTGTTATTTTGGCCTTGAGTTTTAAAGACTCTTTGCTTATTATAGATAACATCCTTGTAATAAGGGAAGATACATAGTAAGTTTTCGTAAAAAAATATATTACATGGAGAAAAATATCCATACATGGAAAATATATACATACATTATCTTTTTAAAAATGCAACACAAATGCTTCATTTTTAAGTATTGCACTCATAATCAAAACAAAAATTAATAAAAACGAAACTATTTTCTATTCATAAGAACAATTCATTGTCTTTCATTATTCCAAGAATTTTCTATAGAATAAATGTGAGAACCCCATCATTGCATGGAGAGGAATTAATGAAACTTAATAAACAACAATGTAATAACAAAGACAAAGATTCTCAAAAAGGGAAAATTTAAGGGAAATTTTCTATTATGCAATTGTTTTTTTAATAGAAAAGTGTAAGTTAAATGGTTAATATTTATTAATGAGTGAGTTAAAAAATAGGTAAATTTAATTTTTTTTGTATTCATATTTTTTTTTATGAGACAAAGTTCTACCCTCATTTACTTAATTTTTTTTTATATAATTTAGATCTTTTAAAACGTAATAAAACTTATTAGAACAAAGTTCTATAGTAAAAGTTCTAAATTATTGAGACAAAACTATAACTTGCAACAAAATTCTTACCAAATTTTAAAAATAATTTATGAAAAAATAATCGAGTTTGTCCATTTTTTTAATTTTCTTCTTTTAGTGAAATTAAAAAAATGCAGTAAATTTGATTTTTTATATAAAATACTAATTAATTGAATTTATATCATTAAATTTTAGAATAATATTATGAAAACTCAAACACATTCATAGGTGTTATTATCTCTACACCAACTATAAAGGTCAAATTCAAGAATCATATAACCTCATCAAAATATCTAGGTTTATGCCCAAAATATCTCTAAAAGAACATGGATCCAAGTAAAAACTTCTAGTCATATTCACTACATGGTGCCAAAGTTCCACAACAAGGGAGGTCATCTAGTTTTGAGGTTTCTTGTTTTTTTTATAGATTTCGACATGTTTTTTCTCTTCCCATTCCTAGGTTGTTATATTTCCCCTTTGTGGTGAATGTTTTAATTTTGGTAGTGTTTGGATTATGTAGCTTATGGAATTTTCAGGTTTCAGGCTAGTCATGGTTGGTAATCCTTTACTTGGTGGTTGCTTTGGATTTGTATGGGGCTAGGAAGGTGTGGAGTAAAATGGAACGCATAAGGCTATAAATTACATCAATACGAAAATAGAGAGCCAAATGAGGAAGCAATAAGAACTAGAAGCCCATATCAGAGAACAAAGGAAGATAATTCATAAGTTGGCTAGTGATATGGAGATGCATTACAACATCATTTTTGGTTTTGAAAGAAGCTCACAATTCCTTGTGGGGCACCCCATACATGATCCATAGGTTATGTCAATGAGAATCTAGTTGAGGAAGACATTGGCAACAACTTAGAGTAGAACCAAAGAAGTAGCAATTGGACCTTGGAAGTGAAAGCTTTGGAAGCAAAGACATTTCAATGGAAGAAGTCCATATTTAGCATTTTTCACTCGAGAATAACAAGTTATATGCAATGCATATGCTTTTTTATTTATCAGTATATTAGACAATATAGCTAATGGACTTCTTTTGAAAAACCTAAACTTCAAATGTAGTCAAAACAATCCAATGGTGGATGGAACTCTGTTAGTTTTAAGATGTATGTCTCTTCCATAGTCTATTTTTTGAAAATTTTGTATCATTAGTTGAACAATCTAGCCAAAATCCCTTTATATTTATATAAAAGATACTCATTTCCATAAAAATAAAAAATTAAATAAAATAAACCATCATCAAACACAACATAAAACTATGTGGTTTTTACTTCACCTAATATATAATAACCTTGATATATGATACTTTCACTATAAATAATTCAAAACCTTATCAAACATTTACCTTTGAACATGGCAGCGACATTGCACCGAGAGTAGTGGGGTGCTTACAGCCCAATATGGGGGGATGTTGTAACACGTAACGCTGTGTAACGTTATGCAACATATCGTTCCATAAAAATAAAAATATCAATGATGCCGACTTAAACAAAAAAAAAATTATATTGATTTGATCTTAAACCTATATATATCAAGAACCGAGAGGGTTCAAAGAGCTTGAGGTCTAATTTTTTTCTAAATGTGTGAAAAAATTGAGATAAAAAAGAATTTACACCTCAAAAAAATTAGATCCCTCTCAATATTTGAATAATCTAAAATTAAAATAAATCCATACTAATACATATCTAAACACAAAACCATATAACACATATAACTCTCGAGCTTTGTATCCAAAATTTATATCCACCCCACATGTAAATTTAAAAAATAAACAAAACCACTCTGCACTCAATTGCTAAAACACCAACCCAAACTTGGACATTCGTGTGCATTAGTTCCTATGTGACTATGAACACTAGATTGCATTTCCCTAAATATAATTGTTCTCCTCGTACTTTGAGCAAATTGGGACAAACGAAGTAATTTGAAGGGGAGGGGACTAAAATGTAACCTTAGGGATTAAGTAAAATGACTAAAAAGTATAAAAAAAATTATTTTCATAATTGAGACACCCTAAAGGCAAGATATACCCAAATTTCTTCAGCGAGACCGACCAGATATTGGTGCCACGAGTTGCATTGGTATTCTAAAAGAAACCGTAATGAGCGTGTAATGTTAATAGTTGATATTGGAGCCACCATGGTCAACTCAATTCTAGAAAAACTATGCAACATTACATTTCATCTTATTCAATGTGGTATGTTTTTTTGCAGTATAGTAAGTTAAGTTTTGGGGAATGTAAACCTGTAATAATATTCCGTTATGATGGGATGTAATTATTGGACTTAAGTAATTTTATACGGAGAATCCTATTTAACCGACCGTTTGTACCGATCGGACGACCGCGGTCGTCGGACGTGACTGCTCACGCGACCGCGGTCGTCCGATCGGTGCAAACAATCGGTTCGAAAGTGAACTCCATTTTATACATCTCATGAGTAGTAGTGTTATATTTATATATATATATATATATATTTTTTTTAAAGAAAAGATAATGTTCGTATCGACATCTATGGTGATGCGATACCCAAAACACACTACAATCTCCAATTAAGTTTTAGATTATACGCAACTCCTCCGTCGCAAAGCTTTAGCTTTATGAGTATCTTTACATTTCAATAAACTGTATGAATGGCCGTGGTTATATGATTTTGGTTAACTTTAATTTTTTATTATTGAAATTTCATTTTTTATAATAAAATAGATTATGTATTTTTAAATATTTAAGTTGTATTTAAATTATTTAATTTTAATAACTTATATTTATAATTTCTAATTAAATTTTGGATTGATATAATATAAAATTGGTTAAATGATTCCCGATTGTTTAAACTACCTTTATATATATTATCTTTTTAAAAATAGAACATAAATGACCTTTTTTTTTTTCAGAGGAAAAATAGAACATAAATGACCTTCATCTCAAATAGTTCATTAATAAGCAAAATGAAAAATGTTTGTTTGCACGGAGAGGCGTATTTCTATAACTTGCCTTCACAAAAAGTGTTTGTCTATCCAAAACATTCAATTAAAAAATAAAATATAAATATAAATTTCATATATTTTGACAAGAAAATGAATAGGCTTGTCCATTTTTTAACTTACTCTTTTTTATAAAAAGTATTATTATACTTTTTAATAGGAAATTTAACAATTTTAATTTTGTTTTGTTAAAATTATAAATTTTAGATGTTGAACTTGTATAATAAGAAAGCTCTTTGATTTTCAATATATTTAGATTGATTTGTATAACAAACGTGTATTTTAATTTGATTTTCAAACATATTTAATTGAATTTGAGTCATTAAATTATAGCGAGATATTATGAAAAAACCTAAATCATTGGCTAATTATTTATTAGGTATCAATATCTCTGCACCATCTATAAGGGTCAAACTCAAGAATCACACAACCTCATAAAAATATATAGGTTGATACCCAAAAGATAGGAACTCCATTCAACAGAACATGGGTCCAAGTATAACTTCTATCCATGTTCACTACAAGGTACCAAAAAGTTGGAAATCACACTCAAGAAGCACATGGATCTAGTAAGAATTTCTAACCACCTTCACCACTTCACCATCTATTTATGACTTAACCACCTACAACAATCCATACTTATGACTAGCCATCTTTAATTATATGATCTTGTGGCCTTGATCCATACCTCTTCATTCTACCAAGGGAAATGAACACCCCATATATAAATCCTTTAATTGAAGATGGTGCGACTAGATAGTCCTACCCGATCAATTAAGAAAAGTACTGAAGGTTTCCAAAGCAAGTTGCAAGGATAGACGATGCCTTCCTAGTCATTCGATGGAGTGGTGAACCATCCTAAGTTTCCTTTAGGCGAGATTGGGATACCTTGGGCACACAATTTGAATGTGTGGACCCAAAGGGTTCAATGTTCCATAGTTCGAAGATGAATTGCACATTGGGTCCACTTTGGACATGGGGTGTATTGCAAGACACACTAGAAGAAGGCAAGGATAAGAAACTTCAATGATATAAAAGGATGCCTTCAGTGTGCAAATCCATTCATCAAATGCAAATTCAAAGGGTAGACAAGGAGTTATGTGATTGTGTTAAGTCTTGGGGTTAACACAAAGGATTACTTGGATGTTGGGTGAGTGAGATATAGAAGAGACATGGCCTATAGGGGATAGGGTTGTGGATTATAAAGGGGTTGGATTAGCAAGTGTTGTAGGTAGTTGTTCCTTAGATATTTTTTCTATGTAAAAGATTCGTAAATAGTTCGTTACAGTCCCTTCTTGTATCTTATAACATTATTCATATTAATCAAGTTAAGGCATTTGCCTTGGTTGCCACTTATAATGTTGTTATAGTCTCTTTAATTAGATGAATGTTATGTTCCTTGTGATGCATCATTTGGCTAAGTAATGTTGAATACTTGGATAAGTATAAAAGTATAGTTGGGATGCCTTAAGGCTATGGTTGGAAGTGTGCCTAGTGTTAGAAGAACTTACTTGTAAATTTAGCATAACATAGATTTAAGCATAGTTATGGACAAAACTTAAGTGAAGAGGCATAGTCTGGTTATTGTAGGTGTAGGTTGGTCAATCCCTTGTGGTAGAGGAAAGGTAGTGTCATGCCACTATGAATGACGAAAAGAAAAAAAATTGGGCAAGAATCTTAGTGTTATAGTTAAAATTGAAACTTCTTCGTCCATGACGACATTTACATGTTTTGGTCACATGACGACACTTCATGAACTTATTATCGCTCACCTGAAGGACACTTAATGGATGGAAGAGCCATATTTGGGACCCTTGTAGGATTCCCTTACCTATTTCTTGGTTCATTGAATACTTAGGAAGCTGATGGACAAGTTTGCATACCAAATCACCTCTTGAAAACCCCTAGAAAATCCCTAAAAATGACATTTTTTCCCAAAAACCTCCCTTGCATTTGTTACAATAGCGTTTTTTCCTTTGCACACACTGGTTTCTAATGTTCCATTAGCATGTATCTCAAAACATGCCCAAAAATATAAAAAACCTCGAAATTTGGGTTGTTTAGGTGGTTTTGGAACTACCTCCTTGGTTGTAACTACTTCCTCCTTGACCCTATCTTCTCCATTTACTATATAAGAGAGGGAGAGGGGACCATGAAAGGGGACTTAACCTATAGTATTGTTATGCATGAAAAATTTGGACTCTCACCCCCCTTACTTTTTCCCTAGTTTTCATCTACCCTTGATGCGGAGCTTGGAGGTTGGAATTCTTGGAGGAGAGAAGCAGTCTATCCAGATTGAAGGTTTCATGAGGTGCCTTGATTGATGAGAAGGTATATATTGTACTTGTTTCATTGATTAATAAAGAATTTAGCTTCTTCCCATTCCAAATCACTATGTGTATATCACAGTTTTGATGGTATGTTGATGTTTATTAGATTAGTATTTCATGTTATTTTGAATATCAATATCTTATAAGTGGTCAAATTGGTTTGAGGAAGGTTTGAAGTGGTAAGTTTGCAGGTTCCTTGTTTGGAGAGAAAGAGGATGCCTCAAGTGAAATCTTGGATCAACCTTCTTTTGTAAGGTACACATCCTTTCTAACCCTTTCATTTTTTATTAAATTTGTACTTGCATAATCTTATATGTTAGTATGTAGCCCTTGTATGTTGGTGGTCTCACTCGAGCCATAGGAACACTTTCCCTAACAAAAGAAATGGTGACTCCATTGGGGATAATACTATATGATTTGGGGTATCCAAGTCTATTTTTCCATTTTATTTGAAGGAATGAGTCTTGATTTCATGTTAGGAATAGTAATTGAGTCTTTGTAGACACTTTCCTTGTCATTTTGGGAGTTTGATTCATCTTTTTTTCACCTTTCAGTACCCACACGCCTGTGCTAGTATATACAGTAGCATTTTCCCCTCATACACGTTGGTGTAGAGTGCTTCCACTAGGTTGTAACACGCTATTGTTAGTGTTGTTTACTAGCGTGTCCCTCTTGTAATTGGCTTTTTCACTTTCAGAGTTGTTTTGGGAGGTTTAGGCTGCATTTATTGGAATCCCTATTGTTCCGAAGTTTGTGTAGGACCCCTTGGAAGTTGTGTCTTTCTCTTGTGATTGATAATAAATTGATGTTTGTATCTCTTCTTGAATTAATTTGGGCTTGTTGAACTTTTTCCTTTATCTCTTTATTGGTATGACTTTGGTTTGTATGGTGATCCAGGTCATGCTCAGGTGCACACTGGGAACAATAGTTGAAAAAATAAGTCAAGATTTATTATGGTGAAAGATTAGAAAAATAACAAGGAAAACAAGAAATATACTATACCAACAAGGAAAAAGTAATTAAAATATATAGATTAGAAAAATAACAAGGAAAAAGTAATTAAAAAATATATGTCGATTTATAAAATAAAAATTTAAAACCAAATAAAAAGTTATTAAAAAAATCCACGTATGCTCATAAAATAAAAAATTAAAAACCAGCATAGATCCATCTTAAAACCAGATCTATGAAGCATCGAAAGGGATAATATTTCTTGAGGTGTAAATTTTTCCTGGATGTGTAAAAATTTTAAGATTAAAAAAATTGCAACTTAAGAAATTTGATCCCTTTTGGTTCTTGATAAATCCGGATTTAAGATGGATCTATGTTAATTTATTTCAATTCTTACATAAAATCTACATATAACACAAACATGCTATTAAAACATACCATTAATATTTTAAGAAAATTCATCAAAATATACTTACAATATTTATAAACTTTGGCATTCAATTTAAGATAACAGTTAAAGTTAAGCATGAGGTTAAGGTTAAGCATAAGCATTTTGAATATTTGTTACTTGGTTCTTTGCCTTTCAACTTTAAGAAATTAAGTTTTTAAAACCACGAAGCAAGCTCGTAGCGTTGTTTGTTTCTTTTTTGTGTTTCTTTGCCCTAGTTCTTACTTTAGATTTAAAATGATATAACTCAAGGACAATCTTCATTTCCACTTCTTAAAGTTTTATTTTTTTTTCAGAGGAAAAAATACCAGTCTTTGTTATTTATAGGAATCAAAAGACATCAATTACAATAACCATCTTTATGATGCTGTAAGATAATATCACATAAACATAAGATGTAAACATGCAAACAACTGTTAAAAGAAATAAAGTCTGATCATAAAACTTTATAAAATTTTAAGAGTCAGTTCTTAAAGTTTTATAAAATACGCACATGCACATCAAATCAAACATGAGACCAAGCAATCAAATGGAAAAGATAACTAATGAATCTCTTTACAAGATTATTCAATTGGAAAATCTCAAACAAAATAAACTTCTCCCAATCATAAAATACAAAAATGATAATGAGATGGAAGGATTGCTTTGCTACTAAGTTATTCATGTATATTCAAGCTCGAGACTACCGACCACATGAGAATGCAAGCAATACAATTAAGAGTAGCAAATATTTTAATGCAAATGAAGATTGTGTAGCAAATATTTATAATTACATTTCTGCAATTTTTTCTTCTTTTCGCAAAGGCGTAGTTGAAATCCCAAGATGGACTTCACATTCCAGCTCATGGAGAATAAAACTTATTTATTTTTCCTTTGTTTTGTCAAAGATTCCTTACGTATTGATGCGTTACTTCATTATTTTATCAAACCTCACAATCAAAACATGGTAAATTGATTATAAATAAGCAAAGGTCAAATCTTATCTTCAACTAGCTTGCCTTTTTTATTCCATGGATAAGAACACACTACTAGAAAGGTTTCTAATTCCCATTTTTATGCAATGAAATACACATTGCCATTGAATTTGAAGAATGCATCCCTAAAAAACAAAGGGAGAAGCATTGTTCTTTAGGGATTTTGGGCATATGCAACACTTGAAAGGATGATAAAGCATTTGTTTGATGGTTTCCATTTGTTTGATATTTTATATATCTTTGGACATGTGAAAGCATACAAAACTCAATGAGAAGTGGTGAAAACAACTAGTAAGAAAAGAGGAGTGCGACAATGTAAAGGATGAGAAAATGAGGGAAAATGGTAGCATATAACATTAAATATATGCAACATTTTGTCTTAAAGGTAGCAAGAAGCTCAAACAACCCCCAAATCATTAGGTAACCTTACCATCAATCAAATCACTAAGTATGAGAGGTTGGTTAAATGTGACAATGTAAAGGATGGGAAAATGAGGGGAAATGGTAGCATACAACACTAAATAGATGCAACATTTCATCTTCCAAGTATCAAGGATCTCAAACAACACCCCATATCACTGGGAAATGTTATCGTTAATCAAAATTTCAAGTATGAGAGGTTGACTGTGTAGTGAGGTGAATGATTTACTTGAGGAGGACCAATAGGTGAGAAAACATGCCAAGATGTCCAACCACTAAGTAGAAATGGAAGGATGCGCTTCAAGAAGAAACATTTGCCTTTAAGATGTAAATTGTTGACCTTAAGAAGTTGAATGACCAAACCACTAGCCTTGAAGGCTTGCTAGCCTCTTAGGATTTTTGTATGAAAATAGAAAAAAACCAACATCATTATTTGGCCAAGAAGAGAAAATTTCACCCACCTCCAATGGAAAGGGTGAATTGCTCAATTTTAAGTATTGGTGGACTCTATACCCAACAATTTTCCCTGATGAGGAAAATCATTGGCTTAGTGAGTCATTTTTCTCTCTCTTTAGAAATATTACTTCTGAAGCTAAGGAAACCTTTAGAATTGATTATAAAACTACAGTTTCCTTCCTTTATGCTAGAAACATCTTTGAACAGTTGAACAAGTGAATTTTTGTTGTTATTATGCTCATTCATTGTGTTATCCATCTCTTTGATTGTTATCCAAAGTGATTTGAGCTTTGGTAAGCTCATCTCTTCCTATACTTTAAAACAAGGCTTGGAAACTTCTTGCAACACCCTAAGATCCATTACCATGCTTGAAAATTGATATTGGATTCAAACACTACCTTGAAGCATCCCCAACAAGCCATTAAAAATTAATTAAAGTGAGTTGTGTTGGCAAGACCCCTTGGTTTTTTCCCTTAATAAACTCATAACTTTCCATTGGATTGATGAAACATTTGTTGTTGAGCATAATAGACACCAATAGATTTTCCATGAATAGTTTGAATCTCTATTTTGGCTTGATCTTGGCAACTTTCATAAATAAGGAAATGAAACCACCTTACCCATGGGGAATTTTGTAATTGAATTTTGTTAGGGGCCTCATAATTGAATTTTGTTGATTCTATTGAGTTCGTATATAACCAAAACACCTAGTCAGCCTCTTTTAGCATTTAAAACTCAAATTTGTGGATCAACACAAATGTGCACAAAAGGCCTTGGAGGTTAAAGCACTAATTTCATCCAAAATGTTGCTTTGTCAAAATATAAAAAAAAATTACACATCGTTATCCTTGTTATATGAACTTTGATTTGGGTGCTTGATGTTGTTGATATATTTATCCACTGTGAATTGGATCATAATCTAAGAAGGAGTCCTCTAGGTTCCAAATGCATTTGTTATCACCCTCCCTGGGGGTTTCATGGGCGGGCTCAAAGGGCCCATTTGAGTAATAGTGGACGCCATTCAATGTAAAGTGGACTAAGTCCACTTGTTATTATTAAATAATATCGACTTTGTCAATAAAACTAGTAGAAAATGAGAGATAAATGACCAGGCAACCAAAAAATTTGGTCACCATAGTTTTTTCAAGGTATAAATGAGCAAACTTGAGTGAGCCAACTAAAAATGACCAGAGGAATGACCAATTAGGTCACAGGATAAAATGTATGACCATATAACAACTAACTAAACTAAACATGACCATGTAACAATATAATTAAGAATATGAATTCGTCATTTATTTGGTCACTATTAGTTATGTCACTACAACCATGGAAAAATGCAATTTTGATAATGAATTGGTACAATTTACTAAATTTTAACACTGCAGATGGATTCCAAGATTCCCTACAGATGGATTCAGGTAGCCCCTTCTATGGGGTCTCCGAATCCATCTGCAGTGTTAAAATTTAGTAAATTGCAACATTGTAAATGGATTCAGAGACACGAGCTAATGTCGAAACATGCCGCCATAGGTGAACCTACTAATTTTTTTTGAAAGATCATTTCATTTTACGCATGTTAACATCCAACTCGATGTGATTATCATGTCCATATCTTATTTCCCATTTTTTCTTCCATATTATCCCTTCAAGAAATCTACCAAGTTGCATCAAGTGCATCATCATAGTGTGGTTGAGTCAAGTCTTAGATATTTGTTGTATTTCCCTATCGATATTGTCATGTCGTGAAGTTGGTGTCATTATGTTTGCTCATCATATTGTTCATGCTCATATTTTGTTTGAACAAAACCATCGTCATTTAACCCTTCTCAGTAGTTTGTTAAATTTTCGACAAGTTCATGTATTTTTCATCATCATGTTAGCTAAAAATTGTCAATTTCACAACCTCCATTAATTCTCCATATGCATCCATTCATTATGGTTCTCCTTGCACATGAGTTTGGAAAGTTATAAATTTCCTCTCGGGTCTCTTCCCTACCAAAAATTGTCAATATCCTCCATTTTGAAAAGAAAAAAATTGCTCCCTTTTTGTAAAATTCTTTAAAAAAAAAGAGTTACCATGATTCTAATACTACTTCTTCATGTTGAAATTAAATAGTTTATATATTAATATATTAAATAGTTATTATTATATTTGTTAATATATTAGATGTTATTATTATATTTGTTAATATATTATATAGTTAATATAGTTTTATATTAATATAGTATTTAATATAACATGTATATTTTATAATATAGTTATTATATGTAACTTATTAATATTAACAAATTTTAAAAAACAATAATATAAATAATAAAAGGAGGGAAAATAAATAAATAAAAGAATAAAATAAAGAAAAGATAACAAATGAAAACTTGTTATGTTAAAGAAATGGATATATTGGGGGAGAAGTTAGAAGGAGTGAGGTGGGAGGCATCACGGTGAACTGAAGCTGCAGGGTTCGATAGTTTTTGAGGGTTTTGCCAGAGACTGAAGCCTGTGCCTTCATCTAGGGGGATGGGTCCTGGGATGTGTGAGCACACGGATGATGGGGAAATGCTCCATGTACTGAGCTCAGATATGGAAATTGAGAAGGGAAAAGAAAAACTGCAAGCATCCGATATCCATTTGGGGAAGGGTGGAGAAGGAATGAGTGGGACCAAAAAAGAAGGTAGTGCGAAAGGAGATGTCAGAAAGTTAGGGAAATGTGTCCCAAAATCAAAATCAGTGTCGAAGCTACAAATTAACTCATAATGGGTAAGGGAAGAAATTCAATACATGAAAGAGCATGCATTCATAGGTAAATTTGTAGGGATCTGGCCCACAGAGAAGACTCTAGTGTGGTGGATAAACACTCCTTGGAAACCTTAAGGGAATTATGATCTGCAATTGGGGGCAAAGGGATTCTTCATGACCATCTTCTTTAATGAAGAAGATAGAACCAGAATATTTGAGAACGGGCCATACTTCTTCAATTCTGTAGGTCTCTTCCTAAGACCATGGAAAGAACGGTTCAATCCGAATAAAGAAAACCTATCGATAGCCCCGGTATGGCTCAGAATGTACTCACTACCAATTGAATACTGGAAAGAAGAAATACTCGTAGACATTGGAAACACTCTATGTAACACCCTGGTTTTGACCCCGTTTGCATTAAATATATATGATGAAAATATTGTATGGAATCATGGCAAGGAGCTTAAGGCCAAGGCTCTACCATTGATTGATGTTTTGTGTATAGGTGATCAAGGTTGATTCCTATGGTTTATGGTGCTAAGACAAGCACAGTATATAATTTTGGACATCATATAAATATGCAATTTAATTAAAAACCCACAACCAGCTATGTCAATGCAACAAATAGTGAGATGGGGGCATGATATCCTGAGGATAAGGGGGAGGAATGTTTAACCTTGAGACATTTTGGGGAAAATCCATGTGTCAAAAGGAAACACCCAAAAATGTATGCCCATTCCCTCATGCATTCACGTTTTCATCTTCCCTCACATTTTGGGGAGAGGCAGGACGTTTTTTATCATCCATCCTTCACATTTTTAGTATTTTTTCCTCATTGTGCATGCCCAGTCCATCATCTAGCTCTCACCGAAATGTTGTGTTTCATTCTGACCATTCTCGATTCCATCTTGGACATGCGCGTTGTGCGTTCGTCCTATTTACAGAACCGTGTTTTGTTCTGGGTTGTTCGTCTGTTGTTTGGATCTTGAGTATTCTTGTGCAGTGGTCTCCTCTGTCATAGAGGGAGTGGAAGTCTGTTTTGTTGTGTTAACCTTGTGGTCTATTGTGTGTGCATATTTTTTCTTGGTCTAAACTGGTCTGGAGTGGAATTGGATTTGAACTAGCTTGATAAACCTAGTGTAGGAAGGAACCTCACAAATAGATCTAGAGGGTTGGTTTTCTTCTTTGCACACCTTGAACAACAATGGAAGGGAAGGCATATCCTGGGGGACTATGTAGCAAAGAAGGGGATGCTTTCTTGTGTTGGGTGTGTATATATCTTAGGAGCCAAGCCCGATCTAGTGCAGGTGTCCATAGCTCGGTGGTTGAGCTCACTAGATTAGCAGTTCAATCTTTCCAGCTCCTTTGCAGCCTGATAAACCCATCTATTAGTTGGCTTCACTGGTCCTTAATGATAATGTTGGCTTGACTGACTGCAGTGTGATAAACCCAACAGTATATTGGCTTGTTTGTTTATATCCTGATAAACCCAACTGTGTTGGCTTGGTTGAGTTTGGTTGTATTATTGGCTAGGTGTGAGCCTGCTAGCGATCCTTATTCCTTGTGTGAATCATGCCTAGCTCAAGCGTGGTAGTTCTGCCGAGAGATTGATGAGTGCACTGGCCTATGGTTGGGTGGAACGTTGCAGTGACATAGCTGGTTGCAGAACAAACCTCTTTCAAAGATAAGTATCTTTATGTTAATCTCTACAAATTGTATTTGCTTCATGAAATATGATGAACAGGTTTAATGTGTTGAATTGATGAATTGCTTCCACTATATAATGGAAATTGTATGCATATGTGTATGTTTATTTCAATACATTTTTAAATTAAGTTATGGGGCTTAGATGGCCAGATTGGTGATGCCTGAATGATCAAATATTTCCAAGACTTCTGTTAGCGGGTTGAATTTCCGCAGAAATCTCCTTCCGCAACTTGCGGGATGCAGGATGCGAAAACGCCCTTCCATGGATTTCCTTCCACATCTCACCTTTCCACATGTAGGAATGAAGGATGCGGGATGCGGGAATGCGGGATGCAGCTTCACGATCTCTAATTCCGCAATTGATTATTTCTGTAACGGTCTATTCCGCATGCAAGATGCAGGATGTAGAATGTGGAATGCAGGGTGCGGGACCATAATTTTCATATTTCCCCGATTCCACAGATTCAATTTTTCTACACCGTTGACTCTTGCAGGATTGATTCTTCATCGTTGATCTGTTTCCAGATGCAGAACGGATTGTGACGGTTGTTTTTCGTCGCGATTTTTTCCGGCCGTTCGATCTCCTCTGATATTCGTCTTCATAGGTTGTCAGAATGAGCACTGACGGAAGCAATTTCTCTGCTATTGGGAAGTTATAGAATTTATACAAAGATTAATAGATTGAACTTCAAGCATATGGATGTGCATTCATCAAATGTGTGGGACTATGGTCGCGTTTCTCCTCTGCTGTGGGAGGGGACATGACAGTGTGGTATCAGAGCTGTTGGTTGCAACGTTAGGGCCTAAATGGGCCAAGTTGAATAGTTAACAGAGTTGTTGGTAAATGGTTTCAAAATATTGTTAAGTTGCATAACAAGGAAAACTACCATGGGTAGTGGGTAAGTGGATTTTGAAATTATCTAACAATTTCGTTTATTAACACCTTTTGCAGAACTATAGTCGCAGGGAAGCATTCCAGATAGTGTAGTTTGGTAAAGTTGGTTCGGATGAGACATGAGAAGCAACATGTGCGATGATGCACAAAACCCCTATGAATACGAGGAAGATGCTATGGGGGGGAATGTACGGATTGAAAATGTTGAGACAGAGTCTAATGGGAGGAGGTTTCAAGATACTCCTCCATATTTTTCCGCCACCATGAGAAGCCTGGTGGATATGCAAAGTCACAGGGTAGACAATGAAAGATTGGTTAAGGCGCTGGAGGAGCAGAATCAGCTGAATTTAGCCATGCTGCAGAGTTTGACACACATTCAAAGGTGGATGAAATCTGGGGACTGAACAGTGAGACTAGAAGGAAGTAAGAGCACTACTAGAGGAAGAAAGAGATCTGCTAGTGGGTCATCTGACTCTGAAGGATCCACTAGTGGTTCAATTTCTTCTTCTCACGAGAAAAAGAGAAAGAGGCACTACCAAAACCATTCACGTGATGAATTTAAGAAGGCAAGGCCTCCTACCTTCAACGGTGAGATAAAGGATGGTCAAGAAGCTGAAGCTTGGCTTCTTGGGATGAGGAAATATTTCCAAGTCCAATACTATTTAGGAAATATGAAGGATAGGGTACCCATCTTCAATTTGATTGGAATAACATTCATATGGTGGGAACACTCTAGGAAGGTGAATAAGATTAATGAAATGAAGATTGTGTGGAAACAGTTCCAGAAGAATTTCAAGTAGAAGTACCTCTCTGACAGGTACTATGATGATAAGATCAAAGAGTTCCATGAGATGAGATTGGGACAACAGACCATCGAAGAGTATGCAAATAAGTTCTTGGAACTATTGAGGTATGCCAGGTACATCAAAGATGAAAAAGTAAAAATCCAGTGTTTTCTGAGTGGATTGCCTCATTCTTACAAAGACAGAATTGAGTTTTATGAACCTAGAACTCTGGAAGAAGCGATAAGGAAAGCTAAGTATTTCTATGAGAAAAGCAAAGGCAAACTTGATTATCATAATACATGGAAGGAAAAAAAGAATGAGAAGTCTGACCAAAGGAAAAAGGGTTTCAAACCTTATAACTTCAAGAATTAGCAAAAGCAGCCATCCCAAGTTGAGAAGCAGCCAGCTAGAGTGGTGGGAGAAGAGCCAAGAGATCCACAACAGAACAGAGCACCACTCCAATGTTGGAAATGTGGAGGACACCACATGCGCAAGTATTGTCCACTTGAGAATGAGAATGCAAGGCCAACTTACAACATTCAAGAGGCAGAAATAGTGGGTCAAGTAGCAAGGGTCGTCCCTAGAATCTATGCAGCACTAGACGACCACGAGGCAGATCACCAGTCAACTGTGGTTGAAGTTGCAGGTAAGATTGTTGAGAAATCTATTTCTATTTTGATTGACCCTGGTTCTACTCACAATTACATTTCTCCTAGAGTAGCGGATATTTGTGCTTTTAAGAAAGTAAAGGATAGAAAATCGTGGTTAGTTCAGCTAGCCACTGGAACTAAGAGAAAGGTTAGTGAAGTGGTGGAAAAATGTCCATTGGCGATGAATGGATTGGTCACTTGTGTAGACCTGAATGTTCTACCATTGGGTTCCTATCATGTTCTCATTGGAATGGATTGGTTAGAAGCTCACAGGGTAAATATTAACTGTTACAATAAGACTTTTGAATGTATGGATGAAGAAGGGAACCCAATAGTTGTAAGAGGCATTCCAAAGATGATTTCTATGGGGCAGATGTTAGCAATGCAGTTGAAGAAGTTTTGTAGGAAGGGTTGTAGAGTGTATGCAGCTCATGTTGTGAAGGAAGCTGAGAATGAAACTATTAGGTTGGAGGACTATGTTGTATTGCAAGAATTCAGGGATGTTTTTCCTGATGAGATTCTAGGGATTCCTCCAAAGAGAGACATTGATTTCACAATTGAACTTGTGCCAGGAGTAGCACCAGTGTCCAAGACACCCTATAGGATGAGTACACTAGAAATACTAGAGTTGGAGATGCAACTACAAGAGTTGTTGGAAAAGAAGTATATCAGGCCAAGTGTGTCTCCTTGGGGAGTACTAGTTCTGTTTGTGAAGAAGAAAGATGGTACACTCAGATTGTGTATTTATTACAAACAACTGAACAAAGCCATGGTGAAGAACAAATATCCTTTTCCTAGAATTGATGACCTCTTTGATCAAATGAGAGGAGCAAAGGTATTTTCCAAGATTTAATTGAGGTCTGGTTACCATCAAGTGAGGATCAAGGATGAACAAGGTATGGACATTATGAGTTTGTAGTAGTACCATTTGGTCTCACAAATGCACCAGCTACATTTATGTTCCTTATGAATAGTGTCTTCAGCATGTATTTGGACAAGTTTGTTCTTGTTTTCCTTGATGACATTCTTATTTATTCTAAGAAGGAGGAAGAGCATGAAGAGCATCTGAGATTGACATTACAATTGCTCAGACAGCATAAGTTGTATGCAAATTTGAGCAAGTGTGACTTCTGTAAATATAGAATTCAGTATTTGGGTCACATTATCTCAGAAGAGGGTATATCTATGGACCTTGACAAGATTGAAGCCATTATGAATTGGCCTGCTCCAAGAAATGTGACAGATGTAATATCTTTTATGGGACTTGCTGGATAGTACAGGAGATTCATTGAAGGATTCTCCAAGGCTGCATATGCAATCACTTCTTTAAAAAGGAAGGGGATAAAGTTTGACATCGAGGTGTGAAGAAAGCTTCCAGAGCAGTTGAAGAATCTTCTCATAAGTGCACCAGTCTTGAAAGTTGCAGACTTAGAGAAATATTTTGTGGTGTGCACTGATGCATGCATTCAAGGACTTGGATGAGTTCTTATGCAAGACAACCACGTAATATGTTAAGAGTCAAGAAAATTGAAGGAGCATGAGAAGAACTATGCCACTCATGATCTGGAACTTGCAGCCATACTACATGCTCTCAAGATGTGGAGGAGTTACTTGATGGGAAGAAGATTTGAGCTAAGAACAGACCATTGTGGTCTGAAGTATTTGTTTGATCAGCCTACTCTAAATGCTAGGCAAGCTAGATGGCTGGAGTTTTTATGTGAGTTTGATTTTGAAATCAAGCACATAAAGGGAAAAGAGAATAAGGTAGTTGATGCACTCAGTAGGAAGGTGCGGGAAATGCATGTGGCATCTCCTAGTATTTTCCAGTCAGATTTGAAATAGTAGATTGTTAATCATGCTGCTAAAGATGAATTGTATGTGCAGCTAAAAGAGAATTTACAGCAGCAAAGCCTTGAAAAGAAGTATGAGGGATATAAATTAGAAGAAGATGGACTCCTTACTTATAAGAAGAGAATTTATATTCCAAATGTAGAAGATTTGAGGAGGGTTGTTATGGATGAGATCCATCAAGCTCCATATTTTCGTCACCCAGGATATTAGAAGACAATTTCTACAGCTAGAAAGTAGTACTTTTGGCCATGAATGAAAAACGACATGGATGAATATATTTCAAGGTGCATGAAATGTCAGTAGGTGAAGGTTGAGCATCAACACTCAACAGGATTGTTGCAGCCTTTTCTAGTTCCAGAATGTAAATGGGAAGTTATTTTCATGGACTTTATTACCTGATTGCCAATGGCTTGGAGACAACATGATTCCATCAGGGTTGTGGTGGACAAGTTGACAAATGCAACACATTTTATACCAGTTAAGTCTACGCATAAGAATGATGACATTGCAAAGATCTTCATGAAAGAGATTTTCAAATTGCATGCATTTTTTAAGGTGATAGTCTCTGATAGAGATGTCAAGTTCACTTCCAATTTTTGGAAGGGATGGTTTGCATATTTGGTACGAATTTGATTTTCAGCACTGCCTACTATCCTCAGAATGATGGGAAGACATAGAGAGTTAACCAAGTTCTTGAAGACATGCTTCACATGTATGTGATGGACAAACTAACCAAGTGGGAAGATTATTTACACTTGGTAGATTTTGCTTATAACAATGGACATCAAGCATCCTTGGGGATGAGTCCATATGAAGCTTTTTATGGCAAGAGGTGTAGAAGACCAATGACTTGGGATAATCCAATGAACAGGGTTGTGCTTGGTCCTGAACTGATCATGGAGATGGAGCAGGAGATTGTAAAGATCAGGAAGAATCTGAAAGCAGCCCAGGACAGACAGAAAAGCTATGCAAATAGTCATAGGGTTAACAGAGAGTTTAGTGTTGGGGATCATGTTTACCTCAGAGTGAGGGAAAAGACGAGTTCCTTGAAGCTTGGAAGTTTTGCCAAGCCGTCACCTAGATAGTATGGGTTGTTTGAGTGCTTGAAAGAATAGGGTCAGTTTCATATAGACTTGCATTGCCTGCTAGCACTAGGGCTCACAATGTTTTTCATGTTTCTTTGCTTAAGAGATATGTACATGATACTAACCACGTGATAAATTGGGATGTGATTCAAGTGGAACCCAAGAGAGAATTCCAAATTGATCCAATGCGCATCCTCACCAGGAAGGTCACAATGCTCCAGAACCGAGCCATAGGGCAGGTAAAAGTGCAATGGGAGCACTACGGTCCTGAAGAGCCTACATGGGAGCTGGAGGATGCCATGCAATTGGCACATCCATTTTTGTTCAATTCTGCATAGCACTGAGGGAGGTACCAGCGTATCATTTTTGTTAAATTTTGTAAAACACTGAAGATAGTGCTGTTGAAGCGGGAGGGGAATGTAACACCTCGTTTTGACCCTATTTGCATTAAATATATATGATGAAAATATTGTATGGAATCATGGAAAGGATCTCATGACCAAGGCCCTGCCATTGATTGATGTTTTGTGTATAGGTGATCAAGGTTGATGCCTACGGTTTATGGTGCTAAGACAAGCACAACATATAATTTTGGACATCATATAAATATGCAATTTAATTAAAAACCCACAACCAGCTATGTCAATGCAACAAATAATGAGATGGGGGAATGATTTCCTAAGGATAAGGGGGGAAATGTTTAATATTGAGCCATTTTGGGGAAAATCCATGTGTCAAAAGCAGAAACCAAAAAATGTATGCCCATTCCCTCATGCATTCATGTTTCATCTTCCCTCACGTTTTGGGGAGTGACAGGATGTTTTTGATCATCCATCCTTCACTTTTTCAGTTTTTTCCCTTGTTGTGCATGCCCAGTCCATCATCTGGCTCTCACCGAAATGTTTTGGTCCATTCTAACCATTCTCGATTCCATCTTGTGCATACGCGTTATGTGTTCGTCCTGTTTGCAAAACTGTGTTTTGTTCTGGGTTGTTCGTCTCTTGTTTGGATCCCGAGTATCGTTGTGCAATGGTTTCCTCTGTCAAAGAGGAAGTGGAAGTTTTTTTTGTTGTGTTAGCCTTGTGGTCTGCTGTGTGTGCATATTTTTCCTTGGTCTGAATTGGTTTGGAGTGGAATTGGATCTGAACTAGCTTGATAAACCTAGTGTAGGAAGCAACCTCACAAATAGATCTAGAGGGGCGGGTTTTCTTCTTTGCACACCTTGAACAACACTGGAAGGGAAGGCATATCCTGAGGGACTGTGTAGTAGAGAAGGGGATGCTTACTTGTGTTAGGTGTGTAGATGTTTTAGGAGCCAAGCCTTATCTAGTGCAGGTGTCCATAACTCAGTGTTTGAGTTCACTAGCTTAGCAGTTCAATCTTTCCAGCTCCTTTACACCCTAATAAACCCATCTGTTAGTTGGCTTGGCTGGTCCTTAATGAGAATGTTGGCTTGACTGACTGCAGTATAATAAACCCAACAGTATATTGGCTTGTGTTTTTATATCCTGATAAACCCAACTATGTTGTCATGGCTGAGTTTGGTTGTCTTCTTGGCTATGTGTGAGACTGCTAGTGATCCGTATTCCTTGTGTGAATCATGCCTAGCTCGAGGGTGGCAGTGCTGCTGAGATATTGATGAGCACATTGGCCTATGGTTGGGTGGAACGTTGCAGCGACGTAGCTAGTTGCGGAACAAACCTATTTCAAAGATAAGTATCTCTGTGTTAATCTCTGCAAATTGTATTTGATTCATGAAATATGATCAACAAGTTTAATGTGTTGAATTAATGAATTGCTTCTACGGTATAATGGAAATTGTATGCATCTGTGTTTGTTTCTTTCCATACTTTTTTAAATTAAGTTATGGGGTTTAGATGGTCGGATTGGTGATGGCCTAAGTGATCAAATCTACCCAAAAATTTTATTAGCAGGTTGAATTTCTGCAGAAATCTCCTTCTGCAACTTTCCTTTCCGCAACTTGCAGGATGCGGGATGCAGGGTTCGGGATGTGGAAACACCCTTCTGTGGATTCTCTTCCCCGCAAATTTCCTTCCATAACTCACCTTTTCACATGCAGTATTTCAGGATGCGGGGTGCGGGAATGCGAGAATGAGAGATGCGTCTTCACGATCTCTAATTCCACAATTGATTATTTCTGCAATGGTCTATAACGCATGCGGGATGCGGGATGCAAAATGCAAGGTACGGGATGAGGGACTGCAATTTTCATATTTCCCCAATTCTGCAGATTCAATTTTTTCACATCGTTGACTCTTGCAAGATTTATTCTCCACCGTCGATCTATTTCTAGATGCGAAACGGATTGTAACCGTCGGTTTTCGTCGTGATTTTTTTTCCATTGTTAGATCTTCTCTGAGATTTTTCTTCATAGGTCGTTGGATTGAGGACTGACAGAGGATTTATACAGAGATGAATATATTGAACTTAGAGAATATGCATGCGCATTCATCAAATGTGTGGGACTATGTTCGTGTTTCTCCTCTGAGGCAGGAGGGGACATGACACTCTAGGTAACTTAGTAAAAGTCTCAGAGAAAACAAGGCAGAGGCATTACACATCCTATGCCATAATATGGGAGATATATCACAGGATCTCCCAGACAGAATTGAATTATCTTGGGATGATGAAGATTGGTTCCAAGTGATAGACTATGAGCATATACCCTTCAGATGCAGAAGGTTCCATGAGCATGGACATCTGTTCAGATATTGTCTGCGACATAAAAAATGTAGGGGAAAGAAAGATCAAGAAAATCAAGACACCAAAGGATTTACTAGAGTCCCTAATAAGAAAATATTGGCCAAGCTGAAAACATCGGGACCTGAGATTCACAAAAAAGTTTAAACTCAAAACAGGTTTGAATCCCTCCAAGAAGTAAAGATGAGTAATAACCAGCAAAACGACAAGACCAAAGAATAAAAAGACCCGGTGACAGAACCTAGAGTGAAGATTCTGACCTAGGAAGAGACTAAGGAGATTGTTCGGGTACATAGGGTACTCCCAAAAGGTCGAACACCTAGAGCAACCACTTCACACAAATAGATCACAGATCAATACACCGATGTTTGTCACGTGGTTAAAACCCTCGAGAGGGAAACAATCCACAGCCCCAGCCAAATAGCTACTTGGAGCAATTTATTATGCAAAAGAAGAAAGTTACAAATGAGCTTCTCATAATTGATCAACTAGCCAAGGACCCTCCATGCTCTTTAAATAGAGATCATGGACCAGTCGGGTGTTAAGCCATCGATCAATGGTAGGTATGATCTAAGAGAAATTGAACCATCGGATCACTTTATTTCTAGAACATTTCGTGACTATCAAATTAGAATATTTACAAATGCATACTAAAGAAACACACTTTACCTAATGGATATATTACACAAGTTGATCTTAACTAACTCTTAAGTGTCTAAATATCCTAACATAAACAAACAAGAACTATAATTTGGAAACCGAAGCTGATGGAGAGGAAATGGAAATAGGAGACCTTGATATGGAATGTGTGGAAGAGGCATGATATGAAAAGGTACCAGAATAGATCCCTCCAAAACAGGTATCTCTATTGGAGAAGGTGATTATCAAGGCAAAAACTATGAAGTTTCTTGGAATAACGTCTGAATCTCTCAAGGACCTAGATGGTAAAAAGAAAGGAAAAAAAGAAAAAAGAGGTAGACACAGCAATGTTCAAAGAATCCAAATCCTTGGGGATAAGCTAGTAGCATCAGGGAAGTATCCCACCATAGATGCATCCCTTTACCTTGCAACACAATAGTTTTCCAATGTGGATTGCATCCTGGAATATAAGAGGCTGTAACAGTACGTTGAATATTCATCTTCTAATAAGAAGGATGGAAATGGAAAAACTGGGCATCATCTTTTTACAAGAAATGATGTGCTCAAAAGCTGACTTAAAGTTATAGGGGGAACGTCTGGAGGGGGAAAGAGGCTATAGCTGTTGATGCGAAAGGAGTGGCTGGGGGAATTGGCATTTTGTGGAACCCAAGAGAGATGTCCCTCTCTGAATTCACAACAATGCAATTCTCCCTTTCAGAATCATTCCAGATCTTAGGTACAAGTACCTAGGGTTCATGACCAACATTTACGATCCTCCTCGGGCCGAGTAGAAATTGAAATTTTTGGAATCGTTAGGGATGCTCAAGTTGGAGGCAGGAGTAAAACCCTGGATCCTTGGTGGGGACTTCAACTTGGTCAGGAATCTTGATGAGAAAAAAGGTGGGATATGGAAGTTAAATCCCAATAGTGAATATTTTAATCAAGTTATTGTAAACCTTGAATTGGTCGATGTTAGAATGACCAATGGTACCTTTACTTGGAACAACAAAAGAACTGGAAATAGAGGAATAGCTTTCCAACTATAATATTTTTGGTTTTCTAAATCCATTATATGGCAGGGGGAGAACTAAGTGTGGTAGTACTTCCATCAGCTGGCTCAGATCGTTGGCCCATAAATTTGGACTGGGAAAGAGTTGGGGTGAATCTTCAAAGACCCATTCGATTTGAGAAATTCTGGCTCCTTCAAGCTGATTTCCTGGAGAAAATAAAAGAATGGTGGGAGGATATGCCACCCATTAGAGGAACTAATATGTACCAGTTTAAAAAAGCTCAAACTTATAAAAATCAAAATCAAGAAATGGAATAATGAATCCTTTGGAAACAGTTTTCAAGCTAAAACTGAGCTAGATAGCAAGATCCAAGAGGTACAACAAAAAGGCATGCAGAATGGTTTCTCAAAAGAAATTCGTGTGCAAGAAAATTTGTTGATACAAGAATTCAGTTTAAGAGAACAACAGAAGGAAGTATTCTGGAATCAGAAATCCAAAGTTAAGTGGCTCCAAGAAGGTGAACATAATACAAGCTCCTTTCACAAAGCTTCCATCCAACATTGTCATGGTAATCGCATGGCAAGAATGAAAAAAGAGGATGAGACTATTGTCAAGACCCAAGAGGATTTGGAACACACTTTGAATACTTTCTTCGCTATTATCCTTGAGGAACCAAACTGGGACTGGGATGCCACTTAGAGGGAGGTGCTATGGTACACTCCAAAGGTCATTACGGAAGAGAAAAACTTCATGCTCTTGAAACCAATTGAGATGGAATAATTTGAAGCAACTGTCAAACAAATGGTTGATGACAAAGCCCCGGGACCTAACGAGTTCACTACTAACTTCTTTCACACCTCTTGCAATTGGTTGAAAGAGGAATTTTGGGCACTGGTTGAATACTCAAGGAAGACTGGAAGTATTCTGAAAGCTCTTAATGCAACCTTCCTAGTGCTCATTCCCAAAGAAAATGGCACGGAGGAGCTTGGAAAATTAATATCGATCGCCTTGTGTAATGTTATATATAAAATTATCTCAAACTTTATTTCCAATAGGCTTCAACCCCTGATCCCTCTCTTAATTTCTCCTGAACAGGAGGGATTTGTCGAAGGACGACATAGTCTGGACAGTATCATTATGGTTCATGAAACCATTCACTCGTTAAAAGACAGGAAAATCCCATGTATGCTTCTGAAAATTGATTTGTCTAAAGCTTATGATAAAATTAATTGGAAATTATTAGCAGGTGTCCTGCAGACTTTCGGTTTCTCTGAGCAATGGACTCAATGGGTCATGAAACTAGTTTCATTAGCCTTCTTCTCCATTTTGGTTAATGGGACTCCCTCCCAGCCCTTCCAAGTTTCAAGAGGAATTAGACAAGGTGATCCTCTTTCTCCCTTTTTGTTCATTATAGCTACCAAGGGATTAGGCAGAATGCTCAAGAATATGCACAATGAGAACAGGCTCGAAGGGCTCCCCGTTAATGTTGACCTGGAACCACAAACACATCAACAATTTTTGGATGATATGATTCTTATGTGACCTTCTAATATACATGAGGCTTGCAATATGAAAGAGGGACTTGATACCTTCCTTGAGGCCAATGGGATTGAAATTAATAAGGATAAATCCTAGGTATACTTTTTCAACACTCCAAAAATCACTAAAAGAAATATCCTCATAATTATGGAATCCTCAGAACGAGGGCTTCCCTCTAAATATTTAGGTGCACCATTAGCTGAATCCACTATAAGGAAAATTTTATGGAAGGAACTTCTAGACAAAATCAAGCAGAAGATGAGTAACTGGACATTCAGAGCCCTTAATTTTCCAAGTAGACTCATCTTGGTAAAATATATCCTACAAGCTATGCCTCTTTATCTCTTTTCGGTCTTGGCTGCACCAAAATCGGTGATAAAACAGATAAGGAATATCCAAAGAAATTTCCTATGGGGGGGAACAAAAGGACACAGGAAGTGGGCCTTGGTGGATTGGAAAACCATATGCAAACCCAAAGAAGTTAGGGGATTAGGACTAAGAGACCCATTAGATATAAACAAAGTGATGGGAGCCAAAATATGGTGGAAATGGATAACCCACGAGGAGGAACCTTGGGCTAAACTGTGGCACAAGAAATACACACCTCAGTGGCCTAAAAAATTGCTGATTAAATTCAGAGAGAATATTCCTGGCTCCAACATTTGGAAATCGGCTTAGGAAAATAGAAGCCTCATTCAAAGCCATAGTTTCTGGGAGGTCAGACATGGAAATACTGCCTTGTTTACAACAGATTCCTAGCATCAGGAGCCTTGTATAGCCAGTCAAGATGATATCCTTGGGCTAATCCAACATCTTTAGAATAGCTCGATGCAAAAGGTGGAGGAATTTTGGGATTCTGGTTCCCCTGACAAACTCTTTAGAACCTGGAAAATGAAGGAATGCTGGCAAACTCTTGCACCAGTGGAGAACATTGAAAATTTTTACAATCTTTACTCCAGGAAGATACCCAGGAATGCAAGTCCGGACAAGCTCCGAATGGGGTATACCAATCTGGGACACTTCAATATTAAAGAAGCAATTGAGATGCTGACTAAAACTCATAGAATGGAGAAGGAGGGTAAATGGAGGAAAACCTAGGGAGGAAGATGGTGGCCCAAAGTGGCAGCTTTCAGATGGCTTCTTCTCAGAAGACACATTCTCGCATGGGACAATATTTAGGCCTGGGGGGTTATGGTTCCATCAAGATGTTGTCATTTTTAAACTAGTAATGAAACTATAAACCACCTTCTAGACGAATTCCTGATAGGAGAAGCCATCTAGTAGAAAGGTGCAGGGCTACTCAAAAGGAACCACAGACATAAAGGTCACCCTGATCTAACAATTGAAGAATGGCTGAATAACGCCTTCAAAAATAAAATATTGAACATGGTATGGGAGTTGTTCCCTGGCTTCACGGTGTGGGAAATATGGAAAACTCAGAACATAAGAATTTTTGAAGATGAACAGAGGCGTGCTGAGGAAATTTGGACGATGATTGAAACCCACATAAAAGAAACTGTAACCTTAAAACATTGGACCCAAGAATATTTTGCAGTAGAGCCAACTGAAAGACAAATTCTCTATGAATGGGGATTTTCAAGTTACCTTTGAATAATTCTCACCCCAGAAAAGTGGTCAAGCTCCCTCGGAGCTCTGATTCTTGGAATTTTTCGTCGGTTGGGTCTTTCAAAATCAACTTTGATGGAGCCGCAAAAGGAAACCTGGGGCACGCGAGATATGGAGGATCCATCAGGAAATCTAAGGGCATAGTTCTCAGCATATTTTGGGGTAATATAGGATCCAACACCAATTATTTAGTGGAATTAGAAGGGCGCATCAATGGGATATCATGGGATTTACAGTAGCAACAAATGCCATTAACTATGGAAAGGGAATCCATAGTAATAACCAGTATAGCCAGAAGACTCCAACATGGTGCAACCATTTCCTAAGTATCCAAAAATTGGAGGTGGGAAGGATGACTTACAGAGCTTAAAAGGTTGTTAATGGGAACCCCAGCGCTCCAATTCACTCATGTCAAAATAAATGGTAATAGGGTGGCAGATGCTCTAGCCAACGAAGGAGTTGGTATAAATTTTCATTTCCATGTAGAAATGATCAGTGATAAAAATGAATGCATGATCTAGAGACGATGCAAATAATTGGCAAAGAAGGATGTGGGAAGGATGGTAGGCGATCACCCTCGACAGGTGCAATATTCACCATTCCCTATGTAGGCCAAGTGTAATCATTCCAGCACATCAAATAAAAAATATGATACATCCCTTCACATCTGTGATTCCTACGTCATAGCCAGGCCGACTCAAGATAGACACGTGAATGGGACTGATGACGATTCCCCTCCTATTTCTATGGAAGACGTGGAAGGATTTGAGGAGGTGACTACAACCCTTGCATTAATTCTAAGTGCAATGATAATATGATGAGGATGAGTGGAAAGAGTACGAAGACAGAAAGTGGCACGTAGACTCAATCTGGAAGGGACGATTCGAAGGTTGGCCACCATAAATAATGATGCCTCTCTTGGCGACAGTCGAGTACGGAGCAAGGTGTGGGAAATTCCCCTTCGTACATATTGGTGGGGTAATTTCCAGCTTTGGCTCTCGGTCTATTAATAGAAAATAAACCCGTACGAGGTGACATTCAATGGGGGGAAGCAATGTTGATCTTTCGCACGGTAAGGTGGATCTGGCGAGGATTAATGGGCTCAGGGTATGTAAGTCCGAAGCTCTGATGGGTGCAAAATGGAAAAATTATCCAGACGAGATGATAGTAGGATACATCACCCAGAAGAGTGGAATGTTTATAAATAAATCCATGGATGGAGATTGGATTATCCTATTCGAGCACCAAACCGATTATATATTTTTGCAGGCTACTCTTAACTTTATGCCCCAAGAGAGTATGGATCATCAGTGGCTTGTTAGGTGGCATTAGTGGGAGAGCGTAAGAATTGAGGGGAGAAATATGCCCTCTGCTAGCTCCTTTGCTCATGCCCCACCTATTGATGATAACCTGGTCCCTCTAATGTTTAATTGGGGGGCACAAAATATGGGCGAGACCCCGGCTATGGTCAAAGCCTAGATAGCTGCCAAATAAAATGAGTTACTCAGGGATTATGAGCTCCACCAAGTTTGGCCCCTAGTGGCAAACCCTTTTTGGGTGGTTTGAATTCTTCTCGCATGCGACATGCAGGAAAAGGTGCAAATGGGGCATGGCATCAGGGAAGCCCTTACTCTAATCTGACGAGGGCGGCAGGAAAGTGTTGCAGGATTTCACCTGCTTGACCAGACTGCTGGAGAATTTCTGGATTGCCCTGGGGAGCAAGCTAAGGAGGCTCAACCTCCCCCTCCAATTGTCCCCCCTCTATAGCGAGGAATGCTGGGGGACTGGGATTTTTGGGCTCGTTGCATGTTCATCATTTTCCATATTGAAGCTTTGGCTCGGTCGTATTAGGTTATTCTTGGCTTTTGTTTAATTATGACTATGTCAAAAAATGTATTGTATGCTTATGTATATTATCTTTACAGTTGGGAAGGGGTACATGATGCTGTTTTCGTTAATTAGTTTCAGTGTCTGTGTAGACATGGGAATGAGGGTTGGTATGCTAGTTGTCAGAGGAAAGTCTGTGTTTTGAAAAATGTAAGTATGTGGGTTGGTTCTATAGCCCTATTAAATGGGAAGTGCACTGGTTTGGGAAGTAAGGGCGAAGCTCGTATGAATATTTTGGAGAACAACTCAGTTAAGCGTGGACCCTCAAGCTGGTTGGGCTTGAATGTAATATATTTTTTGTACTATAAGTAACATAATGTGTTCCTGCTTATTAACAAAAAAAAAAGATAAAAAATAACAAATATAAACAAAAAGGTGTATTAAAGCACTTTGAATCCTTTGGTCTATGGTAAAGGTATTGATGCACCAAAGCATCAGAGCTTGACATCTGTAGCCTGCATCATATGATTTTTGGTGGTGAGAGATTGAAGCACTCTTCTTTGGAATTGAAGCTCTACCTGAAGCTCACAGATTTGACCAACATCTAAGACGATCTAGGGCCTTTCAAGAATATCTAGGGTTTGCAATCCACTCTCGACTTGGATGATCAAATATGTGGAAATTATAGGTATGCGACTCGAGAAATATGATACATTAGATCACTCTCTTTTCAAATTTATGAAACGATTTGAAACCACTATTTATGAGCAAGATACCACCGTCAACTGAAGTGAACTAGAGGATATGGATCCCAAGCTTTCAAGTTTCAATACTATTCAAAACAAAGGTGCAACAGTTGTAGATGATGTTTCAATCTCAAGAGGAACATATATAATAGCTTACTCTATGTGTAATACTTTATCATTCTAGATAGTGCAGATAGAAGATAAGATGGGATATAGACAAGCCTTTATAGAAGAAAGAAAAGAAGAAGATCTAAATGTTGTTGCAACAAATGTTCTCCATAATTCAATGCTCCAGAATAGGGATGAAGCAAGTTCCTTTGTTCCAATATGTAGTTA
Organism: Pseudotsuga menziesii; assembly: GCA_001517045.1. Taxonomy (NCBI): domain Eukaryota; kingdom Viridiplantae; phylum Streptophyta; class Pinopsida; order Pinales; family Pinaceae; genus Pseudotsuga; species Pseudotsuga menziesii. The sequence goes on from LPNX010598546.1 coordinate 247,824, forward strand.
AATAAAGAGGCTCAAGCCTTCGGTGCTTCTGAATAAGGGAAACACGTAAGAAGGTATCGTAATGACGAGTCCTTTCCGAGAAAAATCAGGGTGCTTTGATGTAGGATTTAGTTTTCCTGATAATATAAATGCATTTTTGGAATCCTTTAATTCATTGTGCATGTCATGGCATGAAGAGGGAGCACGCACTAAAATACATAGTCAGATACCACCATTGTCGTCTTGGGAAACACAATTTGAGACATATCCACATATAATGCTCACAGGAAATGGACGCCATCTACCATTTTTTTCTTATTCAAGTCATTTTGGATTGAAGGAAATTGTTGGGGAAACAAGTAATTTAATAGAGAAATGTAAAGCACCTCTTGTTTCTTATTTCCAAGACAAGGATAGCATTTACGTAGAAGCAGCTTTGATGGCTTCAAGTAATATCAATAGCAACATTAGAAGCTAAGTGCCCAAGGTCACTCCAAATCCAATCTATGAAAGCATTGCCTCTTCATCGACAACATATTCAACCGATGGAACCCAAATCAATGCGGATGGTTGAGAGAACATGTTTTAAATCATTACGACATTCAAAATTGTCCGTGTCCATTGGAATTTCATCTAGATGATGATGACATGTCCATCTCCTCTAGATCTCATAATTTAATGGAAATATGAGGTACATCAATCACTCCCACATAGTAGTGTTCCTTTTATAATTGTTTGGCAATACGATTTACAACATGGGAACATGTGTTATCTCCTTGGAGGTCAGAATTTCAAAATTGGTGGGGGGTGGGGTTTCTCATTGGCTTGTTGTGAAAAGGCTCGAAGGGTAGGAGACCCCTGGGATAGAGGCTCACCTTGATGGGATTTAGGATGTCTCGACCCCTACTAATTCATAATTTATTGGTATATCTGGCTTGTAGGCTGTTGGATATACTTTTGGGAGGTTGTTGTTCCCATGGTTAAAAACAGGAAAAGTAGAATCTTCCCTGGACATTAAAGTTTTGATGGGTTACGATAGATGACCATGATTTCCTAGAATTAAAACAAAATTTCACATTAGAGCCTTTGACATAAATTTGGAAACCCAAACTCTGTCCTTCAAATTTTCAACTGACTGTGTTTTTGCATGAAGATAAGAACACTTTTGGTTTTACTAGTGTATTTATCGTGACCGTGAAAAGTACACAAATCTTCTGGAATTTGGAAACTATATTTTAATATTAAAAAGAAGAGCTTTAATAGATTGCATAATTAGCAGTAATGAATCTTACGATGTTTGACATTCCCAATACATCTTTGAATTCTTATTCAAAATTAAATTATGCATCCTAATCAAGGTTTGCATCCACAAGTTGGAGTGGTTGTTAATCACGCTATTGATCCATCATATCAATGTAAGGTTTGTGGTTACACCAAAACCTGTAGATGTTGATGAACATTTGAAACCAAGCACACGAACCTATCATCAAGAGTGGCAGTTAGGCCACATTTTTATACTCCCATAGGTGCAGCGATTATACTATGAGGTTGTACCGATACTCCAACAACCTTGTTACGACGTAGCTTGAAGGAATTGAACCTGAGATTTATGCTCTGATAGCATGTAAGGTTTGTCATTACACGAAAACCTACAGATGTTGATGAACATTTCAAACCAAGCATAAGGCTGTATCATCAGGAGTGGTGGTTAGGCCACATTTTTATATTGCCATTGGCATGGCAGTTATACCATCCGGTTGTACCGATATGTTAAATTTGTGAACCATTGATCTACATGAAAATATCAAAGCTGTAGGAAAGGAATTGTGCAGTGGGATAATCAAAGAGAGTGTACACTAAACAATAAATTCATGCCACAAATTTCAGATAAATCGGACAAAAATTGCTTAGATAATCACAACATTAATCTTCATTCATTAATCAATAATACAATGATTATACAATAAGTAGAATTCAAATGCCATGGATAGGATTCGAATCTACCAACTCAAGCTGACTGAATAACTAACTCAATGTGTCTAAATCATTGTTGGAACTCACTAGTCTAACTCTGGATGTCTAAATCGGTCTACAATTAGTTAACTGATGAGGTAGGTGGGAAAAATGTGCCACTGTCCCTTCATGCATGCCAAATGGATGTTAGGCTAACTGAAAGTGATATATCTGATTGTAACTGGAGGTTAACTCAGCATAATTGCTTACCAACCATAACCAATTGATGGAGGATGCTCGTGGAACTCAAAGTGGGCTCCTATAATGTAGGCATTAGTCTCAGAGGAACATAAACTCATGCATGCACATGCAGTAAGTGGAAAATAAACTCTATGTGTGTCCCCCACACTCTAGTACAGTAATAGTTACCCCCTAAGTTAGGAAAATAGACCAAATAGACTATATTAGACAAAGGAGGATTAATTAATCCTAACAATCCAAAAGACATGTATCTTACCAACTTTCTACTTAGAATACTTTAACTGGTAAATTCTTGATTGTAGTTATTTTTGAAACTTTTATGCAAGTTCTGTAGGCAATCAAAGTTTAGTTCTCTTTAAAAATTCTTGCTAGATACTAGGTGTCACAATTTGATGAGGTTTGAAATTTACTCATATAGTAGGTTCTTGAACATAATTTTGAGCATATTCTAAACTCAAATATTGTACATGAAGTAAAACTCTTATCCCGAATTATTTTTCTAATTCTCATTTCATATTTAGTTACATTTTCATATACATACATTTTGTACATTTTTATATATATTTTATATATATTATGTACACAAATACAAATCATTCAATGGTATCCAAAGGGAAGGAGTAAGGGTTTGAAATATCCTTTCCTTTTTCATTTGAATATCATGCTCAAGTATAGTGACAATATCCATAGATCGAATGAAAACAACATGTTAATGCTCAACATTATCCATGACAATGAAAAGGATAGAATTTTTCATTCATTGAATGACATAATGGAATGGAAGAGTCATCTAGAAAACACAATGGAATAAGCACAAAATTATTTAGACACGTTCCTTCTAGTGATATTTTCATAGTTAAAATGCACTAGGAGTACAATTATGCATAAGATATGATTTTTATTATTCCTTTTTATATTGAAAAAGGGAAACAGTGAAAAAAGATTAGAGTTTAGATTTACAGATCATATCATATATTAAAATTAATTATTGACCCTCATTTACTAATGACTTTTATCCCAAAATAGTTCAATGAGGTAAACCTCTATATGATTTTGTTTAGCTAAAAAAGTCTAGTTCTTTTATGGATTTTGTACATTAACAACTTTGCAGTTGTGTAAGAGCTATACTTAGTATTAATTTCATGGTTAAGTTAAACATCTATTTAGATATCAAATTTAGCTGATATGGAGGGTAAAGTAAGATTGTTTACTTGTATGCACCTCTTCTTGTGTGATAGAGTGATTTTTAGTCTGTTCTTTATTTGTTCCAAAAGGAAAATAAAACTTATATTAATATATAAAATATGACTAGTTTTCATGTGAGTTTCTCTTAGAGTTAGGTTCTATACTTACTCAAATAGAGTGTTGTTCCCTTTCCTTTGTTGTGATTATAGAACCTTTTGAATGAGACCATGCTTGTGCCTTAGATCACTGATGTAAAATTATATAATATATTCTATTTAAGGGTACTAGCTCAATGGAAGAGCACCTGCCTTATAGGAAAACAAGAAGCTGGTGGTTCGATTCATCCATGCCCTATATATTATGGAATCCGTAAAAAGGAATAAATGACCACTACAAAAATAGAGATAAATGACCCAAAATACAACCAAAATCCGCATATAAACCACTGGAAAATTAGCAGCCATTGATCATGTGACAAAAATGTGGTCATATTTAGTTTTGTCATTTATAGCTTATCTTGTGGTCATATATTCGGTCATATATTTGGTCATTAATTATGAAAAGAAATGACCAAATTACCAACCAAATATATTACCACAAGATAAGCTATAAATGACCAAGTTAAATATGACCACTCTTTTGGTCGTGTGATCATTGACTGCTAATTTGCCACCAGTGGTTTCCAAATAAAAATGGTCATTTATTTGCGTATTTTGGTCGTTTTTTTGGTCATTTATCTGTCATTTTGTAATAGTGTAAATAAATGCATGTGACCTCATTAAATACGATCCACCAAGTAGTTATGGGGTTAGATTTTAGTAGGATCTATAAATAATGTTGAATTCCTCCTTATACGGTGTGGTGGAGAATATTGTAAGTTTAGTTTAGCTCAAGTGAAAGGTGGCCCAACCTTAAGAGTCATGTGAACATTGCAACAAGAATTGATTCTCATAATATAAGGCTTATTCCTCGCAATACTTATCTTTCTACTATCTCATGTTTCTTGTTATACACTTAGTAAATTATGCTTTATTCCACCTTAAAATATTTGTATATATTGCATTGTTTTAAGTTTTGGGGCTAAAGAACACCAAAAGTGGTATCAGATCCAAAGGTTCTTTAGTTCCAAAGGCTTCATAGGTGGGCTCCTCATGTTTTAGAGAAAGAGGTTTTCATCCCAAAAATTACAAATATCCCTATATCAATCCTCATAAGTATCCTCAAAAGTAGACCATGCATTCTTTCTTGGGTATACTTGTCCTTGATGTCCTGAATAATGCAATATTCCATAAGTTTACCCAAGCCTCCTTTAATTTAACATGAGTCTCATGGAAAACTTTCCAACCTGCCTACCTATCTTGTAAAAGTTTTCTACCATAATCTGTTTCTTCCATGGTATGGATCCCCACTTTGGCATGTTTCAATGCATAATTTTTGTAAAGACTATAAAGGGAAAGATATAGGCTGGAAATATGGCATATAATATTCAATATGAGAGCCCTAAAACTTATCTCTCTTACAGTGTTGATCTTACTGCAATAGTATCACGCTGCCAAATATTATGAAATATGGAAGGTTTGTTTCCATCATCGAAAACCCTAAAAAATGAAGGTTTCAATTGGGCATATTTTCCTCTCAAGGACTCCAATTTGAGCATTTTTTAAAATCGCATATTTATTCTAGAGTAATTAAGATCTATAACAAGATTTGAATTTTTTTGTTGAAAATGGCTAAAAAATAGGTCTAAGTGCCACAACCCTCTTTTCCTTTGTTGAAAAATATGTGAACAAATTTCATTTAGGCATATGTTCCTCTCCCAAACTCAGATTTGAGTGATTCTTTATGTGAAATTGCATGTTTTTTCAAGGGGTTCAGATCCACAATTAGATTTGAAATATCTTGCAGGAAAAGATTAAAAAATGGATATGAGTGTCCCAACCCTCTTTTTCTTTGTTAAAAAATTTGTCAAAAAAAGGAAAAAAATTATTCTAATTTTGTGGCCCCCAAAAGTGGATTTGATAATATTTGCAAAAGACCTTAAATATGAAAATAAAATCACAACAAAGCATACAAGACATAACAAAAAAACTTCACTTTTATTAATATGAATGAATTCTTTTAGGAAGGAATCAATTCCTATTCAAATGCCTCTTCGAGGGGGCTACCTCCTAATGAAAGGTCATTAAGGTCAACGTACAATATTCTCTACCACACATCATCAGGAGTACTCTATCCTTATTTATATATCGTATTATAATCTAACACCCTAAATACTTATTGGTCCTTCTGTAATGAGGTCACATTACATTTATTTATGAACATAGTGGTCCTTATTTAATAATAACAATATAGTGCCAAGAGGGGTGTAAACCGATTGGTGAAGAAGTGAAATGATATGACATAGTTTAAAAATATCATAGGTTCAAACCCTGATTAGCTCATGCTCCATGCCTATGGCATATGTGGGTGCACCTAGGGGTATAGTGGTAGTGGAGATGAATTGACCTCATGTCACACAAGTATAAGCCCCACCCCGGTTTTTCATTCCCCTAGTATAATAATAATAATAACAATATAGTGGACCTAGTCCACTTTAAATTGAATGGCTTCCACTATTACTCTAATGGTCCCTCTGTGCCTCATGTTACACCCCTAAGGAGGGTCATAACAACATCTATGGGGTAAATAAAGAAAAATCACCACTTTGATCCAAAGGTTGTCTACAAGTCTATGCAAGCCTTATAGTGACTAGGAAATCATATTATATGCTTAGATTAAATTGGAAACCAAATTCATGTGTCGGTATTTGGCCATTTCCTTCATTTCCCCACCTAATGTACCATTCCTTCCATGCTTGCAATTTTTTGTTTATGCTGATATCATGAATCATGTGACACAAAAATGCAAGGTGTATAGTTATCATATTTTTTTGATAGACATAACCAAACTCCACTACAATATGATTTGATTCCCTGTTTGTTAGAGCGTAATACCATTCCCATGCACATGTTCCACTTAGATATTTCTCACTTGTTAACTAAATAGTTGGCTTCTCAAACATTCTTGGGTAATCCACCAAATGGGTATGCTTCCACGTTGTCTATCATTATCACTTGTAAAAACAAGTTGGGAACACCTACAAATAAATACATGAAAGATTAGTAAACCTTTAAAACACAAAATTCACCAATTGATCAATTGTGTTAGTAAGCTAAGACAATCTCATTCAAAGGTAATGTCACACAAATAGGATGCAATCCTAATTAAAACCATATGTAAGGAAAGGAAGTGAGACAATCATTACGTACGAGTAATACTCATCCAAATACATCCCGTTAACACTCCATTTTTAACAGTTGATTTAAGAGCCTGATAGGAGTTCGACGAGGGTCCCATTCCCACGAACTTCATGTGAACTCCCCTTTAGGTTATCAGAAGTGCAAGGAAAAGGAGAAAATGGAAGGTGTGTTGAAGGCATTGAGCGAGACTCGAAATCAAAGGCTGAGATTGATCGGAGGTGGATCAATGGCTCCAAACCATTTCGCACGAGTGGACATGCTCGACCAAAGCCACATTTCTGGATTGTGAAATGGGTTAAAGGTCGGAAACATTCTACGGTCGAGATGAGATCTGAGTCAAATCTACGGCCTCAATCAATTTTGCAAGCCATACTTGTGCAGGTAAAGCCACGATTTCAAATCACGAAAGAGGGGTAGTGGTTGCAAAGATCTACGGCCATGGTTTATTTCGCAGTATGGACTAGTGCGGATGAATACCAAGGCTTCTCATTGCAAAAGATAATGGGGCCCACTCAGATCTATGGCTGCATGAAGGGTCGGTCACGATCGACAATTGAGAACATGTCATGATCCAGAACTGTCCGTGGTGTTCAAAGGAGAAATGTTGGCGGCATAAGGAATGGAAGGTGGACGGTGGACGTGAAAGATTCCTCGGATCGGATGGCTGGGAAGGCTCCCAGGGTATGTGATTTCACATCCAGTGGAGAGATGACAGTAGAGGAGGTGTTCACGCGTGTAATCTGCCCCCATTGCAGACTAGTCGATTCCTTCAACGCCATTTGGGATGAGCCTAAGGTAGAAGGCTTGTCTAGCGATGCTAATTTCCTCGGTTCACAAGTGTGGCACACGGTTCACTTTGAAGGGAGCCATGACAAATATGGAGGTTTGATTCGTTGAGGTGACAAACTTGGCATTTACACGAGGTCGAGGGAGGTGACAAACTGAAACAGCTCGATGCTATCGTCATGATAATTGAAAGGGCAAGAAAGGTCAAATCCACAACCCTTGAGACTAGCCTTGCAACCATGCGGAAATTGTTTGGAATCTTTCCCATATCGGATAATATGATTGAATGTCAGAAGGACAGAGCTCCATCCTGGCATCACACTAGCCAACCATCACAGTGACTGATATTCTAAGGGTATAACTCTTTCTGGGCCGTGTCAGATCACCCTATATAACACCATCTTTCAGAGATATTTTGAGACGATAAGAAGTATAGAGTTGAATGCCAAAAATTCTCGAGTTCCTTCACAGACATCCATGACTATGTGGTTCGAGAAGTTAGTTCGGCAAGGGGTACTCTTGGTAGGAAAACATAGATATGTGTTTTGGTTATCCATACCAGAAAATCACCAACCACTGGGGCACAGATGTTAAATACCAAGGGGATTCTCCCACTTCTACACAACCTGGTCTTCGGATGTGTAGTGCATGGGTTTTGACGTCCCAACAACATCCCTCCAACACTCCCAATCGCAATAATGACCTTCAAAGTCCCATCTCACAGTGGTGGCAGAATTGTTGGAGCAATGCTCATTCTAGAACCAGGCGGGTCCGAAGCCTTCGACACTAGCCCTAGGATCTCCACTTATCTTCTGGGTCGTGGGTGAGGAGAAGGTCAAACGCACACCCGGATGCATGGCTCACGGGAAAACCCTCCTCATAGGAGGAAGAAAGGTGTACAAGGATGATAAGCTTCTTAAGTCGTTTATCATCACCAAGTGCATGACCACCTTCTTTCCAGCCTCCTCCTATAACAATGTTACCAGACGAAGGATGGGTCGAAAAAATGATCGGGCGGTGGATTCGGGTCTTCTTGTCAGCCTTTGAGCAACGTGGTCTGTAAGAAGCAGGCTGGTCGAAGAAGCAGAAAGATATACCCAAAGTAGCCTAAGTAAACAATTGGCTGTCAACATACAGCATGGGAATCGCTTTCGCAAAGTAGAATGGAAGAAATCTCTGCGCTGTCAGTCCGCGTTATCACGCGCCCCATCTCCATAACGTTTATTGTTTATATTTGTAAATGTGGCAATAGTTCCACTCCCTATACTGTTAATGCATGATAGTGACTTGTAACAATTTCCAAATCGGTAGTCTCAGCATTAGAATGGTATAAATACACTCTCGATAGAGAGAGAAAGGGGAGTTGGCTGGATTGGGAAACATTCTAGGGCTGAGGCTCTCCATTGTAAATAAGATTTGATGCATGTGTTATGAATAAAAAATTTAGAGGAGGAGTTGTTTCTCATGGCAGAGATTCATGTGTCGTTGTTTTTCTCAATATGTATCTTCTTTTACGTGCAATGTGTTTCCTGTTTTCACTCTAGTCTGTTGATTGCTTTCATGTCTGCAACTTAGTGTATAGAAGTTAGGAATTCATACTCATTATGCTCCAGCTGTTGTTCCAGACATTTATCAAGTTTCTTCTAAAGTTGCACGGAATTCATGTCGCTGGTGCTCCACATGATGGGATGTTCTCTCTCGTCCTCCAACCACCCACTAAATATCTCCTGATTGGGAGATCAGTGGCTACCTTTCCTCTATTTTCAACTCCACATATTTATTTTCCTTTTGCAAGTGTTCCTTACGTAGGTTTTCAACTCCATTGCCAATGGTTCCCACCCCGATAATCCCACCTTGCATCTCACCTTTACACACTTTGTCCCATTCAGGATCCTGGCCCCCTGATTATCCTTGACTAAAAATCCTATGCGGAGTAGACTCCAAAGACGAACAAGAGATCCCTCTCTAACTGCGCAGGGCTAGAGGTGTAGTCTAAAGTGGTTCTGTTATTACATCGGGAGCAGGCCCTCCCCCCTGCTCGACCTTGGGGGCCAAAAATCCTGGTGCGAACAAACTGGCGCCGTTGTCGGGGACGAAATTGAATATGCTCCCTGGAAAGAACGAAAAAGATTCAGATCTGGTTGTTGATGGTGAACAATTGGCCAGACATTAAGAAGGTTGAGCACTTTTCACCTGGCGACTCCACTCTTGAAGGATTCAGACCTCAGCGACTTCGCGGGTGGTGTGACCCAGAAATAAAAATGGTCGAGGAGAGCTGGCAGACTCTGTCTGGAAAATGGACCCCTTATAAAGCTTAGAAATGCATGACGAAAGGTCCAGATACTCGAGTTTGCATTTCTTCCAGGATGCCTTATACTATCTTGTAAGTTTGCTCTTATCTTTTCCCAGATTTATCAAAACAACCTTCTATGGTTCAGCTCATTCTGAATAGAGCTATGAATATATTCTTGTTTATCCTTCTTTACGAACCAAAAGCATTGCGTCGTCTTGTACATCTGATTATGGCCTATATTTTTATCTAGGGGCTCACGATTTCAAAGGACACCCCTGTGAAATTCATGAAACGTCGGACCATAGCTTATCTATTGTGCCTAACCTTGTCTCTCCTATTTCTCCAAGCCGATACAAACCACTACAACTGCCTCCCATCCTCCATGATTTTCCTGCGAGATATTACAAGTACCTCCCCAANATGCAGGCTTTCTCCCTGTCCTTGCAAGGAGATGCCAAAGTATGGTTTAAACACTTGTAGCCTAAGTCCATCGACACTTGGGAAGAGTTTTCTTGCACCTTCTTAAAGTTTTGGGGTAGGAGAAGGCCATTGGAACAAATACTTTCAGATTTTTATTCCCTGAGGAGGCATGAGGATGAGGCCATATCTAGTTTTAACAGAAGATTCGCAAGCTTTTATTATAACATGCCTAAGGAAGTCCAACCTCTTAAGAATGCTGCTAATATCTATTATGCAGCCACATTTCCTCCTGACCTATCCTTGTTTCTTTTGGAGAGAAAATCAACCACCCTGCAGCATATGTTCACTGATTGTTTGGAGGTTGAGGAAAACCTTAAGATGTCCAATAAATTGTCAGATTAGGATAGTGGTGGTGAAATAAAAGATACATTCAAATTGGTTGGGCTATACAAGCAGAATGGGAAAGTCTCTAGCCTGTCAAAGCTCTCTCTTGATATGCAGAAAGATGACTAGCCTGATGCAGGAGCAGGTAGTCCTGCAGGATTGTTCTCTGAAGATGGTGACTTGCACCGCCCTTGGTCCGCAAAGGATGATTTTATGAAGGAGTTTGGTACGCCTGTGTACAATGAGTATGGGGAAGAGTACCTGCAGAATATACCTGACGAGCCAGCTGTTGAAACAAAGCCTGCTGATGAAAGGCATCAAGATGCAATGCAAAATCAGAAGGTTGAAGTGGGAAAGGATGATAAGGGCACTAGAGGTAACAGGCTACCCTTGTGTTATGCCTCTTTTGAATTAATATGACACATGATTAAGGCCTCCAAGCAAAAGCAAAAAGAAGTGGAGATGGTGTAGACCAGAAGCCTGTACAGGAAAGAAGAGGATAAGAAGAACCATCCAGGTGATTCCTCTCATGCTGCTAATACATTGGGAATCTGTCGTGAAGGGACAAGCTATGAAGACGGATGCAGCAGCCTCCAAATAAACACATTTTTTGATATTCTCCCTTCAGCAGCGCCACCTCACACAGGAGGAATGTGCCTAATCAGTTCCGTTGGAGAAGCAGGGGATCTCCCTCTTGAAGCACATCATGCTCTTGTTACAGAAATTTCGAGCGAAAAGCAGGATGTTCCATTGAAGAAATATTCCATGGGTCCTTTTTTGCAATCTTCCAAGTGTCATCCTGACGAATCTCTAGAAGAAGGAAGCTCTAGATGGCTTTCCCATGGGCAGGTGACAGAATGTACCGGAGGTTGTCGTGATTTCTATGACCCCGTGGCTGAATACATGGAGGGTTTGGGTGAAGGCAGTGATTGGTTGTATCCCTACTTTGAAGATAAGTTTGTTTATCATTTCCTTCTCCCATTATCTATTTCATTTCTGTCCATCAAGCACGATGAAAGAACAAAACTATTAGGCAAGTTGCTTGATTGGCTTCATTGGAAGTATGATTTCACTTAATCAGATTTGTGCACAAAGTTAGATAGAGTATGTAGGAAAAAATAAGCTCCACAGTTATTGAGCATTTCCTTCATTACCGTTTTAGTTTGTTTTCATTTTTTCAGTTACCAGCACAGGTTTACAGTCACCAGCATGATTTGCAAGAGTGGCACGAATTCGATGAAGCAGTAACTCAGAGCATAATGGGGATGTCAAAGAAAGATTGAAGGCATTCCAATGGTTTGGCACTTGGTCTATGGGGGTTCTTTGCTACCTCACTGGGAGGATAGCATCCCTCATGGAGCCAGTTGTTAACACTCCATTTTTAACAGTTGATTGAAGAGCTTGATAGGAGTTCGATGAGGGTCCCATTCCCACGAACTTCATGTGAACTCCTCTTCAGGTTATCAGAAGTGCAAGGCAAAGGATAAAATGGAAGGTGTGTTGAATCCGTTGAGCGAGACTCAAAATCAAAGGCTGAGATTGATCGGAGGTGGATCAATGGCTCCAAACCATTTCGCGTGAATGGACATGCTCGACCAAAGCCACGTTTCTCGATTGCGAAATGGGTTAAAGGTTGGAAACATTCTACGATCGAGATGAGATCTGAGTCAGATCTATGTCCTCAATCAATTTCGCAAGCCATACTTACATAGGTAAAGCCACGATTTCAAATCGTGAAATCGGGGTAGCGGTCGCAAAGATCAACGACCGTGATAAGAAAGGAGAGAAATCTATGGCCACGGTTTATTTTGTAGTGCGGACTAGCGCGGATGAATACTAAGGCTTCTCATTACGAAAGATAATGGGGCCCACTCAGATCTACGGCTACATGAAGGGTCAGTCACGATCGACAGTTGAGAACATGTCACAATCTAGAACTACCCCCGGTGTTCAAAGGAGAAAAGTTGGTGGCAAAAGGAATGGAACGTGGATGGTGGATGTGAAAGATTCCTTGGATTGGATGGCTAGGAAGGATCCCAAGGTACGTGATTTCACATCTAGTGCGGAGATGACAGCAGAGGAGGCGTTCACGCGTGTAATCTTCCCCCATTGCAGACTGGTCGATTCCTCCGATGCCATTTGGGATGAGCCTAAAGTGGAAGTCTTGTCCAGCGACGCTAATTTCCTCGGCTCATAAGTGTGGCACGCAGTTCACTTCAAAGGGAGCCGTGAGAAAGATGGAGGTTTGATTCATTGAGGCGATAGAATTGGAATTTACACGAGGATTAGGGAGGCGACAAACTAAAATAGCCCAATGCTACCGTCACGATAATTGAAAGGGCAAGAAAGGTCAAATTCACAGCCCTTGAGACCAGCCTGGCAGCCATGCGGAAACTGTTTGGAATCTTTCCCATATCAGATAATATGATTGAACGTCAGAAGGACAGAGCTCCATCCTGGCACCACACTAGCCGACCATCACAGCGACCGATATTCTAAGGGTATAACTCTTTCTGGGCTGTGTCGGATCACCCTATATAATGCCATCTCCCGGAGATCTTTTGAGACGTGGAAATGTGTAGACGATAAGAAGTATAGAGTTGAATGCCGAAAAGTGTCGAGTTCCTTCACAGACAGCCATGAGTATGTGGTTCGAGAAGTTAGTTCAGCAAGGGGTACTCTTGGTAGGAAAACATAGATATGTGTTTTGGTTATCCATACCAGAAAATCACAAACCACCGGGGCACAGATGTTAAATACCAAGGGGGATTCTCCTGCTTCTACACAACTCGGTCTCTGGATGTGCAGTGCATGGGTTTTGATGTCCCAACGACATCCCTCCGACACTCCCAATCACAGTCATGACCTCCGAAGTCCCAGCTCACAGTGGTGGCAGAAATGTTGGAGTGAATGCTCGTTCTGGGACCTGGCGGTTTTGGAGCCTTCGACACCACCCCTAGGATCTCCACTTAGTTGTTGGGTCGTGGGCGAGGAGAAGGTCAAACACACATCCAGCTGCATGGATCGCGGGAAAACCCTCCTCGTAGGAGGAAGAAAGGGGTACAAGGGTGATAAGCTTCTTAAGTTGTTTATCATCACCAAGTGCATGACCACATTCTTTCCGGCCTCCTCCTATAACAGTGTTACCAGACGAAGGATGGGTCGGAAAAATGATCGGGCGGTGGATTCGGGTCTTCTTGTCATCCTTTGAGCGACGTGGTCTGTAAGAAGCGGGATGGTCGAAGAAGCATAAAGATATACCCGAAGCAGGCTAAGTAAACAATTGGCCGTCAGCATACCACATGGGAATCTCTTTCGTGAAGTAGAACGGAATAAAGCTCTGCGCTATTAGTCCGCATTATCACACGCCGCATCTCCATAATGTTTATTGTTTATATTTGTAAATGTGGCGATAGTTCCACTCCCTGTATTGTTAACGCATGATAGTGACTTGTAACAATTTTCAAATCGGTAGTCTTAGCACTAGAATAGTATAAATACACTCCCGATAGAGAGAGAAAGGGGATTTGGTTGGATTGGGAAACATTCTAGGGCTGAGGCTCTCCATTCTAAATAAGATTTGATGCCTTTGTTATGAATAAAAATTGCAGAGGAAGAGTTGTTTCTCATGGCAGAGATTCATCTGTCGTTGCTTTTCCCAATATGTATCTTCTTTTACATGCAATGTGTTTCCTGTTTTCACTCCAGTCTGTAAATTGCTTTCATGTCTGCAACTTAGTGTATAGCAGTTAGGAATTCATACTCGTTATGCTCCGGTTGTTGTTCCAGACATTTATTAAGTTTCTTCTAAAGCTACGTGGAATTCATCTCGCTGGTGCTCCACGCGATGGTATGTTCTCTCTCGTCCTCCAACCGCCCGCTAAATATCTCCTGATTGGGAGATCAGCGGCTACCTTGCCTTTGTTTGCAACCCCACGCTTTTCTTTTCCTTTTGCAAGTGTTCCTTATGCAGGTTTTTGACTCCATTGCCAATGGTTCCCACCTTGCATCTCACCTTTACACACTTTGTCCCATTCAGGATCCTGGCCCCCTGATTATCCTTGACTGAAAATCCTACGCGGAGTAGACTCCAAAGATGAACGAGAGATCCCTCTCTGACTGCGTGAGGCTGGAGGCACAGTCTAAAGCAGTTCTACTGTTACGTCGAGAATGGGCCCTCCCCCTTGGTCGACCTTGGGGGCCCAAAATCCCAGTGCGAACACATCCAATTAAGGTCAATATACATGATGCAAAACACAAAGTGATGCAATTAGTCAATATATTCAATCATCTCATGTAGCTTAAAAACAATCATCAATTGTAAGATAAGTCAATAAATCCATACTTAAAGACAAAGCTTAATGTAAAAAATTTGAAAAAAAGGGGTTCCCAACTTTAACAACTTTGGGGTAGCTAAGGCCTCAACATGACCAAACTATAAACATGACAAATCCCTCAACCTGAGAGATTATGTGCTTACATAATTTATGATTTCTACCAAAAACACACCATTATATGTATGTGAATAAACCTAGTATTCTTATAAACTATTTTGTTTTCAATTTCATAGTTTTATAATAACTTTGTGATTTAATAATTTTGTACATGGACACTTATGTTAAATAAATCTCATATAAAGAATTATCTTGTTAAAAGTAATTAGTTAAATAAAATCATAATCAATCCATAAAAGTAACCTAAGCCATAATTAAAGTTTAAGTTGGACCTCATTTATTTAAATATGGTCCTTCCTCCTCTCCTATAATCAATTATGCTTTTCTATCTTTTTCAGTATATTATAGAGATGTCTTCTTCCATTTAGGATTTATGGGTGTATAATTACCCTAATCTTTTATTTTTGTCAGGCTTGTTTCTCCTTTCCTTTTGTTGTGATGGCAATAGAAACATGTGAGGGATTATAATATTGCGAGCTCATATAAGAGCTAGTTTTGACTCTATGTGGCATAAAAAAGGCCTTAATGTTGTTAAGGCCATAAATTCTATTGGAAAGTTGGATTGAGTAATTCTTCTTTGGATGAAAAGTAGACTTGAACGAACTTCTAATGAGTATTTGTTCATATGGATTGAATAAATATCAAGAGGATATAACCACCACAATTTCCCTTTTAACCTAACAAAAAATGCAGTCTATTTGGCTATCATGCATTAAATGATGCATAACTTTTAGCATGACTCTTTAATTGAGGTGTCGTTTTTTTGGCTAGAGAGTAGAATCAAAGGTATTTAAAATGATTGACATGATAAAGGGATTTTAGTCCGATGAAAAAACCTGCCAACTTTCAAAAAGAAAAAAATCATTAAAACCTTAGCCAAAAGAGGAAATCATCATAACTTCCAATTCGGGCAAGAAAATTCATTGTAATTTTTTTTTTTAAAGAAGAGGCTTTTTTTCCTCAAAACTTTAACCATTGTTAATAATTTTAATGATTGAAACCTTATTCAAAAGAAAAAATTCATCATCACTTTCAATTCGGATAAGAAAATTCATTGCCATTTGTTTAAAAGAAGAGGTTTCTTTATGCTCGTATACCAACTTTTATCTTTATATTTGCAAGGTTTCTCATATTGAAAAAAAATAAGTAGGGTTTATTCAAATAAGGTCAAGATCATGGACATATGGGAAACAATTATGGAAGTATGTGATATATTCATGGTTTTCAACCCATATAGAAGATTTATAAAGGAGATGTGAGGAAGGGTATATATACATATTTTAATTGTGTGAAGATAATAATAATAATATTTTTTTTGTTAATTCTATTTTTTATATGATGAATTTTCATATAAAAAGAATTTATATGAGGAAAATAGATCAACAACTTCTCTTTCATGAATCTCCTCTTAATTATGATTTATGTTTGAGTGAGAAAAATGCATTGGTTGAATATAGAAATCATAAAATGATGGTGAAAAAGAGTTCTTCAATTGACTCTTTTCCAATAGTAATGTTCTTTACATCCCCATAGCTAATGTTTTACAAATACATAGATGGTATTTTACATCTTGTGGTTCATAGTATTTTGTTTGAATGATACATAGATCCATATTACCTTAGCAAGCATTGTTTTTTTTGTAAGTTCGGAGTTTAATCTATTGATGTTTAATAAAAGTACAAGCAAAAATACATATCGTCGTAGTTGTTATGTGGATTGATAGTAATAAAATGAAAGTAGGAGCCTTCTCACGTAAGGAAATCATGCTCATAACAACAAAAATATCCTCCCTAGTATAGGGAAAACAGATCATACAAAAATCTTTCCAAGTAGTGTTAAACATGAAAGTAGTTGATCTGGATTTATATGGGAACAAAATGAAATAATAGAGATAACATCATAAAGACATACATTTTGCAAAGATAACAGAGATACAGTAAACACATATTCTATTAAATGGCGGAAATACAACAAACTATAATACAATTGCTAGAATGGTGGTAGCTATCTCTGAGAAGAGATGTGGCTGCTACACTCATCTATGCCAAGCTGAATACAAAATGAGGCTAGAGGGGCCTATTTATAATAAGGATGAGGGTGAGAACCCCAAAAGTACAGAACATAACCCTAGAAGATGAATAGTCATAAAGTTTGCAACCCCAAGGTGGTAAGTTGAAGAGTCAACTTCCCAGGGACATAACTTTTGCATACGATTTCCGATTTGGGCGCTCGATAGCTCGTTGGAAAGATCTATTCGATATTTACAACTTTTGACTATGGACAAATGCATGAAGTTGGTAACTATTTGGCCACTCGAAATTTCCAAAAACGTCGTTTAGGGCCTCAAAATAGCCCTTAAATTTTGGGACCCAAAAAACCATAGAAAAATAACTAGGAAATTGCCACAATGGACAATTGTTTTGAGACAGTGGAATAGGTGGGTGGCCACCGATTTCCATCTCGATCAGTAGTGTTCTGATGCTGCAAAAAAATGTAAAATATAATCCCATAGTGTCCACGAATTAAAAAAAAAAGGGAACTTGAAACTCAGCTCTTGGTGGGAAGCTCCTCCTCAATGGGTACTCTAAAGCCGAAACTAATCTGTGAGAGGGTCTTTGGTCTGCTTTTAGTTGGGGGATCTTGCTGGGTAGCAGTATTTTTGTCACCTTCGGCACCAGGATTCTTGGAACTGCTGTTGGTGTCATCGCCGTTACTTGAAGTGCTAGAGGTGGAACTGGAGGAACCCTTCTTTACCGGAAGCGGCTCCATCTTCTTAAATTTCGAGGTAAAGGTGGTGGCTTCTTTTCCCTGCTAAGCTACTGTGATGTGTGTCGGAGAGGGAGGGAGCCCTTGCTCATGATCAATTGGACCATTAGGAGGAACCAAAGTAGGATTCGGAGGGTCATCCTAGATGACCATAAAACGAAGGATGAGCCTAGCCAGAAGATTTTTCGCCACCCAATTTTTTTGTCTGGGAAGGACTGTTCGATTAATTGCAAAAGGGAAGCCCAAGAGTTCATCTTCCTATTCATTCATGAGTTGGTGTGGGTATTCATGGATTTACACATCGAAGCCTTTGATATTGAAAATCATTGAGAGAGTCCTGGCTCGCTCGTTGGCACTCCCTCGTCCCCCTCGCCCACGTCGTGGGGTGGCTCTCAGTATTCAAGACATATTTGTGTGGACAAAAGACTCTATAGAATTTGAACATCGGGATTTGAGAGAATTGCAGGGGGATTTGAGAGCTGAGGACAACTGCTTGGACCGAGCTATGCTTACATTCACCGAGGACGCATGGATTTCAATGATTTCAGTAGCACTACCTGAAGGTTTAGGGTTGAAATGGGAAAAAGTATGTGCCGAGGAATCATTAAACTCCCTCTACCACATGAGTTGTTCATACATCCGTGGATTTCCATGATCTTGCGTAGGATAACTAGGAACGAAGTGACTTCAAGGCTGTCACTTCGCATCAAAACCGGGGATGCATATTTGAATGCTCTAGCTGCATTAGAGTTGGGAGTACCTTCCGGATTCAAGGGGAGTTGTAATGCATTGTCAAACGAGCCACATAGGGAGACAACTATGCCTCCTATCTACTACCCTCATATGATTTGTGGACTGAATTGCCACCCGCATCCGGGTAACCTTAGTGATCATCTTGAACAAACCATATTGAATGAATTCATTTAGTTAATTGAAGAAGTCCATTCTCAAATTTCAAGCTACACTTTGGTCCTCAATCCTTGGGGACAAATATTTCTAGGGGGGGCATGTTATGCATCTACACACAATATTTATGTATGTGCGAATAGATCTATACTTATAAGCTATTTTGTATTTAATCTCATAATTTTGTAATAATGTTGTCTTTTGATATTTTTGTATATGGCCACTCATGTTAAACAAGGATTCCTATATAGTTAATTAATGCTTTAGAAGTCATTAATTAAATAAGCATCTAACTACCCCATAAAGATAATTTGGACCAAAATTTAGGGTTCAAGCTCCTCTTTTGTACTTTTTGTATAAATAGGCCTCTTACCCCTTCTTATAATCAATCACTTCATTACGAATCAAATATATTACTATTTTATTAGTATATTATGAAGATTCCTTCTTCTAATTAATATTTGCAACTGCAATCCATTCATGGGTGTACATGTGCTCCACTCCATTTTTGTATCTTATTTGTTGGTTGTTTCTTTGGTTATTTCCATTATTGCAACAAGAGTTCCATTTAATGGATTGGAAAGTTACAATGTAGTGATGACCAGAGATGCTGCAGTACTCAAGGTTACCTCTGATATCTTATAGAGATAATATCCTATGCTAACAATGAAACTACGTGACCTATATTGGTAAACAATTTGATGTTTTCACTTATATGGTTTCCCTAATTAAACATTAGAAACTTCACGTGGTAGAAAATTAGATAATGACACTCCTTTCAAGGGATTGATCTCATAATGTAGGCAACATTATTTAATAAAGTGCATGTCTCATCATTGGATTAACTAATCAATAGTGTTTTGGTGTGGCATAATTAGAAGCTTCATCTTTTTTATAGCCTCTTTTGATATTAGGTTATTTTAACTTATGTTGTCAATAATGAAATTCATTAGTATCCCCTTCACACAAATCAATTAACATTAGGGGAGTTTTGAGGTAAAAAATGGGCCTCAAAACAAAAATCGTACCATTAAAATTCACTTTATAAGAACCAATAGGATTCAAGATGATGATGTCAACCATAAGGGTAAAATTTGTAAAAACAATGGAGGGAAAAAGAAAAAACTACTTTTTCTTATCGTATTTTTGGCATATCACCTTATGGGTTCACCCAAAAATAAGCTTTTACTGAAATTTTCATTTTTGGGTGGCATGGGTACCTCAAAAGTATGCAGCGTGGGTATGGGTTGGATGCGGAATTAAATTCCGCATCCAACGAGTCCCCAAACTTGAAATTTGGGTGAACCATTAAAGAGATATGCCAAAAATACAATAGGAAAAATTAGTTTTTCTTTTTCCCGTCCAAAATTTAAAACTTTTATTTTATTATTATAACGCTTATTTTATTATTTCCCTTATGAGGCCCATTTTAGACCTCAAAACTCCCCTAATGTGGAAGAGGTGCTCACCTTTTTCAAACGCCTTTGACACTCCTATTGGATGTTTGTGGTGGAAATGGTAACACGTGGTTCTATGTGTGTGATCTATTTTCTCATGTCCATGGTATCTAATGGCATCGAGGATTAATTAAACTCTTAGGATTTCAACTTAGACAAAATTCATTATTGTTGCGCCATGGGATTTTATGGGTGTCACACCATTTGACTCTATCCTTCTTGGATTTCCTATTCTTTCCCTCTACCTATAGATTTGACAAGTTATCTTAAGGTTGGTTATCTTTACTCCATCCTTTCAACTAAAATTTAGGGTATCCTTTACTCGTCTTTTGTTGTCATTGATTTCCAACATCAAACTCTTTTTTACCCTTTTGCTGAAATATTTTCATGAATCTTGATGTCATAATGGTAAGTTTCTCCCAACAAAGATTGTTTGGATGTATCCATATATGTCATTGTGGTATTTAAGAACCATGTGCCACTCAAAGTCCTTGATTCGAAGCTTTTCATTCATCATATGGAAGGTATTTGTGTGCACTAGCACTATCTAATGCTTACCTTGGCGCACTATTGCCCACCTCATAGAATAGTCATCGTAGTTTCCAATAGGGTAACTATACTCCTTGAAGGCATAAAAAAAACACCCTTAGCGGGTTCTATTCCATTTGTTCTAGAAACATCTCTAAAATTTTACTCACAATAATAATCTGACTAGATTGTGTTTGACCTGGGTACAGGACTTCATAAATGTGGAGGTAATCTTCTCATTCTTGGAAAATATATTAATAGCGAAATAACTCTCTAATTGATTTAACCATCTCTTCAAAGCTTCTACATCTAATTTTCCTTGAGATAGAGGGATATCAAAGTTAACATGTACCTCTTGTTGACAATGCCTCCATTGTTGTTGGGAGTTGCTAAAGGATCTAGGATAAATGGTCCATCATCTTATTCCTCTGTCACTCAATGGAATCCTAGAGAAACAACTTGATAGGATCTCTTGCTCCATTGTATTTTTTCATCCTTTGTATGAGGCCTCTTGGTAGGGTGAGGAAGGAGTTCGAAGGATTTTTAAGATTGAGATCCAACTTCATGTACTCTGATCTCATGAAGAATATGCACTGAAAAATGAAAAAGGAAATATTTCCTTAATACCATTGATCATGATTTGACCAATAAGAAAATAAATACACACATCATATTGTGGAAAAGAGCATGAGATATAGTAATGAAAGTATATTATTCCAATGAAAACCAAATTTTGTTAAGAATCAATGGGAAGAAAACATTGCAATTTACATAAGAATGCATAATGGGTAGAATGGTGAGACTTTATCTTTGATAAAAGATGTGGTAGATACTCTCATTCGCAAAAGGCCCTTGAACAAAAGGAGGAAACTCATTTTATTACAATTAATATTAATTAGAAACCATGTAATGCACAAAAACTAAAGAAGAAATAATAAACCTAAGCACTAAGGTGGCAAAGGAAAGGTGGGCCCGAAAGATTAGTTGGAAAGTCAATTTCCTGGGCCCATAAATTTTGTATATCATGACTATGTTATTTTATACCTCACTGGATTTATTTTATGAGCTCTATGTTTCATAAATGGATTTTAAGAACTAATACTTGCATTATTGGCACCAAAAATTGTCATTTATGCCATGAATTGGGCCCTAGAATTTTAATTAGGAACCGTTGTTATGCAGAATTTAAGATTGTTTCTAAGAAGATGGTTCATTAGGACATTTCTTGAGCTTATTCTCAAATGCTCACTTACATCACATATAAGCTCAAGGTCTCCTTGATAATTATTCTTGTTGAAGTCTAGTCGAGTTTTGGTATGATTTTCGACTAGACTACTACAATTAGTCAAGTCAATACATATGAAGTTAGTATATAAGTTGAATAGGAAAGAAAGTGAAGCAGTTAGTGGACATATCCAAGTGGTTTATTGACCTTCCCAATGGTAGTTAGATTAGTAAATGTCCCCTTCATCAAATTTAGTATACAAAGCAGTATAGGACACTATGTATGGTTGGAAAGTTTGGAGATTAATGCTCTAATAGGAAAATTATCCTTCTTGTTGTCATATTGATTACCTCTCTCCATCTCTATGTATGTATATATTTACATATATAATTGTGTAGAATAAATGTATGTTGATATTTCTTGAATTATCCCTACTAAGCAAAAGGGTTTTGAAAATGGTTAATGGTTTTCCAATTATTCATTCCGAACTCCACTGCTTCCTAACTCTACTGGAAGATGAATGCTCTAAGGACAATACTATGGATTGCATCCATATATTTTATGATCCCTATAGTTATAAGGTCAAGAAAGAGGAAAGGAAATTATACAATTTGAATTAGGATGATATGTCTTATTGGTTGACTAAATTCAAATGGTCATGGACTTGATTGGCCCAATCTTCAAGTTCCTTACAATTCCATTTTCCTTTTAGAGCTCACCTAAGAAGCTTTGGGACATGGTGTTTCAAACAAATGCAAGGAAGATTGATAACTAAATTAAAATTCCACTCTCCATTTTTTCTAAGTTTTAAATTAACACCTAAGGATCAACAAGCACCCATTTTTACTACATCTCATGTTGAGTTCCTTCTCAAGGGGCCTAAAAGAGCGTAGATAAGTTTCTTAAGGATTTTCTTTAGGAAAATGATCAAGGTAAAATAGGTTTCCATTGGATCAATTGGAGCCTCCATTGTTAGCTAGATTATAGTGGTATTGGAGTCATTTTGTCCTATACTCAAAGCCAAACTCTTTGTGCTAAATGGATCCTCTAGTCTATCAAAGTTGATAAGGCCTAGATAATGCATCTTCAAAATTGCATTATAATGGGAGCCCCTCTTGGAACTAAATATTGGAAGAATCATATTGAAATTTTTTTAGGATTCCCTCTCTTAGGTTGAGATCACAAAGATATTTGTTGCAAATATCATATCAAAATATTGGGAAGCTATTAAACCTAGGCTCAAATAGAGAGGCATCTCTCTTAGATCATGGCGTGTTTTTAATTAGCATATTATTTTATTTTGGTCCCTTGTAGTCTTTTATAATGACAAGACCTTGGAAAATTTGATTTGGTTTTTGGCCAAATCAATGTTTAAAAGAAGTGTTCAAAAGATCATGAACCTCTTTTATGGCTAGACTAGAAATTAGAAAAGTTGGTCTTCATTGAATGCACCATTCAAGCTTACCACTCTTGATAGGTTGATCTTGGACAAGGTTAAAATACTTATACCCAAGAACCTATTCATTAAAATTAGGTTGTAGGCCCCTATGGCATGGTGGAGGGACTTGCATTGGAGCTTCTTCAAGGCCTCCAAAAAGTACAAACTACATATGCTATCGATGGCTATGTTGTAACCTCGATATTGATGTTAAGCTTAACATGACGTAGCACCTCTATTCCAAGCAAAGAACTTTTGTTTCACATCCCCTTTCCATTGAAGCCTTGCAACAAAGAAGGATACCTAAATTTATAGTCCCTCATGATGGGAGGCCTTACTCCTATCCACAAATTGTAGCACCTAGGATTTTCTCATCGTAAATATTTGATTTTTTCCTAGAGTGAAACACTCGAGCATACCTCCTACTTTTATTATTTTTCTAAATCTAATGGGGTTAGGGATATAAGTTACACAATCAATTCCGTCATTTCCATGTATCTTGGAAATGAGCTCTCTTAGGTGATAATATTCCTTGTGTCACTGTATTATGAGTAACGTGGTGGCTTTTCCATTCATACATATTATTTTTTAATGTAAAAACAAGAAATTAATGCTTTGTTTAAGGGTGTTACGCATGAAAGAAGGTTAAGCTAATTTGATAGTGCATCGATCTATTCTAGTTTGTGCCCATATATTTCAATGCAGTTTTATAATATTTAAGACGAGATTCGAGTAAAAATATATTCACATTATGTAGTTAGTCGTTTTAGGAATCATATATGTTGACTTGATTGAGAGTACATGACATGGAAAAATTTAGGGGCGAAGTTTAGCCCATAGGATATGTTGGGCTCTGGAATTGTCTTTTATAACGATATTATTTACATTAATTTCTCATCTTATCTACCATGATTTAATACATTTATGTTCAATAAGGTTATCTTTTACTTTGTTTTATTAATTAAATCTCGTAAATGTCAAGTAATCCTAATATGTTATTTTTAATGTATTAAACGCAATATTGTGCAAATCATAAGCATTTCGGTACTCCATTCATCCCTTCTTCCAGTCCCCAGTTCTGCACTAGTTTGATGGTATGTTTCAATATTGTGTTATTGGTTTGGTCTATTCTCTCGTTAATCCTGTGTATGTATAAACCATGAAGTAATAATAAGTTAGTTCACTAATTCACATTTAAACAAATTTAAAAATGAAAGAAGATAAAACTATTTTAATTTCATTTTAACAAAATTTGTTTTAAATTTGAAAATAATAACCAAAGTTATTTTAACCAAAATTGTTATTTTCATGACATGGTAATTCTTTAATATATAATGAAAAATCCATTATTTATGCCACTTAAATTAAAGACATGAAACAGGTTGCTTATGGAAATTTAAATTAATTTTTTTTAAAAAGCAAGCCACCTCATATTACTCTGCTATGATTTAATTTAAAGTGACTTCATATTTGATATATGTTTCCCTTTTTAATTTTTGTAGGTTAATATAATGTAAACTTTTTTGTGCAGGATGTAAAAGATGAATTCGCCCAGGTTCACGTGATGGAATGGAGCACACAAAGGGGATTAAGATACTTCTAACCCATCACATAATTAAACTACCAGCTAATAAACTCAACCGACAATCAACTCATGCAACAACCCAGCATAAATTCCACTCAGAAACCGGATTTACTAACTAATTTCTGTTACAGGTCATCAAGACGCCCATTCGGACCTTCATTCATTTTCTGTCAAAAACATGTTTTTAACAGAAAACAAAATTGCGGGATAGATCTGCAGAAAAATGGAGGAGAAATTGAAAATTTCGGCACATGGGTTTTGTGCAGAATAGGCCCATTTAGGTCACCATGAGGAAATTTGCGAAAATTCAAAGCCATTTGGGAGCAACTCGTGGTTCTCTAAAACCAACTTTTCTAGAAAATGTGGTTGGTCATTTTCTAAATTTAGAAATTAGTTGTAATAGCTCAGGAAATTGGGGGATTCAACTCTATCATTCCCCACTAGGTTGTTCATGTATAAATTAGAACCTAGAGGTCTAGAGATGGACTGCATTGTACAAATTTGGATTTTAATAATAGTGAATTTCTTCTCTATTCCTGTTCCATTTGCGTCTCTGCTTCTATGCAACCAGTGATGGAGTAATTCGTGGAATCAACCTCTGCTCCTGAGAGGTCCCCTCGGAAGTAGATGGATTTTATGTTTTACCTATGTCAATTTTGCTAAGTACCGTATGCTTTGTTCTTACTGTGCATAATTTTTTTTTCTTCCTTGTATATGCTCATAACGTTCTTTCCTTTCGTTATTGTATGAATGTTTTCAATTCTGTCAATGTGTGTTATGTGCTATGTCGAATGAGCTCATAGGAAAAGAGATCTCTAT
Source organism: Pseudotsuga menziesii (assembly GCA_001517045.1). NCBI lineage: Eukaryota > Viridiplantae > Streptophyta > Pinopsida > Pinales > Pinaceae > Pseudotsuga > Pseudotsuga menziesii. The sequence continues at coordinate 273,562 of LPNX010598546.1, forward strand.
TGTGTGCATTTTATAAATAGTTGTTGTATTTCATAGATAGCCTTTCAATTCGTAAATGGAATTTAAGTAAATTTCATAAATAGCATTTACTGTATTTAGTATTTCCAATTATTTCAATAGTGATTAGTTTTTCTCACACAGTAGTCTTTGATTTACTTTGCACTATATCATTTTAGTTTATTTCGTGCAAGTAGTATTATTGTTCTTAGCATAGACTAGGGTTTGAAGTCAGTTTCTCCTTCACACGTTTGAATTCATTTTTATTTCTTTGCATCTTGGATCCAAGAATTAGTTTTTATTGCTGTAGTTGTCATCAATTAGAAAGAATTGTATTTTCAACTTCATTTGGTTAATTTGTAGTAGAAGGTATATTTTAAGATAAATGCATTAGTTAGAACAAGTAAGTTTTAGTTTAGTCAAATGCTAATAGTTAGTTTTCTTTCATAGTAGAGTAAGCTTCGCTTTGCTCAAAACTAGTTTGCAATTTAAATTCGTATAACATGATTGTATTTTAATTCTCAAAATGTTAAGTCTTTGGTTTACTTAGATCATAGAATAGATAGATTTTGAGTTGTTCAATAGTTGTAACTATTATGTTGTTTATAAAAAGCAATTTTCTTTTGTTTTCATGTAACTTCCATCTTCAGAATTCATCCGGCCGACCATTCGTACCTAAGTTTATGTTGTTTTTTAGCATTCTATTCACACCTTCATTTAGACTCTTCTTCAGCATCCACCTTCATCTAGGCTCTCTTTTTCCATTCGTATTTAGACAGAATTTCCAGTATTACGTTTTTATGCAGAAATAATTCATTAAGGCTTAGGTTAATTTTCCAGTACTTTATCATGTTCTGTAGCTAGTTTGGGATTCGAATCCACCTTTAGCATTTCATATTTGGTTTCATATTAAGACATAGATTAATTATTTATGTTATAAGTTATAATGAAATCCACATATACTTAGATTCCATTTTACAGTAGCTATAATTAAATCTATTTACATTTTAACTCTATCTTACCAAGCAATAGGAGATGATCTAATGATTTTAATGCAAAAGTAGGTGTAGTTGCTTCTTAGATTTTGGTCTAAATAGTTCAAATACTTCCATGTATAAAACATATAGTAGTATGCATAAACCCAGCTAGTCTTAGAATCATTTTACTTGTTTTTGTTCATAATTTTTCATTCAGCTCGTCATTCGGACTGTTATTCAAACTTTAATATTTTATGTTATGTTTTTTTTATGAACAACTAGAGTTTAATTTCTTAGATTTTTTGTTTGCATTTATTTCCTGTAGATGGCCAGTACCTGCATATGTAGTTAGAACCTTGTTTTGAATTACATAGAGTTTCGTTTAAGCTTCATATTCATTTTTAGTCCTTGTTCATCTCTTTAGCCTACCTTTAGTTTTCATTCCCATTTTGTATTTGGATTTGCAGTCAACACTTTACCTCTATTTTTATAGCTTGTTAACTTCCCTAGAACTTGTTGAATCCACCTTTAAATTATATTAGTTCAAGCCTTCAATCCTGCACATATAGTGTTTGCACCTCACAAGCTACCTTCCCGGGTTGACAGTTAAATGTTGAATTAGATAGCGCTTATTTTACTCAACATTTTGGCACCGTTGACGGGGAGGTGCTAAAGGGATTGGAGTCTAGGTAGATAGGAGTAGATAGGTTGCCTTTACCTTACACAAAAAGGGGGAGGGGAGAACAGTAAGACAAGAGGTAAGAACCTGGGCATCCACTATAGTGGGGTGCCCCAAATCCTTGTTGTTCCTTTTTCACACAAGTGTGTTTACTTCATGCAAAGTTTGATTTACTTCTCTTAAGTGTACTTTTTGCAAACATAGTTAGTTTACTTTCTCATAGTTAGGTGTACTTTTCTTTTCACAAACATAGATAGCTTACTTTTCTATAGTTTAGTTGCATGTACATGTGCATTGAAAATCTAGGTAGTTTACTTTCCCGCAATTTACTCCTATGCAAGTGTGTTATTCTTCCAACAAGATTGGGGTGTGTTTACTTTTCACAATTTAATTTCATGTAGGTGTGGTGTGTTTAATTTGCAAATTAGTTTTAGTAGTAGATAGTATTTTTAAAAATAAAAATAAAAACACATTTTTTTTTTGTACTGTAAGAATCCCAGGGACTAATCCTTGTGTGAAGCGAGACCTATCAACCAACCAAATGGATTCAAAGATGCTCATTAGTATGAGAGAACTCTCTCAAATCCTACCAACAGTTGGGATCTCAATCTCTCAAGAAGAGAAGATCTTGACAGTAGTTGAGAGCTTATCAACCTCTCCTGAAATAATAGACGAACCAAAATCCCAAGAACTACAAAAATATGTTCTTTGCGAGACTGCAAAAGAAGCTGATACATTGGGGATTACATCCAAAGGAGAGAAACCAGAAATTAAAGAGTTATCTACATACAAGCTAAAAAATCCATCATATGCTCAAACAACTGTTCAACCAGAAGAAGAGGATCTGTATGACATAGTGAAGGGAGGTGAGTACAGGACTATATCGAAAGCTGGTTCCAAGAGGTAACCCAGCTACAATACCATTCCTTCATTTGACACCTGTTGCTGCAAAGAAAAGTAAGTTGGTTGAACTTCCACAATCAGGTAATCACTGAAACAATCTTTTCATATGTGGATAAATATACAATTATCATTTTGCTTCGCACTTGGTTTCATTGGAAAAGCTCATATACTTGAGTAAACATGTTTTCTATCTTCTTAGGGAAGCAAAATATGTATATAAATAACATGTTGCATTATTAGTTTAGGGAATAATGCAACTTTGTTTTTTGTGTTTCTTTTTCAAATAAAAGAACTAAGAATAAGATCATGTTAATGACTAAACCAAAACAATCTTACATCATTATTAATTTTCATACATGCATATTTCTAAATATACCGGTTACTCAAGACCAACTTTAAACATCATGGGGATTTATCATAAATTAAGGTCTATCTAAAACCTAGAGGTCACTCGCACATCTTAGCTTCATTATCAGGGCATGTTATTTAAGCATCTTTACTACAGGGTAGCATAAGGATGAATGCAATTTATAGTTTTTGAGGGAACACTACCATAAATCTATATGAAAAGATGAATTTTGGGACTAGAGACACCTTTCATTCATTATCTTATGGCTTCATCCACTTTACACTAAATCCATCAACAGTGTGTATCCTTGATTCAGTAGATTCTTCTTGCATCCTTTATTTTGGTTCCATGATAGTAAAAAAAGAAAAGACTAACTTTCCTCCAACCCATATACCATCCCACCCTGAAGTATGGTTTTTAGAGTTGCTCCCCCACCACTCCTTCATAGGAAAATTTATTTGCCAAATATCTATAGGGAGTGGAAACATTGGGACACGAGCCTCTGATAGAAAATGGGTTTAAGAGGTTAATCCATCGCCGTATTGAATAGGATCGCTGGAAGAGGGTACTAGCCTATGGTATGACTAGGTAAACCCAACGGGGTACTAAACATGCTCGACTGAAAGAGGAAAATGTTCCTACAGAGGAAAACTTGTTAAAAAAGAGAGAGAAAAAGAGTCTAAAAAAAAGAGAAAAAATTGTGAAAATGAATCTGTAATAATAAAGGTTGTTGTGGGTTTACTAGAGGAAGGTATGCATGGTTGATCTAAAGAAAAATGAACTCCATCAATCTGCCATTTGAGAATGTTTGTAAGTTGCACTTAAGACCCTGATGTCTAATTCATACTATACCTAGGATATCACTATCCTAGAAGTGGGACCCATTAGGAGTCTAATGAACTTGAAATACAAACTCTTTCCATAATTACTTGAATGATAATAAACATTTGAGAAGTAGCAAGGATGATTTGTTTCCTATAGGATTTATAGACTATCTATATTTTAACCCAGTCTTAATTCATTCATGGCACGAGGACGTGGCATACCTTCGATCTGGGAAGAGAGATTCTCAGTTTATATGGTCTTCATAAGCATGAATTATTACTAGTTGGAAGAATTGTATGTATTAAGAAATCTTAAATAATATGAAGTTGTTTTGGTCATCTCATAACATCACATTTTTTTTCTCTAAGTTCTAGTTTTTATGCCGTAATAAAGTTGGCTTAGTTTTGCTATAAACTATTGATGATCAAACAGAGTTTTTGAGTAAACGAAAGACCACTTCCACTTTATTCATGGCACGCATACGTGCCACACCTTTGGTCTGGGGGAGTGTTGGGCTATAGAATTGTCTTTTGTAATGATATTATTTACATTAATTTCTCATCTTACCTACCATGATTTAATACATTTATGTTCAATAAGGTTATCTTTTACTTTGTTTTATTAATTAAATCTCGGAAATGTAGAGAAAGCCTAATATGTTATTTTTAATGTATTAAATGCAATATTGTGCAAATCATAAGCATTTGAGTACTCTATTTAGCCCTTCTTTAGGTCCTGTGTTCTACACTGGTTTGATGCCATGTTTCAATATTGGGTTACTGGTTTGGTCTATTCTCTCGTTGATCCTGTGTATGTATAAACCATGAAGTAATGATGAGTTGGTTCACTAATTCACATTTAAACAAATTTAATTTAAAAATGAAAGAAGATAAAACTATTTTAATTTCATTTTAACAAAATTTGTTTTAAATTTGAAAATAATAACCAAAGTTATTTAAAACCAAAATTGTTGTTTTCATGACATGGTAATTTTTTAATATACAATGAAAATCCACTCTTTATGCCACTTAAATGAAAGACATGAAACACGTTGCTTATGAAAATTTAAATTAGTTTTTTTTTTAAAGCAAGCCACCTCATATTACTCCGCTATGATTTAATTTAAAGTGACTTCATATTTGATATACATTTTTTTTTAATAATTTCTGTAGGTTAATATAATGTAAATGTTTTGTGCAGGATGTAAAAGATGAATTCGCCCAGGTTCATGTGATGGAATGGAGCACACAAAGGGGATTAGGATACTTCTAACCCAACACATAATTAAATTACCAGCTAGCAAACCCAACTGGCAATCAACTCATGCAACAACCGAGCAGAAATTCCGCTTAGAAACTGGATTTATTAACTAATTTCCATTATAGGTCATCAGGATGCCCACTCGAACCTTCATTCATTTTCTGTCAAAAACGTGTTTTTAACAGACAACAAAATTTTAGGCTCGATCTGCGGGAAAATGGAGGAGAAATTGAAAATTCTGGCACATGGGTTTTGTGCAGAATAGGCCCATCTAGGTCAATGGGAGTAATTTTGCAAAAATTCAAAGCCATTTGGGAGCAGTTTGTGGTTCTCCGAAACCAACTTTTCCAGAAAACATTGTTGGTTGTTTTCTAAATTTAGAAATTAGTTGTAACAACTCAAGAAATTGGGGGATTCGACTCTATCCTTCCCCAGTGGGTTGTTCATGTATAAATTAGACCCTAAAGGTATGGAGATGGATTGTATTGTACAAACTTAGATTTTAATAATAGTGAATTTCTTTTCTATTCTTGTTCCATTTGCGTCTCTGCTTCTATGCAACCAGTGATGGAGTAATTCATGGAATCAACCTCTGCTCCTGAGAGTGCCCCTTGGAAGTAGATGGATTTTATGTTTTACCTCTGTCAATTCTGCTAAGTACCGTATGCTTTGTTCTTACTATGCATAATTTTTTTTTCTTCCTTATATATTCTCATAACGTTCTTTACTTTCGTTATTGTATGAATGTTTTCAATTCTGTCCATGTGTGCTATGTCCAATGAGCTCATTGTAATTCGTTAAGTAGGAAAATAAATCTCTGCTACGTGCATTTTATAAATAGTTGTTGTATTTCATAGATAGCCTTTCAATTCATAAATGGAGTTTAAGTAAATTTCATAAATAACATTTACTGTATTTAGTATTTCCATTTATTTCAATAGTGATTAGTTTTTCTCGTACAATAGTCTTTGATTTACTTTGCACTGTAGCATTTTAGTTTATTTCGTGCTAGTATTATTGCTCTTATCATAGACTAGGGTTTGAAGTCAATTTCTCCTTCACACATTTGAATTCATTTTTATTTCTTTGCATCTTGGATCTAAGAATTAGTTTTTATTGCTGTAGTTGTCACTCAATTAGAGAGAATTGTATTTTCAACTTCATTTGATTAATTTGCAGTAGGAGGTAGCTTTTAAGATATATGCAATTAAGTAGTAAGAACAAGTAAGTTTTAGTTTAGTCAAATAGACTTTCATTTCAAATGCTAATAGTTAGTTTTCTTTCATAGTAGAGCAAGCTTCGCTTTGCTCAAAAATAGTTTGCAATTTAAATTCATATAACATGATTGTATTTTAATTCTCAAAATGTTAAGTCATTGGTTTACTTAGATCATAGAATAGATAGATGTTGAGTTGTTCAATAGTTGTAATTATTCTATTGTTTATAAAAAACAATTTTCTTTTGTTTTCATGTAACTTGCATCTTCAGAATTCATACGGCCGACCATTCGTACCTACATTTAGGTTGTTTTTCAGCATTTTGTTCACACCTTAATACAAGCTGTTTTTCAGCATCCACCTTCATCCAGACTATCTTTCATCCTTCCATTCGTATTTAGACATAATTTTCAGTATTTTCCGGAATTTCCAGTATTACGTTTTTTATGCAGAAATAATTAGTTAAGGCTTAGGTTAATTTTTCCAGTACTTTATCATATTCTATAGCTAGTTTGAGATTCGAGTCCACCTTTAGCATTTCATATTTGGTTTCATATTAAGATAGATTAATTATTTATGTTATAAGTTATAATGAAATCCATTTATACTTAGATTCCATTTTATAGTAGTTATAATTAAATCTATTTACATTTTAACTGTGTCTTACCAAGAAATAGGAAATGAACTTATGATTTTAATGCAAAAGTAAGTGTAGTTGCTTCTTAGTTTTTGGTCTAAATAGTTCAATTGCTTCCATGTATGAAACATAGAGTAGTATGCATAAACCCAGCTAGTCTTAGAATCATTTTGCTTGTTTTTATTCATAATTTTTCATTCAGCCCGTCATTCAGACTTTAATATTTTCTGTTATGTTTTTTTATGAACAACTAGAGTTTAATTTCTTAGATTTTTGGTTTGCATTTATTTCTTGTAGCTTCCCAGTACCTGCATATGTAGTTAGAACCTTGTTTTGAATTACATAGAGTTTCGTTTAAGCTTCATATTCATTTTTATTCCTTGTTCATCTCTTTAGCCTACCTTTAGTTTTCATTCCCAGTTTGTATTTGGATTTGTAGTGAACACTTTACCTCCGTTTTTATAGCTTGTTAATTGCCCTAGAACTTGTTGATTCCACCTTTAGCTTATATTAGTTCAAGCCTTCAATCCTGCACATATAGTGTTTGTGCCTCACAAGCTACCTTCCCGAGTTGACAATTAAATGTTGAATTAGATAGCGCTTATTTTACCCAACAGGCTAATTTTTACCTTTTTTCCAAAAAAGATTCACCAATCCATTTTTTTATAAATTGATTAGCCCAAATTTCATGGGATATATATATATTACTTTAAAAGTCACCATCGTTCCAAACTTTATGGTTGGAAATTAGGAATTAATAAGATTCACCAAGATTTCAACAATTTAAAAGAAAATTATGGATCCTTACAATTTCCCTTAGCACAAGACAAAAAATTAATTAATATATTCATCCAATATCAAATGATGATAAGTTTCATAGGATTCTCTTGCTTCTTAGAAACCCTTTCATGACTTTCACTTTCAACTTTTGGCCAACTAGCTCAATTTTGGAGTTTGATTTGTTGTTGCCTCATAGCAGTGTTGGCTAAAGCCATTGAAAGAAGAAATATTGTACACAATATGATAGGGTATCAATATTATACATACCTAAGCACATGATGGAAATTAGTTTGATTTTTGAGAGAGTGGGATTGCACTGAGGCTAAGTGAAAGCTTCAAGATTTCTGAAGTAAAGCTAAGATAGAAATGCGTTGAAAGCAGAACCTACTAGAATTTTCACTGACATACCAACTGACCTACTCTCGATCATGTAGTCCAATAGGCTTCCAAACCCAACTACTATGCTTTTTACTACATGATTTTCAACTTCTATCTAGATATCTCACCTTTGGATTTTTCTTTGTCCTTAAAGGATAGTAGTGTTGGTTAAAGCCATTGAATGAAATCCTTGTACACAACTGGAACTAGTGTGAATCCATTTTAACTTTGGATCTATCATGCACAAAGAGGGATAAAACCCTCGAGGTGCAAACATTTCATAAAATATTTTCACTCTAAAATAGGCTTGCACTTCGAGTGATTTGCACATTCATCTAAAACACATACATAATCATCATCATGATCATGTAAAGTTTTTTTTATGTCCCGTCGAATAGTGTGTTGTGTATTTTCACACGTGCGATCTCTTTCCACTTCACACATTCTTTCTGACACATGGATATTATGGAAGCTGGATCAATATCCCTCGGATCCTTCATTATTTTATGCCACGCTATGTAGTTATGTGCAATTATGCTGTATTGATGAAGACCTGTATCCACAACGGGTATCTGTTCAAAGATCTTTGCCTTTTTTACCTGTAGCGCAGCATCGACTATTGGTTGTTTGCTTGTAAATTCAAATGTTTGGGTAAATTTTACAGTTAAGCTTTCCCATTCTACGGTTCCTCGTTGCAGCTCCTCTGAGGTGTACCAACTTCTTGGCACCATTTCCAAGGTGTGTATGAATCGGTGAACCCATTCCTGTTGCGGATATGCTTTCCAAGCCGTGCGACAGTGCTCAATATGTTTTCGAGGATCTAAAAAACCCGTGTATTTTTTATCATCATAACTGAGCTCTTGTTCAAATCTGATCTCCATTATTCTTCTACATTGTGGCCATTCCGAGATAGACTGTTTATGTGTACCCCACCATTTAGCGGGCGTAACTTTCAGCACATAGTCCAAAGCAGACAATCACTAAGATTCTGTGACCTTTTCTTCAAATTATTCCAAGAAGAATTCAAGGTTAGGAAATCCTTCATACGTAGGCATCGCGCTTTCTTCAACTCCTACCCTTCGAACAAATTTTGTAATTTTCGTACATATGCGAATGGAGACTTCATGCTGCCTGTTCTGCCAGTTTTATAGGACTTCGCCTGAGTCGGACGTGCACAAGCTTACACTATGCCAACTTAAGTTTCCATCAGTTGTGGGGTTAATATAATCTTCCTTCGAAGACATAATGTTATACATTTGGTCCAGATAATTCTCTTTCCCTTCACTATGTACATGCTCGACATATCGCTGCCTTTCAAGGGGATCAATGGGCGCAACCACTCTTATTTCGGAATCTTCGAAAGATAACATCCTTTTCTTGAAGTTTATGATAGTTTGGTTGTCTATTTCCTGATCAATCCCTAGAAGCGCAGGATAAGGGTTTGTGTCATCTATAATGTCAATGACCTCGAAGTCAGCATATGTTCTCAAGCCTTCGACCTCCACGGGTACTTGGGACAACCTGCCAATTGGTAGCACCTTCGACTAGTTTGCAAGCCTTAGTTGAATAGGAGACCAGTCCAGTTGTGGCATGTTCATGCTTTCCCATGTCTGTCTTGTCAATATATTGACATATGAGCCCAAGTCGAGTATGATATAGTCCATATCATAATCTCTTATCTACGCAGTCATTCACAGTTCTCAGCATGTCTCCTGTTTACTTTCGATTTGATTGACTCTTCTTTCAGGGCGCAGATCTTCTATGTTGTATTCTATGAGTGTTTTCAACTCTGTGACAGCATCTTTGTCATGGATTAGTGCTAAACAAGTTTTGAAAAATTCCTTGAGCTTACTAACCTTTTTAGTGGGTGGCCTTCTGATTATTTGTTCAAATATTTCGGGCATAGCTCTCACTTTTCTAGATGTTGACAGCTGATTGGTGTCAATAAAGTCTTGTCGCACCTCCAAGAATACTTCCTTCTCATGTTGGACATATAGCGGATATTTTTTTTGTGCCGCAGGTCGCACCTGTGGTGTATTTTGGTCTGCTCCCATCGCAACACCTCCTCTTATGACTACTGTTAAGTTTTCATATGCTAGACTAGATTCAATAGTATTCAATTAAAAAAAGCACAGCAACATATCAAGAATGACTAATATAAACACAATCACAATATGGACACAACATTTATCCTGGGAAACCCTCAAGGAGAAGAAAACCTAGCAAAAACTTCCTATTTATAAGATGTATAAAAGACAACCCAAAAATAGTTGCTCTCCTCCTTCTATTCTCTCTCTCTCTCTCTCTCTCCTATGCGCTACACAAGTGAGTGAGTTTGTGTTCAAATAAGAACCACAACTCCTCTATTTATACTAATTGTCAATTGAGTTTTTGCACTAGACAATTCGGCCCCAATAAACTGTCTGGGCCGACTTCACCTAGGAATACTCAAAGCAGTATATTATATTATTAATTGGGGTACTAAAGACCCGACACAAGAGGATGCTTTGCCTCATGACTCTATGATGACCAAATACAATAGTAACAACTCGTCATAGGAATAATAACATCCCTCTTGGGTTACATCAGTAATATACATTTATAATATCCTTTAGAGTTACAATATTTCAACACTCCCCCTTAACGAGAAGGTTATTCTACTGACAACATCATCATAGACTATAGGTCGAAGGCTTGAGAAAAGTTACTCTTATAATTCGATCCTTCTTGATCCTTTGCAACTGCACTTCGATCTACTTGACCCTTCACTGCTGTACTTCGATCTACTTGATTTGTTTTCACCACACTACCTGTAGTACACATGATCTATTTGCGGGATGATATACTTCTATCTACTTGATCCTTTGTCGCCACACTACCTGTAGTACACATGATCTATTTGCAGGGTGATCAATCCCGATCACTTTAGCACATAAGTTCAAGGACGATGCAATTCTCCATCAACATGATCCATGAAATCGATCAGTTGAATTATCTATAACTAAATGTAGATCTCGATCGCACCTAGTGGAGGCCCTATCATCCGTGACAACTCATCGTAGACCATCCATACCACACAGGTTAGGACCACTCACAAGTGAGTGTTATACTACGGTATCTACACTCACATGTAGCTATACTCTACCAAGTAAGAGTATTGTCTGTAGAGCAGATCTCGACCGCATACACAATGTCGGCCCATCATAGAAGATATATACCACACATGTTAGGACCACTCCCAAGTGAGTGTTATACTACGTCGTCCATGAGGACTCATCATAGAGAATCGATACCACACAAGTTAGGACCACTCCCAAGAGAGTGTTATTCTATGGCATCTGCATATGAATGTAGGCATACTCTCCATACAAGAGTATCATTTGCATAGCATATCTCGACTGCATACACAATGTCAATCCTGGCGTCTATGAGAACTCATCGTAGAGCATCCAAACCACATAGGTTAGGACTAGTCCTAAGCGAATGTTTAATCTACGGCATCCACAACTGAATGTGGGTAATCTCCATGAGAGTAACATCTTTCAGGGCCATCCTTAGATAGTAAGAACCACTCTCATGAACATATGGTTATACATGCTATCCTCGAAAGAGGATACTATCGTCCACAAGTGAATGTGAGTACTCTCCATGCAAGAGTAGCATCTGCAGGGCCATCCTTAGCTAGTAAGGACCACTCTCATGAACATAGTGTTATACCTACCATTCTCAAGAGAGGATATTACCTTCCACAAACAAATGGCATACCATCATCACCTTCATCCATCATCGATGTTAGTCTCAACATTACTCCCCCTTTCCTGAGAAGTTTCCATATTATCAACCTGCTCCCCCTTTGTCTGAGGAGGCTCCATGTTTCTGATTTGATCTTCCTTTTTCGAAGAGGGTCCATTATTTGTAGTCCCATCACTTCTCCTCCTTGTGAGGAAAGTCCTTCCGAACTACACCAAGCTTGTCATGGAAATAATCGAACTTTGTTCGAGATAGAGGCTTGGTCAGTATATCAGCAACTTGCTCATCGGTACCCACATACTGGAGCTTGATGGCTCCCTTTTGTACCATATCCCTTATATAGAAATATCAGATTTCTATATGCTTCAATTTGTCGTGGAACACCAGATTCTATGTCATCTTTACACAACTCTGGTTGTCACATAAAATTACTATGGTGTCCACCTCCATGTCAAATATTCTTGACATCAGTTTTTGAAGCCACATCGCTTCAAAACAAGCGGAGCAAGCTGGAATATACTCTGCTTCAGCTGTGCTGAGAGAAACACTGGATTGTTTCTTACTAAATCATGATATCATGGTGGATCCCAGACAATAACATCCGGATGATGTGCTTTTCTTGTCTACGGAACTTCCTTTCCAATCTGAATCAGTATACCCATGCAAATTGTAGTCATGATCTCTTCCATAGTATAGTCCTATTGATTCCTGGGAAATCATAGGTGACAACAGCAAGGGATTCTCCCCAGTAAACGTTCCCAACTGGCCCGTTACTGTTGGTATGGGGAATCCATCCGGCTTGCGGTCCGGCTATCGTAGGTCAAGTAACAAAAATAAAAGGTTTTACCGGTTGCAACCCACCGTGTATATTTTTGTGTTTTAGTTTTAAGTATGATATGCAAGTGCTTATCTAAAATGCATATTGATAGAGAATACGAGGAGCGGTCACAATGTGATGCACAGGTTCTAATGTCTCTTCTTAAACTCTCTCGCATCTAAATCACACACATCAAGAAATTAAAACTAACTATCTAACTATCCCTAGGGAGCGAGATTATAATTTAATGAGTAATGTATTACTGTTCATGCATTAAGAGAAATCACATGTAGCTGTTCTTATTTCAAAACACATAAACATGAATAGATAGATGAACAACAAGATAGCTCATTGTTTGTGAAAACATCCATTACTCATAGTGGAAATTATAATAAAATAAACCAGAGAACATTTACACAAGAACATAGGTTCAACAAGTTAGAACGATCTCACAGTTAATGAATAAAAGCTGAAAATGAAATAGTTCCCCTTCAACATCATCCATTGCACAGCATTTGAACATTCCACCAAAGCCTTCTCCAACGGGAAAAATTGTAATTTTCTATTGCAAAACGAAATAGTTCCTCTTACAACATGTTCTCACAAGTCTAATTGGGAAAAAGTCCCTTCTCCTATCTAATTTTCCTATACTTATACTACAAGAAAACTCTTGGGATGCCCCTTGGTGACCTTTGGGCTCCTCAACCATTTAATCTCACAATTTTGTCCTTTTGTGAGTGCTCATGATTTAGACAATATGTTACATTTCATTAAAAGCTAATAGCAGTTTTATAATGAGAGATCAGCTCAATCAGTGATCAACTTTTCCTTGAGCCTCTACTACTATCGAATCCTCTGGTCCTGTTTTTTATCTTGCTTCTCTATGCTTCAACTTGTGCTTTCCTTGATGCCTCCCTTCTGCTTTGGCTTCTAGATATATCTTGTAGCAGTAGTCACCCTGTCATGAACATAGCAGATTTCAAACCATCAAAGTAACACAAACTGCACTAATACATGCATTTTATAAAATGAACTATAAATTGTATTAATGCATGAAAATAAAGAAAGTCAAGGCAAAATAAATCTTGCAAGTTTATGCTTAAACCCTTGTTCAAAACTTAAACATATGCCTGATAGAACAAATGCTTCCTCCCAATCCAGTCCACATCTAATGAAAGAATGAACCTAGATAAAGAAACAACCATTCTTTAAAACACCAAAACCTCAAACCGCGCTCTTCAACTTAGACAACCTTAACATCGACCCACGCCCATTATATAGAACAATGTAAAAACACCAAGAAGGTGCGAAAAAACCCCACCGACAGTACTAAGCATCGGGAAGATAACCAACTTCGGTGAGTGATCATACTACAGCATAGGGCTATTAGTTCATTAAGCCACCGCAATGGTGAAAACCATCCAAACAACGGTTTCCCCGATCAACATAAAAAACATCGACGAATGGAAGAACAGAGGACTCCAACAGCATAGTCCTATTCAAAACTACAATGGTGGGAGATGGACAGAAAAAGGGATCCACGAAAATTGAGAACATCGGCGAAATAAACACTAACCGTAGCCTCAGACCACGTAAACACTACGGTATCAGATGACTAGCTCAAAGAGGAGCCGCAATGGTGAAAGTCACATGGACTAAGGGTTCCGCAAAAATAGAAAACACCCATGAAAATCAAACCATCAGCGAAAAATATAACAAACAAAATCGGATGGCTAGTCCACTTAGGAGCTGCAATGGCGGAAAGCAATTAGACTACAGCTTTCGATCAAAGCTATAAAATTTTTCGATAGCGAAAAGAAAAAACAATAAACCCGGAATCGGTGAGGATAATCCCTAATCCATCGGAACGTTTATTATTAAGATTTCGCAATGGCGGCTGTATAGAGGACTATGGTTGCGATTCATAGTTCAAACAACTTCTGAGAGCGAAAAGGCTAAGATAAACATCCATAAGTCAAAAATCAAATTCAAATCAGCAGCATCAGCAGACAAAGATATTCATTCAACAATCAACCTCAAAGATCAAACTCGCAGTAGAGTCAAACAATTTCAATAAATCTAAGCAAGACAAATTTAAAGGAGGGTCCCAAAATTTTAAGAAATTTGGGAAATTGTTGCAGCTGCAACAATTGGCGACTACCTAGTGAACCCAAATCTCTGGACAAATTTTTCTTAAGTAGTAGACTGTTTAACAATAAAAACCAACATGTTGAATTCTTCTAAATGTATAGATTTCCCAAAAGGCAAATATATGTACTTTTAATCATTGATGATAGTCCAATTTAGGAAATGGGAACTAAGACTTCAAAGTCAAGATAACTCTTTCGAGGCCAAGGATATGAGTTTCATTTTTCAATTTTTTTTTTTTAACCTCTGTCTTCGAGTAGCTTCCAGCTTAGACACCACAGGATTGTAACATATGGTAAACAGAAATATTCATTTTTTCCTTATTCCCCTGCCATTTCGCACTTTTGTGCTTCTGGAATTTTTTGTCCTTTTGAGTCCTCCTCATGCCTTTCTTTCTGAATTTTTATTTAGGCTCCTATATCCATAGTGTCCTTTTGTGTGAGAGATGTATTTAATTTTCAGCTCATGGACAGAGAAGAACTTTTTGGCAGTTTCGTACTTATATGATTTAGTACCTTGTTTTGATAGATATTACTTTCTTAGGAGTTTTGACTCTTATTAGCCTTTTGGATTTCAATTCTCAGCATGAGATCATTTATATATAATACACTATTTACCCTGTTTCCTTTCCATGGGTCTTTTGCTATTGCACATTAGGACATTCTTAAATGTGAAATGGATGGAACCTCGAAATAGTATTCCAGATCTTTTGATCTTGAGATATTTTACAGGGGTTAAGTAGGACTTCAATGTGCTCATAGCCATTTAGGAAAACTACTTAACTAGAAGAAATTCTATCAGATGAAACAATAGTACACAGTCTTATACCCTAGGATCTCAATTAATCCAAAATTCTGATGCTTTCCATGCAACCAACAATTTGCCTCTTTTTATTGAAATCAATCAAAATATAAACTACAGCAGAACAAAAATAAAATAAATCAAAATAGACAATCAAATCAGTTTATTTATGCACAAAACAAAAAACAAAAAATCAGGAAAATAAGGTTTGAGAACCAAACCATTTAATGGTAAGTTCTCTTCCCGCCCTATAAGTCTTGCAATTTATAGGTCGAGGGGCCAAGTTTCGCTGCAATCTGAAAAGGGCCTACCCATAACTATTGAAACTTCGTGTGCTTCCCCTTTTCATCATGTGGGTGATCCCACTTAAGAACCAAGTCTCCCACTTCAAATTCTTTTGTTCCAACTTTGTGCTTATCAAACCACCTTTTCACTACCTCCTGTTGTTTCTTAAAATGTTCTTTGGCCCTGGATCTAGACTCTTCCTCCTTCAAAAGATTATAGATTCTAAGTTGCAGGATTTCGTTATCTGTGCCTCTAGACTCTTGGGCTATTATGGAAGATGGTAGCATAATGTTAGGAGGAAGTATAGCCTCTTTTCCATAAACAACGGTATATGGTGACACACCTAAGGAGTTCTTGGGTGTGACCCTATCAGCCCAAAGAGCGTTAGGTAGTGCTAAATGCCAACTTCGCTAGTTTTCTATGATAGTCTTTTTTAAGATCCTAATCAATTTTTTGTTTATAGATTCTACGAAACCATTTCCTTGTGGGTAGCAATTGGCAAAATAATGCAACTTAATTCCTCTTTCATGAGCAAATGCAGTTAATCTAATGGAAGAAAAATAAGTAGCATTATCGAAAACCAGGGAAATTGGAACCCCAAACCTGGTCATAATATGATCCTGCAAGAAATCCATGACCGCATCTTCATTGACTTTACGTAACGGAATGGCCTCGACCCATCTAGTGAAGTAGTCAGTTGTTGTTAAAATATATTTGTGCTGTAAGGAAGAATTTGGTTTTATTTCTGCAATGATATCAATTCCCCACTGCTCAAATGGTTCCGCTATCATCGCAGGCTTCAATGGTCCTCCTGATTTGGCTTGTATCCCCCCACACCTCTGGCAGATATCACACTTTCTAATATGGGCATGAGCATCCTTGAACAGTGTGGGCCAATAGTATCTGGCTCTAAGACTCTTGTGGGCAGTCGTATCTCCTGAAAAATGGCCTCCAACAGGCCCGTCATGTAACTCAGCTATGACATTTTTTGCGACTTATTTCTCTAAACATCTGAGAAGGACTCCATCATAATTTTTCCTGAATAAAATTCCATCAATGATCTAATACACAGCCGATTTAAGGCCCAACACTCTTCGCTGCTTGGAATTCCAATGTTCTGGCAACAAACCTTCCTAAAGGTAATGAACAAGGTATCGGTACCAGGAATCTGGAGCTATGAAAAGAGGACATACATCCATCATATGTAATTCAACTTCATTTTCCCAATCATTTTCTTCATTGTTTTTACCCTCAGCCATTAATTTGTAGAGTCCATGTCCTTTAACCATGCATGCTAGTTCGAATTCAAGGTCATATTCTTGTAAAGTTGTTACCCAGTTGCCTCTTCTTTCTCCTAATTCCTTTTGTATGAAAAGAGACCTCATGGCTGAGTGTGGAACTATTACCTTTTTCTGGTTCCTAAGTATGTACGGCCTGAATTGTTTTACTGCATTGAAGACTGCATAAGCTTGTTTTTCTACCGTTGGGTAATTCAATTTGCCCCCCTGCAGACCAGTGCTCAGAAATGATATGGGGAACTCATCTCCCCCATCTTCCTCCTGAGTAAGCACCGCTGCTAGTGAATCGTCAAAAGCGAAAGTGTACAAAATAAAATCCTTCTCAAAATCTAGACTTTTGAGAGAGGTTGCATGAGCAATAGATGTGTTTATTTTACTAAATGCATTCCTCTCTACATCAGTCCACTTGAATTGTACACTTTGTTTCACCATTTGCTGCAAAGTCTTAACAATTTGAGTGAAATCCGGCACAAACCTTCGCACGAAATTTATTGTACCCATGAATGATTGCATCCCTTTTTTGTTATGGGGTAAGGGGATCTGTTCAATAGCTTTGATCCTTTCCAAGTCTATGGAGGTCCCCTTTTTAAAAACCACGTGACCCAGTAGCTTTCCTTGTATAAAAACAAACACACATTTCCTTGGATTCAGTGAGATGCCGTATTTTCAACAACGCTCGAAAATTTGTTTTAAATGGAATGCATTTTCTTCTCTCTTCTTTGAAAATATCATCACATCGTCGAGATACACTACAACACTACAGCCAATTAGACCGCAGAAAGCTATATCCATAGCCCTTTGGAAAGTAGCTCCAACGTTAATGAGTCGAAAGGGCATCCTTCTGTAAGCAAAAGTTCCCCATTTTGTTTTGAATGTAGTCTTAAGTCTATCTTTTTCAGCTACTAACACTTGATTGTAGCCAGAGAATCCATCTAATAACGAAAATAACTCAGAACCCAAAACCATCTACAATATCTGTTCCATGGGCGGGACTAGATAGTTGTCTTTGTCTGAAGCACAATTTAGGTTTCTGAAGTCCAGACATAGTCTGATTTCTCCATATTTCTTCCTTACTGGTACCAAATTTGAAACCCATTATGAGTATCTAACTTTGAATATAATTTTGGCATCCAATAATTTCTTCACTTCACTCTGAATTAATGGCTCCAGTTTTGGATGCATCTTCCTCAAAGGTTGCTGATAAGGCTTGACTCCAGATATAATAGGAATGATGTGTTGTATAATCTTGGTATCATATATTTTAAGTTCTTCATATGTCCAGGAAAATACATCTTTGTACTGTTTGAACAAACTAATGAACTTATTTCTTTCACCCGGGGAACAACACTTTCCCAAATTTACATATTTGGGTTTAACTTCAGTTCCCAAATTTATCAGCTCAAATTGCAAAGATGAGCTGTGAGTCTTGACATTTGCTGGTCTTCTGAACTTGCTGTCTAAATCAAACATCCGCTCTAGAGTCCTGACCCCTTTAGGAATGAAGTTGTCAAATTTTAACTCAGCTCGGTGTTCTTCATCATCGATAATTGCCCCTTTGAAAGTTTCATCATTCATTAAACATTCCAAGATTTGTTGATCATCATCAAAAGCTCGTAGATTAGTAATCATGTCTGGAACTGAAGGCCTGAAAAGTAATTCAGTAGAACACTTGTTATTCATAGGCACAAGCCTTGCAGCTGAGGTAGCTAA
The DNA here is from genome assembly GCA_001517045.1 of Pseudotsuga menziesii. Classification (NCBI taxonomy): domain Eukaryota; kingdom Viridiplantae; phylum Streptophyta; class Pinopsida; order Pinales; family Pinaceae; genus Pseudotsuga; species Pseudotsuga menziesii. The sequence continues at coordinate 292,373 of LPNX010598546.1, forward strand.
CAAGTCAGCTGCTACATTCTTAAGTCTAGGATTGGATAAAATATTAGATGCATAAAAATTTGTCAGCAAATCGGATACTTCATTTTGATAATCTTTTAAATGAGCTGAGATGCAATGTATCTGTTTTCGAATTTGTTTTACAATTATTTCAGAATCCCCATATACTTTCATATTTTCTACTTTTAACTTGATTTCTTTTCTTAGTCCTTGAACTAATGCTTCATATTCGGCTATGTTATTGGTACATTCAAACTCTAATATGCATGAAAGAAAATGTTTATTCTTCTTTGGATCAATCAGGACATAGCCAGCTCCTGATCCTTCCAAAGTTTTAGATCCATAAAAAAAAAGTGTCCAAAAACTATCTACTTCTATTATACTTGAATCAACAACTACATCTAAAACTAATTCTACTATTTTACAATCAAATTCATCAGCCTGTGAAAACCAAAGGAGATCAGGCTGTGTGTCTGGTGTGCCGCTGACTTCTTCCGCTTGGTAGTTTCTCGTTTCTAGTTCAATGAAGTAATTCCCCAATATAGAATTCACTGGTTCATTCTTACCCTCCAGTTGAGTAACATTGTGCTTCATGTGGGGCTCTCTTAATACTTTAATTTGATTGGGACTTCCCTTATAAGGCAACCAAATATGTGACCAATCTAAAGCAAAATACCCATTTAGCTTTTCTGACCAATCTCGACTCAAAACAAGTCCATAAGCTTCAGGTATGTCTACTACTACAATATCTATGAACTAACATACCTTTTCATTTGAAGATAGTCGAATCAAAACATCCTCCATTTCCCCAATTACCTTCACATTTGTTCTGTCTAACTGAATAACCTGTTAGGTAGATGGCTTAGACTGTCCATTTATCTTTTTGCAGACTGAAAGTGGCATAACATTTACTGATGCCCTCGAATCCACTAAACAGTTGTGTACGTTATGGTTGAAAATTTCAAAAGTCAGGAGAAATGGTGGAGTTTTGCATTTAGGCTTACCTCCCACACTTGCTTCACCAATTTTATCCTCTTCTGGTTGATTGTCAGTGGGAAGCTTTTCTTCAGGTATCTCAAGTGCTTTCAATAATTTTTCTTTCTGCTGCGACACATTACAAATCTCAAATAGTGAAATATTTGCCTTTACCTTTTTGATATTCTCCACAATGTCATACTCCATCTTATGTTCTGCGAGATTCGTTTTTACATTATTCATCTTCTCTTCAATGGGTTTAGTAGACATGTTAATCCGCTTTGGATTTCGACTGGTAATGGTAAACTCAGGAATTTTATTAGTTGTAGTGCTTTTCTGAAATTTCTTTAAATTCTTCTGGAGTCTCTTAATTTTTGGGATTATTAACCTGTCTTCTTTTATCAACCCTTGGCTTATCATTGTCACATTTTCTTTTGATATGTCCTCATGTCTCAAATCACTTTCCTTTTCGGTATCAAACTTCAAGACACAGTCCCATAAAACCATGGCATCATCCTCTTGCTTTTCTGTTGATTTGTTATCATTTTCTTCCTCATCATTTCCCTCTGTTAGTTTTGAGTCTAGCAGCTGATTCATCACTAATGTCATTGAATTTATCCATTGAGGACAATTTTTTTTAGAATGGGGCTGCTGGTGAAAAGTGCAAAAGTTATCCATACCTACCTCTGTTAAGTTCATTGATGCATGACTGTGTGGAGGAGGTTTGGACTGATTATTATCTTCTCTCCTTTTATAATAAGGCTTGTAAGATTTCTGAGCTTCCTTTTCCTTTTACAAATCTATTATTCTATTTGAAAGCTTTTGCATCATCTTTACCAACCCTTCAAAATCATGAGACTGTTCCTCCTTAGGCTTAGTAAACAATAAAGCTTTCTTACCAAGAGTTTTTTCTCCAGACTGCTCAGGATAATCTTCAATGCTCTCTCTTTTAGCTTCTACTCTTTTGGCTTCTTCATACGTTTATGATAACGTAGGTTTGGCTTTCATCTTGGCAAACATGGCCAAATCAGGCTCTAAATCTGAAGTATAATACTCAATCAGAACTTTATCCAAGGGCTTATTAGTTTCAGAAAAATTATTAAGATAAGCGGCAAACCTTTGGGTGAAACTATGCACCTTCTCTTTTCTTTCTTTCTTCAAAGCGCACAAACTTTTCATTAGTGCTGCATGGGTCTTTTGGGATGCATATTTATTTCTGAATATCCTTTCAAAAGTATCCCAGTCTGGAATTGAGTTTGCAGGCAGACCAAAATACCATGAGGCTGCTGCCCCTTTCAAGGTATGTGGAAAAGTCTATAGACAACATCTTCGTGTTCTCTAGCCCTTAATCATTCTATGGCCAAATAAAATCTTTGCAAGTGGTCATCTACTAAAATCCTCTCACTTGGGTCAAATTTGGGCAGCGTTTTCTCAAAAGCCTAAGGTAAGTCATGCAAAGGAGGTGTTAGGTTTAGAGGTGATCTGGATTTCCAAGCAAGTGGTGGATTTGGTGGGTTAGGTGGCTGATTTGCATTTATGCCCGCCATGAGTATGGGTGGAGAGTGAGGTGGTGAATGAACAGGAGTATTAACAGGTGAACCGTAAGGTGTATTTGGGCCCACTTGATTCAAAAGTTGAACACCTTCCTGTAATGTTGTCCTACCAATTCTTCCAAATCTCTGACCAACATTGAGTCTTCCAATACAGGACAGTCTTTTTTCTTATACTCTCTTCTGGGTAAATCAGGGATAATCGGTAACCCTCCAATACTTTTCACATAAGCCTTGGCATGTCTTCTCAGATCATTAACAACTTTGTTATCAATAGAATACAAGTGTTCCTTCCACTTCTCTTCAGGAATGGGATTGGGAAATGAACTGCTTTCTGAACTATCACTGGTGGAGTAATTTTGAGGAAATGAGTTTCCTCGGCCAGCCATGCACTGGTGGCCCTCCTTCTAGCGCCAAAATTTTTTCATGCCTAGGAAATCGCAGGTGACAACAGCAGGGGATTCTCCCCAGTAAACGTTCCCAACTAGCCCATTACTGTTGGTATGGGGAATCCATCCAGCTTGCGTTCTGGCTATCGTAGGTCAAGTAACAAAAATAAAAGGTTTTACCAATTGCGGCCCGGTCCACTGTGTATATTTTTGTGTTTTAGTTTTAAGTATGATATGCAAGTGCCTATCTAAAATGAAGATTGATAGATAATACGAGGAGCGGTCACAATGTGATGCGTAGGTTCTTACCTCTCATCTTAAACTCTCTCGCATCTAAATCACACACAGCAAGAAATTAAAACTAACTATCTAGCTGTCCCTAGGGAGCAATATTATCATTTAATGAGTAATGTATTACTGTTCATGCATTAAGAGAAATCATAGGTAGTTGTTCTTATTTCAAAATGCATAAACATGAATAGATATATGAACAAAAAGATAGCTCATTGTTTGTGAAAACATTCATTACTCATAGTGGAAATTATCATAAAATAAACCAGAAAACATTTACGCAAGAACTTAGGTTCAACAAGTTAGAACGATCTCACAATTAATGAATAAAAGCTGAAAACGAAATAGTTCCCCTTCAACATCATCCATTGCATAGCATTTGAACATTCCACCAAAGCTTTCTCCAATAGGCAAAATTGTAATTTTCTATTGCAAAATGAAATAGTTCCTCTTACAACATGTTCTCACAAGTATAACTGGGAAAAAGTCCCTTCTCCTATCTAATTTTCCTATATGTATACTACAAGCAAACTCTTGGGATGCCCCTCGATGACCTTTGGGCTCCTTAACCGTTTAATCTCACAATGTTGTCCTTTTGTGAGTGCTCATGATTTGGACAATACGTTACATTTCATTAAAATCTAATAGCAATTTTATAATGAGAGACCAGCTCAATCAATGATCAACTTTTCCTTGAGCCTCTACTGCTGTCAAATCTGCTGGTCTTGTTTTTTATCTTGCTTCTCTATGCTTCAGCCTCTGCTTTCCTTGCTGCCTCCCTTCCACTTTGGCTTCGAGATATATCTTGTTGCAGTAGCCACCCTGTCATGAACATAGCAAATTTCAGACCATCAAAGTAGCACAAACTGCTCTAATACATGCATTTTATAAAATGAACTATAAACGATATTAATGCATGAAAATAAAGAAAGTCAAGGTAAAAGAAATACTGTAAGTTTATGCTTAAACCCTTGTTCAAAACTTAAACATATGCCCGATAGAACAGATGCTTCCTCCCAATCCAGTCCACATCTAATGAAAGCATGAACCTGGACAAAGTAACGACCATTCTTCAAAACACCAAAACCTCAAACCGTGCTCTTCAACTCAGACAACCTTAACATCGACCCGCGCCCATGGGAAATCTCTTCCATTCTATAGAACAATGTAAAAACACCAGGAAGGCAGGAAAAAACCCCACCGACAGTACTAAGCATCGGGAAGATAACCAACTTCAGTAGGTGATCATACTACAGCATAGGGCTATTAGTTCATTAAGCCGCAGCAACAGTGAAAACCATACAAATAGTGGTTTCCCTGATCAACACAAAAAAACATCGACGAGCAAAAGAACAAAGGACTCCAACAGCATAGTCCTATTCAAAACCGCAATGGCAGGAGACAGACAGAGAAAGGGCTCCACGGCAACCGAGAACATCAGTGAAATAAACACTAACCGCAGCCTCGGACCACGAAAACACTACGGTATCGGATGACTAGCTCAAAGAGGAGCCGCAACGGTGAAAGTCACATAGAATAAGGGTTCCACAAAAATAGAAAACACCCGTGAAAATAAAACCATTGGCGAAAAATATAACAAACAAAATCGGATGGTTAGTCCGCTTAAGAGCCGCAATGGCAGAAAGCAATCAGACTACAACTTTCGATCAGAGCTATAAAATTTTCTGATAGCGAAAAGAAAAAACAATAAACCCGAAATTGGCGAGGATAAGCCCTAATCCATCAGAACATTTATTATTAAGCTTCTGCAACGGCAGCTGTACAGAGGACTATGGTTGCTATTCACAGTTCAAACAACTTCTGAGAGCGAAAAGGCTGAGATAAACATCCCGTAAGTCAAAACTCAAATTCAAATCAGCAGCATCAGCAGACAAAGATATTCATTCAACAATCAACCTCAAATATCAAACTTGTAGCAGAGTCAAACAATTTCAATAAATCTAAGCAAGAAAAAATTTAAAGGAGGGTCCCAAAATTTTAAGAAATTTGGGAAATTGTTGCAGCTGCAACAAGTCCCAAATCAATAGTACCTTTTAGGTACCTCATCACATGCTTTGCAGCTATCAAGTGAACTCGTCTAGGTTTAACTAGCTACTGACTCAAGGTGTTCATATCAAAGCATATATCTGGCCTTGTGTTCGTTAGATACATTAATGACCCAATAATCTGTCTATAGTGAGTCATGTCCACTAGCTCGGATGTCTCATTAGATGACAACTTCAATTTGGTGTCCATGGGTGTGGCCATGACTTTACAATCCAACATATCAAATCTTTTCAATATTTCTACTGCATACTTTCCCTAATTCATAAAGATTCCTTCTGGGCTTTGTCACACTTCTAGCCCTAGGAAATAATCCATCAATCCAAGATCTTTGATCTCGAATTCTTCAGCTAGCTTCTTCTTGCAATCCTTGATTTGTTTCTCATTTCCAGTCAGAAATAGATCATCCACATACAGTAATAGTATGATTGGTTCATCATCCATAATCTTCATATATAGATTAGGATCAACTTTACTCTTGGTAAAGCCCATGCTTGTCAAGAAGCTATCTATTCTTCCATACCAAGCTCTAGGAGCTTGCTTTAGTCCATACAAATCCTTTTTTAACTTACATACATGAGTCACTCTATCTTTGACTTCAAAACCTTGTGGTTGTTTCATGTAAACCTCTTCCTCAATCACACCATTAAGGAATGTTTTCTTTACATCCATTTGGTGTAAGTCCCACTTCATCATGGAAGCAAGTGCCAAGATAGTTATGATGGAAGTGTACCTTGCTACTGGAGCAAATGTCTCTTCATAATCATTCCCCTCTTTCTGAGAGAATCCTCTAGCCACAAATGTTGCTTTGTACTTTTCAATAATTCCATCCGCAACATGTTTTATCTTGTAGATCGATTTCGAAGAAACCACACTCTTGTTTTCTGCTTTGGGAACTATATCCCAAACATCATTCTTCATGATCGACTGGTATTCTTTCATCATTGCTTCAACCCATTCTTTCTTCTGTGCAGCTTCCTCATAGCTGTTGGTTTCTTGGTCTACAAGATCACACATCAAAGCTACATAACTGGAATATGGCTTTGATCTTTTGTCGGTTCTTGTGGAGGCTTCTGGTGCTCCATATCTTTCTGCTTCTTGTATGATTTCTCTTACCCAAGCAGGTTTTCTCTTTCGAGAGATATCCATAGTAGGGGGTTCCTAAGGCTCTAGCATGTCATGATCTTCTAATTCTACTATTTCAGGGGTTTGTTTAGCTTCTGTCCTTCTGGGAGGTACATCTTCTTTATGTACTTTTTCAAGCTGAGACCTTCTAGATTTCTTAAGAGTTGCCTCTTCATCGAAGGTTACATCCCTACTAATCTCGATATGATGAAATCTTGAAATGTATATCCTGAAGGCTTTGGAGACCTCATAGTATCCTATAAATATTCCCTTCTTACCAAAAGGATCCAATTTGGTTCTCTTCTCTTTCGGAATATGTACATATATTGGACAACCAAATATCTTGAGATGGCTTACTTCAGGTTTCTTTCCAGTATACACTTCTTCAGAAGTCTTGAATTCAAGAGCACCGTGAGATAATCTATTTTGCACATATACGGCTGTTCTTGTAGCTTCATCCCATAGGTGCATGGGGAGGTCTTGGTCATGAATTGTGGTATTCACTGCTTCCATGATAGTTCTATTCTTTCTTTTCGCAACACCATTTTGTTGGGGATTATAGGGAGTGGTTAGTTCCCTCTTGATTCCTTCCTCCTTACATAATGCTTCAAATTCCTTTGAAGTGTATTCTCCACCATTATCTGATCTCAACGTCTTGATTCTATTTTATGACTGGGTCTCTATCAAGGCTTTGAATTCCTTGAATTTCCCAAACACTTCACTTTTATTCTTCAAAAAGTGTATCCAAGTCTTTCTTAAATAATCATCAATAAATGTGACATAGTATTCATATCCACTTAAGGATATGGAAGGCATAGGACCACATACATCAGAATGGATTAGTTCCAACGTACCTTTAGTATTTGTGTCACTTTTCTGAAAGGGATTCTTGATGTCCTTTCCATGTGCATGTCCCTTGCAGGTTCCCTCATGTTCGATCTTCATATCTGGTAACCCTGTTACCACCTTGCTCACATAGGGAAATGCTTTGTAGTTGATGTGAGCAAGTCTCCTATGCCACAATTCACTTGAGCTGGTAGTCTCATGTACAAGGGTTGTCTCTAGATGTCCTTTGAGCTTGTATAGTCCTCCTTCTTCTCCAATGACTACATCATCTTCAAGTGTCTTAGCCTTGGACCACATGAGTACTTTTCCATGTATAAAAGCAACTCTATATCCTTTCTTATCTAGAGCTGAGATGGAGAGTAGGTTCTTTTTCAAACCTAGTACATACAGTACTTCCTTCATCTTCATGGAGGTCCCAGATTCAAGCTTGTAGATTGATTCACCAATACCTTTGATAGGATATTGATAGCCATCTCCCAATGATACCTTATGGGAGAAGTTATTCTCTTTGAGATTTGACAGAGCTGTCTTCTTTCCTGTCATGTGCTTAGAGGCACCACTATCAATAAGCCATGTATCTTCTCCGGGTGTTATAGACCTAGAGAGTTCAGAGAATAACACATATTCTTCTACATCTTCACCTCTAGTTCTCTTTCGAGGTCTTTCTTCATTCTCATCTTTAGCTAGATGAGAATGATGTCCTTTGTTGTTGTTGGTGTTGTTCAATGATGGACATTCTCTAGCAAGATGTCCTATCTTATGACAATTGTAGCATTGATACTTTGAGTAATCCTTCTTCTTCTTCCTCTTTCTAGAATTTGTTCTTTGAAGGCTTATGATTACTCTTCTTGAAGTTTGATTGATTTCTTTCCTTAGTATGGGTAGCTAGAGCCTGATCATCTTCTCTGAGAAGAGCTTCTCTATTGGCTACTATATCTTCTTCTTGTATGCAATATTCCCATACTATTTCAAACATCATACTTTCTTTTCTGGCACATAGAGTTTGGATGAATGAGTCCCAAGGTCTAGTGAGGCCATTGAGAGTAGTCATAACCAATTAATCCTCATCAAGAGTATCTCCAATATCACTTAGCTTCTCTTTGATCTGGGATATCCTTGTGAAGTAATCTTAAACAGATTCTCCTTTGCTCATCTTGGTTCCATTCAATTGAGTTCTTAGATTCATCTTTTTGTTGATGTTCTTTCCTTCATACATTATGGAAAGTGCATCATACATTTTCTTAGGTGTCTTCTTGGATGACGCTTGAGGGATCAAGTGATCCTTAATGGAATCAACAATTATCCTTATTGCCTTGATTAGGTCTTGTTCATGCTTCTCCTTAGATTCAACTTCTTCAGGTTCTGCAATCTCTTTCTTGATATATTTCTCAAGACCATTCTCTCTTAGAATGAGGCCAATCCTACTTCCAAGCCAGGAAGTTTTCTAGGCCTTCCAATTTGTCCTCAAGCTTAGTGCTTGGGGCCATCTTGACCAGTAAGTCACTCAAAAATGAAATTTATCAAAACATGAGATTGAACTTACTAGTAGATGCACTTGGAGGAGGCGAGTTGGTTCATCCAACTACTTTCTGGAGATCCCTAATCTTCAGTCCTCAAATCCTACTTGCAAAGTTGCAGCACTGCAGTTTTTCTTGTTCTGTTTTACTGCAGTTTTTTTGGTTCACTGCCAAACTAGGGTTTGGTTTTTCCGAAGATCTAGCCACCCAAAAACTTTGATCTAGGGCCCAATAGATGTGCTCTGGGAGGGCACAAATTTCTATGTAAGCAGATCTTCAATCCTCCAACATTTGTAGAAACCCTAATTTCTTCCGGAGAGGGAGGAGGGAGGATTTCACCTTGTGAAAGCTGCTCTAATCAAGTTAGCTCTGATACCATGTTAAGTTTTCATATGTTGTACTAGACTCAATAGTATTCAATTCAAAAAATAACAGTAGCATAACAAGAATGAATGATAGAAATACAATCACAAGATGGACACAACATTTATCCTGGGAAACCCTCGAGGGGAAGAAAGCCTAGCAAAAACTTCCCTTGTATAAGATGTATAAAATACAACCCAAAAACAATTGTTCTCCTCCTTTTGTTCTCTCTCTCTCTCTCTCTCCTATGTGGTACACAAGTGAGTGAGTCTGTGTTCAAATAAGAACCACAAATCCTCTATTTATACTAATTGTCAATTGACTTTTTGGACTAGACAAGTCGACCCCAATAAATTGTCTAGGCCGACTTCACCTAGGAATACTCAAAACAGTATATTATAATATTAATTGGGGTACTAAAGACCCGACACAAGAGGAGGCTTTACCTCATGACTCTATGATGACCAAATACAATAGTAACACCCCGTCGGAGGAATAATAACATCTCTCTTGGGTTACATAAGTAAAATACATTTAGAATATCGTTTGTAGTTACAACATTTCAACAACTACAACAAGGTTGGGTTGTCTTGGTTTGGCAGAAATCATTTGAATATTCGAATTGGGGTTTGGATTCGAATTCTGCACTGGGTTGGGGTTAACAATAGTTCCAACCTGCCATTAGGCAATAAGTTGTGGACACTAAAATGTCAGTCATGGTGAGATTAGGGATGTCCTCTTGATCCCCTGCCTCTTCTTTATTTTGGTCTTCAAGAGGTTCTAAGTTCGAAATCTGTTGTTTCTCATAATTAAGTTGAATCATCAACTTGTCTCCCTTCAAACGTATTTGAATCTAAGATCGATTGTATGTCTGGTTCTCTTAAAGCTTTGCATCAACATTGCCAATGGAGATCGGCTAGGTCCTAGAGCTTCTTCCCCAAAACTTATTTCATGTTGTTGTGGTGCACAAAAACATGCAAACATTTAATACTAGAAATGGTTCAATTATGCAACATTGCAGGGTCTCCTAGAATGGAATTGACTTGACCAGGTGGTTGCAATATGAACTGTTGACCTTTAGTGTGTCAGTTTTCATGGAAATGTCAGGCATGGTGAGATTAGGGATGTCCTCTTGATCACCTTCCTCTTCTTTATTTTGGTCTTCAAGAGGTTTTGAGTTCAAAATATGTTGTTTCTCAGAATTATTTGAATCATCAACTTGTTTCCCTTTAGACGTATTTGAATCTAAGATTGATTGAGCCACCATATTAGTTGAGCCCTGCTTGTTCAATGTATTCCTTTTCTTATTATTTTGTTGGGTCCTTGAGACTATGGCTCTTTCTTGGAAGGATTATGTTCATGCTCACTCATATGGAGAAGGGTATCCACCTCTTCTTTCTCTTTTTCCTTTTTCTTAGGCTCATCCTACTCCCTTTGTGCTATCAATCTCTTCATAGCATCCCTTGTCCTCATGGAGGCCTTGCTGACCTTCTTTTGAATTCAAATTGAGGATGATTAGGTTTTCTTCTTGGGTACTGACGTTTCTAGAGGCATTGTTTTGTTTTTCTCATTAGACAACACTTCTCTTGGATATAATACTTGAATCTCAGTAGGACTGATCTTTAAGAAGGTTCCCCAAGAGAGAGGGAAATATTCCATTTCCAAGGTGTCATAAAAAATGTTCAATTTAATAAGACCATGTTGAGGGAGTGAGTTTGGTTTCCCTAATTGGTACTTGATTCTCATGGATGAAAGGATTTTCATGAAGAGAAATCTGGGGAGGCTAATGTTCTTTCTCATTTTTTTCCATTGCATATTTTTGAGGAGGTATAAAAATCCTTGTACACAACTGGAACTAGTGTGAATCCATCTTAACTTTGGATCTATCATGTGCAAAGAGGGATAAAACCCTTGAGGTGGAAAAATTTCATAAAATATTTTTCACTCTAAAATAGGCTTGCACTTCAAGTGATTTGCACATTCATCTAAAACACATACATAAGCATCATCATGATCATCTTCAATTTCTTTTTCTTATGTCTCATCGAATAGTGTGCCATGTATTTTCACACGTGCGATCTCTTTCCACTTCGCACATTCCTTCTGACACATGGATATTATGGCGGTTGGGTCACTATCCCTCGGATTCTTCATGATTTTATGCCACACTATGTAGTTATGTGTAGTTATGTTGTATTGATGAAGACCTGTGTCCACAACGGGTATATGTTCAAAGATCTTCACCTTTTTTACCTGTAGTGCAACATCGAATGTTGAATGTTCGCTTGTAAATTCAAATTTTTGGGTAAAGTTTACAGTTAAATTTTCCCATTCGAGGGTTCCTAGTCGCAACTCCTATGAGGTGTACCAACTTCTTGGCACCATTTCCAAGGCGTGGATAAATCGGTGAACCCATTCCTGTCGTGGATATGCTTTCCAATCCGTGCGACAGTGCTCAATATGTTTTCCAGGATTAACAAACCCGTGTATTTTTTATCATCATAACTGATCTCTTATCCAAATATGATCTCCATTAGTCTTCTACATTACATCCATTCGGAGATAGACTGTTTATGTGTACCCCACCATCTAGTGGGCATAGCTTTCAACACATAGTCCAAAGCGGACAATTGCTGAGATTCTGTGACCCTTTCTTCAAACTCTTCCAAGAAGGATGCAAGGTTAGGAAATCCTTCATACATAGGTAGCGCACTTGCTTCGGCTCCTACCCTTCAAACAACTCTTGTAATTATCGCACATCTACGCATGGAGAGTTCATGCAACCTATTTTGGCAGTTTTCTAGGGCTTCGCCTGAGTCGGACATGCACGAGATTACACTGCACCAACTCAAGTTTCCATAAGCTCTAGGGTTAATATAATCTTCCTTCGAAGACATAATGTTATACAGCTGGTCCAGATAATTCTCTTGCCCTTCACTATGTATAGGCTCGAAATATCGCTACCCTTCAAGGGGATCCATGGGCGCAACCACTCTTATTTCAGAATCTTCGAAAGATAAGATCCTTTTTTTGAAGTTTATGATAGCTTGGTTTTCTATTCCCCAACCAATCCCTAGAAGCACAGGATAAGGGTTTGTGTCATCAACAATGTCAATGACCTCGAAATCGGCATATGTTCTCAAGTCTTCGACCTCCACGGGTGCTTGGGACAACCTACCAATTGGTAGCACCTTCAACTGGTTTGCAAGCCTTAGTTGAATAGGAGACCAATCCAGTCGTGGCCTGTTCATGCTTTCCCATGTCTTTCTTGTCAATATATTGACATCTGAGCCCATGTCGAGTATGATATAGTCCATATCATAATCTCCTATCTACACAGTCATTAACAATTCTCGTCCTGTCTTCCGTTTGCTTATGATTTGAATGACTCTTCTTTTAGCGCAGCTCTTCTATGTTGTCTTCTATGAGTGTTGTCAACTATGTGACAACATTTTTGTCATGGATTAGTGCTAAACAACTTTTGAAAAAGTCCTTGAGCTTACTAACCTTTTTAGTGGGCGGCCTTCTGATTAGTTTTTCAAATATTTTGGGCATAGCTCTCACTTGTCGAGATGTCGATGACTTATTGGTGTCAACAAAGTCTTATCGTGCCTCTAAAAAGAATTCCTTCTCCTGTTGGACATCTAGCAGAGCTTTCTTTTGTGCCGCAGGTCGCACATGCGGATGTCCTTGCGGTGTATTTTGGTCTGCTCCCGTCGCAACACCTCCTCTTGTGACTACAGTAAGGTTGGGTTGTCTTGGTTTGGTAGAAATCATTTGATTATTTGGATTGGGGTTTGGATTTGTATTCTGCACTAGGTTGGGGTTAACGACAGTTCGATCCTACCATTTCGCAATAAGTTGCGAACATTGTTCGACAGTGTGATCAAATGCTTTACAATATGTACAATTTTTCACACAACTTTAACAATCTCGGGAAAAATGTCCTGGATGCCCACAATTATAACCTACAACTTGGCCTCTTCCTTGACCAAATCCTCCTCCTTGTTGTTGTCCCCGACCTCTAAAATTCCCACCCCCCTTTTGCGGAGGGTATTGTTGTTGTTGAGGATACTAGTTTGGTTGATATTGCGATTGAGGATATTGTTGTTGTTGAAACTACATAGGTTGGTACTGAGGTTGCACTTGTTCAGCTTGCATGTGTTCATCATTCTTCATTAGGTAGGTATCCATCATTTTCTCTTAGAGCAGCTAAAGTTCTTTGCAATCCTTCTCGTCATGACCTACCGATCTACAAAATTTACAATACAAACTAGCAGGTGCACTTACAATCTTCTGCAAGTATAGACATTCCTCAGATTTGTACCCTCTAGTTTGGCATACTCTACACCAAGGCATTCCTTGGGGGTTTAAGGGGTTCAGTGCACCTGCTACGACATAATTCATTAGTGTCGAGCAATTATTCTTATGGTGCTTGTCTGTTCTACACTCGGTACACCATAGTTCCTCCTGAACTCCCTTTCCTATTTTGATGTCCTGGAGCTGCACCGTAAGATTGGCCAGCTGTGACAGAATTTGCATCATGCCCGAGCCAATGTCTCCAACTGGTGAGGCTTCTAAATTCATTGTTATCTCTAGAGACTCTATCTGTGACACGAGTCTCTATTGCATAAACGACGTTCGGATGTGTGGAAATAAGGCAGCAATCAACCATTCCTTGTGTTGCAAATATGACATTTGGAAACTCACCTTGGCCATTAATGTCTTAAATATCTAGTCAAAATCCCAAATAGTTTCTATCGGTAGATGCTTGATCTCCTTGATCTCAGAGATGCATTGTGATTCAGACTTCGGTTTCTTATATTCATCAATCAACCCAAGTCGAATCTCATTGAGTGTCTTTGAGACCACTCCCACTGGTACTATGGAAATATTCATATACTAGTCTAGTGCACGACCTCGTAGAGTCGTGATCATCTGTGCATTCTTGATGTTCTCGTCCTGGATTTGTCGTATAGTCCAAAAGGCGTCACACACAAACCGGTGTTGTTCTGGGTCTTCCAGCCCATTCCCATTGAATATTGGAAGCTTAATGTCATTTCCAACCATTGGATTGGTGTTATATTTTTATCATTTAAGAAATGTGATCTAGGATCTTATCTGAGAGAATAACATGCACAGGAAAAATCACAAGAGACAAGAGGCATAAAGAATTTTCCTCGAGGAAACCATAAAGGAGAAAACCCCACAACTTCCTTAGATATAGAATGAGCACCAATGGCAGCAGTATAACCCAAAGACAGAAAAGATGATCTCCACAACTGTTCTCTCTCTGTCACTTGAGAGAGCTTCTCCTCTCTCACTCATGCACCCTACTGTGTGAGTGTGTGTATGATAAATAGAGAGGTTGGAACCCTAACGTGGAGGAATCATATCTCCTAGAATATAGTGAATATGAGGCTGAAACTTGGATACATTGTACATCAGGAATTTATCTTTGACCTGTGAAATTTTTGGCACTTGAGCCTTCTCCAATATCAAGATATAGGGAATCTACCAAAACTATCAGTTTCAGTATTTTAGGCTTTTGCAGGCCCAGGGTCAAACTAGGGTTTGACTTTCCCGGAGTTTCACCCAACCAAAAATCTCGACCCAGGTCTCTAAACTTCGATTTTGGTGAGGAGAGCAATCCTATGTCGAGCTCACTCAAAAATTACTCTTCTGTAAAAATCCCTAATTTCCCGAACCAAATATTGAAAATGCCTAGAATCAAATTCTGCTTCGACAGAAAGATGCGCCCTTCAATGGAGAGTTAGCCTAGCCTTCTTTTGCTGATGGATTGTGGAGAGAGACCCAAAAAATAAGAATCCCTAGCTTTTGTAGCTGCAAAATGTTGTCTTCTCAGGTTAGCTTTGATACCATGTTAGATTTTTATCATTTAATCAATATGATCTAGGATCTTATCTGCGAGAATAACATGCACAGCAAAAATCACAAGAGACAAGAGGCACAAAGAATTTTCCTTGGGGAAACCATAAAGGAGAAAACCCCGCAACTTCCTCAGAGATAAAATGAGCACCAATGGCAGCAGTAAAACCCAAAGACAGAAAATATGATCTCCACAGCTGTTCTCTCTCTCTCACTTGAGAGAGCTTCTCCTCTCTCACTCATTCACCCCAGTGAGTGAGTGTGTGTATGATAAATAGAAAGTCTCACTCTCTATTTATATTCTTTCGTTCACTTCATTTCCACCCCAACATGTCGGCCTCACTTAACAATTACTTACTAGGGCCAACATCTCTAAGAGAGTCTAATAACCCTAGTGCCCCATAATTGTGGGGACTTTTCCCTCCGATCAACAAGGAGGGTTAACCTTGACTCAAATGTGGGGACTACTGCCCTGACTTACAATGCAGGGTTAACCTCAATGACTTTACATGACTTGTTTATATTACAGATACTTCCCGATATGAACATCGGGGTATAATACATAAGATATACAAGTGAATACATTTCAAAGTTACAAATACATCAACAATTGGTTGGTACTGTATTAACTGCTAGTACAGTAGGAACATAATGTGGACTAGTCGGACTTCCTTTTCCGCTATTTACAATGTTAGTACTACTCGTATTTACATAAATACTTGGAGATTGGCCTGGTGATCTTAACTCTAGCACCGTAGGCGAGTCGTGTACATGAGCCTTCGTCTAGGTACGATGTAAACTCGTAGCCCTCTTCTTCTTGCTCTGTGCTGCAACTGCCTTGTCTGAACAAAGTTTTTCGTTTTTTTCCGAACCTGAATCTTCTTCTGCTTCTCAAAAAACCAGATTCTAGTTCAGTTCCACTTTTTCTTGGGAACATCTCACTTCAAGGTTTTGTTGAGACATAGCCACCCTTTGCCATTCAATCTATTTGCACAATGCTCTTTTCACATATAAGCATTTTGATCCACGTCTTCCAAGATGAGAGATATCAACTGAGCGGTCCTTGAATTTTTTTTCTTTCGGCCTCAGAGGTTATTGTATCAACAACAAACTCAGTGATACATCCTTCTATGATACTGTCTACCTAGAAGTCCACAACCCTTGATATAGGGTTGTTGATTCTTTTCAGTCGCTCAATTAAGAACAGAGTCCACTCTATCGGTTCTCCTCCTTGAAAATTCTTTTTCTAGGTTGCCAACTTAAACAACCATTCATACAACAAAATGGGGAACTCGGCAAAGAAAATCTCGTGAATGTTTAAATATATATACCGTTCTAACCACTTCGTCGAATCCTTCACTTTCTTTTCGTGCAAACTCTAGCTCTCTTACATCCACCCAGTTTTGGTTCTCCGATTTCGTCGGATGCCAGAACATGTCCCTTGCCCCAACACTTTAGGTCTCGGCAACGAAACCATTTGTTGGCTCTTTTCCCCCTGCGACCCAGGTTCAACCCCTCTTTTTGGTCAGCGCAACAAAGCCCACAACTACAACTATTGTAAATACATATTAATTACGAATTTATCACGAATAAAGAAGATATCAAAATTTGGTGACATACAAACATTTTCTCAAATCTTTGCACTAAAAAAACTTTGGATCCATCGATCTCCTTGTGACTATAATGACCTACTTAAAAGCCCAAAATACTTATTACATGATTTTTCATCTTTTTTATGTGTTTTACTTCATGATTTTCAACTTGTAGCCAACTCGCTAGCTCACTTTTGAGTTTGACTTGTCCTTGCTTCATAGTAGCGTTGGTTAAAAGCATTGAAAAAAATCCTTGTTCACATTATGATTGGTTATGAATATTCTAGATACCTATACCGAGGATGCAAATTAGTTTGATTTTGGAGAGGGTGGGATTGCACAAAGGCTGGGTGCAAGGTTCAAGATTTATGAAGGAAAGCAAAGGTGCGCCGAAAGTGGAACCTAATGAGATTCTCACCGACAGACCAACCGACCTACCCTCGATCCTCTAGTCCAATGAGCAAGCATTGTGAAGCTATTATTCGATTCAAAATAAAGAGCCGAATGCAAAGTCAAAAAAGCAATCCTTTGTAGATATGTGCTTTTCTTTTCAATACAAAACATTATTGGCCCACATTCATTATGAACTTCATGGCGGAAGAAATGACTATTTGCTTTTGACAATATGGATGATTAGAAATCACTGTTGCTTTTGAAAATGTTGATTAATTCTGTGGACAATCCGGTGAAGCTGGTTCTGTTTCTGTTTCTGTTTGTTTTTGCCTGAAAAGACGTGCAAATGCATGGCTGCCACTTGGAATTTCAAATGGCGGACACCCGTCAAAATTGCCAGTAACAATCAAAATCTGAAACGTTTTCTGTATTCTAAGCCAGATTTTGACGGTCTCCCTAAAATCTTAGCAGTATTTGACGGGTAAATTGACCCATGACGGGCATTTACCCGTCAAATTCCATCACTCCTGCCATATCTACCACCAGACGTACCCTTTGGAATCGACCGTCAACCCATGCATTTTGCTTCCCTTCAACCGACGAAAATACATATTTTATTTCTGGTGAGAACCGAGGAATCGAATCGATATCATAACCAGGTGTGTCGAGTACAGGAAACCGCTCACGAATAGTCATTCAACATACTATTTCTATTACAATTTTCGTACAGAAAACCGGAAATTTGTTTCTGATATGGGTAGACAGACACCGCAGAGGGTTTGCAGAAGAAGTAGGAAAAACTTGCAGAAGCATTTGATTCACTGCGAAAATAAATATTTGCCTGAAAATATATAGTTGAAATACTCAGAGACCACTTCTGTACTGTTGCTGACAATAAAAACATTCATATATACCTTGTCAGGCCAAAATTTAAAGCACAAGACAGTTCTGCGTAGAGAAATCTAGATATGTCAGCACACATTGCGTTGTTTTTATTTTCAATGTGTTATATATTATGTACATTGTGCTATGTAGCACTACATCCAGATTTCACTGACTCAGGTTCGATTCTCAGCGCGTGCGTGTTTGCGTTTTACTTGAGAATCTTGAGAATCCTATTCCCAATTCTGCTCCAGCTAATAAATCTGTAATAAGAAAGCATAACAAAATTCTTCTCAAATTGAAGTTGTATATGTAAAGCAAAACAAAATTCTTCTCAAATCGAAGTTGTATATGTAAAGCAAAACAAAATTCTTCTCAAATTGAAGTCGTATGTTCAGAATAACTTCAAATATTTAAACAGAAATCTTTTGCTCTTTGCATTGTTTAAGATACCTGATAAAATGGTTCAGAAATCAGGCTTCGAGGAATTTTTGGTACCGTGGAAGATGGCTCCCCAGATCTCTGTAAAGGCCTCGACAATGACACCGTGATGCTGACGAGAATTTAAAGAGAGAAAACACTGCAAAAGCTTCTCCAGATCGCTGGGCTGAAAAATCTGCTTCTCCAGAATCATTTCGAGCATTGAATCCCTGAAATCATTATAGGGATCCTCCGAGCTTTTCACCACAGCAACGCTTTCTCCAACTTTGCCTTCGATTTCAGCCGGCATGAGGCTTTCACTTTTCTCGGATTTCCTCCGAGGGGATCGTCTCTTTTCGGAAGAATTTGGAACGATTTTCTTCGTCGGCGAGGGTTTTCTTGAAGCTCTTACTTTGCTCTTTCCGACACGGCTATCTCTGGTGCAGGCGACCATGGAAAACGGCAGACAATGCGGATTTTGACGAGTTTCGGACGTTTTATAAATCACGGTCCTTATATCATCTCGTCGATAGCCGCAGCCTCCTGATCTCCAAGTCTTGGCATTCGCCTCTAAATTATCCTCTGCTTCGCTGTTTAGCAGAGAGTTTAACATGCTCTGCCCAGCATTTGCAACAATCTTCGAGTCTTTGGCCTCTAATTTGGCAGAATCCGACGAAGACACAGACATTCCGCGCCCTGCAGATAAATCTTGATCTTCATCCGACAAGGCTGTTGAAGACGACTTTCGTCTTGACAGATTCTTGGATCTTCGTCTGGTTTTGGGAGTCTTGGACCGGCGGAAATTTCTCGGCATCTCGTCGATTGTCGACAGACGAGCTTCGTAGCAGTCAATGCTCGATTCAGAGGAAAAGCTCTTGCAATGATCAGAGGCCGTGGATCGTTCGCAAGACGAGAACAGAGTTTCGTCTTCATCGTCGCTCGCAAACGAGCCAAACGCGGTATCAGCCGAAGAAGTGCTGAGTCTATAATTATTACAACAACCCGTCATGTCGGAGAACTTGTTATGAACTCGCGGCCTTGTCGGGTTCTTTTTCTTCTTCCTGTGCTTCCTCGTGACTCTTTGCACATCAGTTCCGACAAAGCAGGCCGAATTATTGACAGAAATATCATCCGGCGACGAAACAGGCGAGCCTGGCGGGCAGCATGTCTTGCCATTCTGATCACCGGTCGAGCGTCTGAGAACAGCGAGTTTCTTTCTCGTGATCTCATCGTTAACCTTGGCAACAACATGCCATTCTTCCTCTTCTTCCCATCGGAAACCCGCGTTCGAATCCGTCGTCTTGCAGGGCACGCTAACAGACGGTGGAGAGTTAATCTTGGGTTCCTTGGCGTGCTTTCTTTTCCGACACAGAGGCCGACAACCGCATCCAACCGACACGACAGTAGCCTTTTTCCTCAAGCGTGCCTTCTGTGTCATTTCTCCTCCATTTTTCACAGGAAAAACGGTGTCAACACTCTTCGGATTCACGCGCGATAAGCACAATTTGTCCGCCATGCCGCCTCCTTCTTCTTCGACATGGCGAAAGTAAGGAATAGGCGATTTCGCTGCAGAATCTGGGTGTTGATGATCCAATTCTGCCCGTCTCGCCGCGTTCTTCATCTTATACGACCACAAACTGGGCATCAGCTTCACCCTAAAACCTCCCATCGTCTCACAACGAAACGAAATGCAAAGAGAATAGGCCGGTATCGCCTTAAAAAGAAAGAAATGAAATGAGAGAGAGAGAGACAGATTCAGCCGGACGGAAACTTCAAAATATTCAAACTCTGTCGGGATTTAGGTGCCGGCATTACAGAACTCGCGCTATTGCCAACTTTGTACGACGCCCACTAAGTTTGTCGGCCGGAAACATCTAAATTTGCACTAAGTCTGCCGGCGGGAAACATCTAAATTTGCAGCACTGTTGTTCACATTCAAAGAAATAAAATATTTAGAATTAGGTAGAAGACATCTCAAATTAAATAGCAAACTTTTCAAGATATAAATTGATATTTAATTTTGATCGAATCTCGAATCTTGCTTCATTTGAACCGATTCAAATTCTGTAAAACCCTAAGACATTATTTTAAATAAATTTTTGATTAAGCTATCCAATTTTTATCGGAGTTCATGAAAATTCTTTTTGCCGGAAACAAATCCGTAATCAATGTCTTGAATTCTCTTCACGCAAACGAACGAACAATTTTGTTTTGACCGGTAACTTTGAATCCGTATGATGTTTTAGTTAAATGTGGATAAGTTCTATATTAAAAAAGCTAGTAAAATCCGGGATTTTGCAACAGGTTTAAATACATCTGTCTACATAACTAACCTATATCAAAAATGGTTTAGTACTGTTTCAGTTTAACCTTAGAATAGCTCTCACAGATCCATTTCAGTAGGAGATTATTTTAGTATGAATTTGTTTTTGACGAGGATTTGACTGGCTGGTCAAGTCGGACTGGTAAAAATGAATATCATTAACCACTCTGCTCCACGTGTTAAATACACGTGAGGGTAGGACTCGGTGAAGCGATAGATCGTAGACCAGATGTTCTCCGTGGATTGTACGCCTGGTTCTCTTAAAGCTTTGCATCGATATTGGCAATGGAGATCGACCAGATACTGACTCCTGAGGCTTCCTCCCCAAAACTTATTATATGTTGTTGTGGTGCACAAAAATATGCAAACATTTAATACTAGAAATGGTTCAATTATGTAACATTGCAGGGTCTCCTAGAATGGAATTGACTTGACTAGGTGGTTGCAATATGAACTGTTAACCTTACAGGCCTCGTCTTGTATTTGTAAGATATCAATGCAACCCGTGCTACCAAGTAAATAAAGTCGGCCCATTTCTGGTCTCAGAGAAGAAATTTGGGTATATATCTTTGTCTCCTTGAGTATTAAAACAACAATGAAAATAACAGTTTTGTCCTTTTACTTTCACTTTCACTTGTTTTATCCCAGTCCTCTTGTCCTTCAAATTACCTAGGCATGTTTGCTTCATTTAATCCCAAGTTTGAGGAGGGTTTTTATTATATATACATAAATTAAATAACCAATATTTTTTATCTTACAAACAAGGATTTATATGAAGTAAGTCCATCTTTAAAATAGATAATTGTCATTATTTATACAAACAAGGGATTGGGATTTATATGAAGTAAACTCCACCCTTAAAATAGATAATTGTCATTATTTACAGCAACAAATGTAGATGAATCTCTAAGTTTAGTTTGGTTGAGGTCTAGTTTAACAAAAAATTTAATTTGAAGTTGTGGGGTCTTTTTTTTAATTTGAAGTTGTGGAGCCTTTATTTTGTGGTGTGGATCTAAGTTTTGGAAGTGGTAGTAAGACAATATTTTATGGATCATACAATAAGGTTGCATTTTAATGTATGAATGACATTTGTAAAGAAATTGTTTACTTGCAAAATCATAATGAAATGTACGTAGTAGAAGTTTATTATATATGTGTTAATGTTTAACCTAATCAATAGAGGTTGATTATCATTAGCCTTCCATAATTCAATGTATATGTTTAACACATAAAACAAAGTGTTTTAAAAAAGAAAGAGTTTAATGATCAAATTGATTTGATTAAGTTTTGGATGTGGAAGCTTAAATGTAAAATGAAACATAATGGAGTGACTTATAAAGTGGACAAATTCAATTTTTTCTTGTCAATGTATTGATTAGTCTTATTAAAATGACTTGAAACTTTAAGGACAAGTTTCATGGTCAAAGTCTAGTCCATTGGATGTAGCTTCCGTGGTTGGGAGGATTGATTGTTATTCTTCCCATCCAAGTTTAGTTCTTCTAAGTGGCATGATGCTCTTCTTAAGTCACTTAATAATAATTAAGTGGATTATGTAATGTGGCCATACCTTAATTCTAGTGTTATAATAATTAATGTTGGTATATATTGGAGTGAAGTAACTCTCTATCAAATGATAAATTGTCTTTTTAAAAAATTACATGATCAAATTTTCCATCAATTTGCTGGAACTATAAACTTGAGCAAAACTCCTCTAAAATTAAAAAAAAAACATTATTTAAAAAATAATTAAACTTATCCACTTTTTATTACTTTACTATAAATAAATAAATTAAAAAATAACAAATTTAATATATAGTTAAAATAAAAACACATTTCAGTTAAGAATTTTTATTTAATCATTGATCATTAATAATGATCCAATTATTTATACACTATGAATAGGATAGCCGTTTTAATTAGGTGTGCATTGCATAAATTGCGATTATTAACATTCTTGTAAATGTATATATAATGTTGAATAATAATATCCATTTCTGGCATGTTTAGGTTTTTTCCATTACCGTAAATTTTGGTTGTCACCCATTAGCTATTCTCGGATTCCCCAATTTTACGTGTTTAGATAGTATATGTGTAATGTTAAGTAAGTTTTGAATGTTTATAATTTATTTAAAATATTAATTATTAAATATAAATAAAAAATACACTAAATTAAATTTTAAAATTAAATAAATACTTTTATTTTACTCTAATTAAAAAAAAATTACTAACCTTGTGAAATACACGAAGCCATGCCGTAAATATCATACTTTACTCAAATAATGAAATCTTTTTTTTTTATCACAATCTTAAAAGTGTTGTTAAGTCGTTACGTAATCAAACTTAGAGGCGTTGACGTTTTTTTTTAAATTGAAACAGCTACATGCATTTAAATCTTTTTATCAAACATTTTATTTATATTTTCGTCATCTTTTTATCATTTTATTTTCACTTCTATAACAAAAATTTAAAATATTTTTCTCTTTCTAAAATCACTTTAATATCACTTTTTAAAATTCCCATTAACCTAAATTAATCTCATTGTTATTTAATTAATTTATAAAAACGATCCATATCCAATAAAAAATGACTTTCCATAGCCAACTATGTAAATGTCCTCCAAAGAATTATTGCAATCATGTAGTTCACATGAGGAGGTATGAAAATGATGATGGACATGTGGTTCCACATAAAATAAGAAATAGATGGGACGTCACTAGCAAGTTTTGTTTTGAAATTATGGAAGCACTAAAATGTGAAATGTTTTTACCATAGGCTTCATCATCACCGTGATATGCCTTCATAACTTTTAGTAGTGGGATTTTATTCTAAAGATATTGCATAGCCACATTATCAAAAAGGTAAAATTGGTTTGAAAACTATCAACCTCAAAGTCCCTCTCTTCACTTGTAGGTTTGCATTTGAGATAAATCATTTTACCATATGATGTATCCAAGGCAATGATCACATTGTCTACGTTTCCACATGTGTAATATGGGCTTAAGAAATTTGCAAAATTTTCTAAAATGGTCAAATGTCATAGTTTCCTTAAGATGGGTGATCATGATCATGTTTTTACATGTTCAAAACAACGTTATTTATTTATTTTTATTTTTATTATCATCAAGATGTTAATTTCAATAAGTTTGTTCTCGTGTATTTAACTTCTACCTTCATATTAGATAGAAAAAATTTAAATACAACTTCATACATTGTTGTTGGTATTTAGTGCAAGGGTATAAGACGTGAACTCAACAAATAAGTTGGAGGTGTTGATGCAAACATAAAATAAAATGATACAAATATGTGAGTGGTCAAGTCTAAGCTTTAATACGAAAATAAGAGAAATATAGAGAAACAAACTAAGGAAATATTGGAAGAATACTCTTCATGTATTTGTTAGTATTGTAGAGCAAGGGAAAGGGGATCCAAGTGAAGGAGCTTCCTTACAAGTTTGGATGCAATGGCAATCAACCTATCAACACTACATATATCTCAAGATAAGCCATTCAAATGGATAGTTTAATGGGGAAAGAAGACAAGATATTGTGTATTATGAAAAATGCAAAAGAAGTTTACAAATAGGAACAATGCCATCTAGAGTGACTTGTGCAAATGAACTCTAAGCTTTCTTATCAGAAGAGTTCTATCATATTTAGGTTTCTCTCTTTAACTTTGCAATATCTAGAAGAAACATTCTCCTTAATGAAGGACATAAATGATTAATGTCTATAATGTTCAAGAACAATGAAATGATTACATAAAATGGTTCACAATATCAAGATACACTTGTGTAGCATAACCTTGCATTCATTGAACTCTCTTAACCCATGAGAGATTGGAGAATTTATGCATGAGAAGTGAAGATGTTTCCTAAGTTTGCTTATAAAATTTCCATTGATAACTCCAATATCTCATCATAATTGATGGAAATCTCATGTACTAGGCATTTCCAACCTAAAAGTTTGCATGGAAAAGCATGGAAACAACATGATTACAAAATTTATTATGACCCTATATGAGTACCGAAGGATTACTTGCACAATCTAAGAGGCCTATAAACCAAGGTGTTGCATAGTCATATAGTTAGTTAACTTCATGCTTTAAATTTATTTCTCTATAGATAACTAAGGCATTTCACATGCTTTGTTTCTTCATGTGCTGCATTGTGTTGGCATATGCTCATTAGCAATGTTCCAAGCATAAAATTCTTTTTATGCTTAACTTGTGGATGAATCAATGATAACAAATGCCCCCCTAATGTGTGAGTTTAGCAATGTTAGAAAACAAGATCACAAAGCAATAACAAGAAACAAGATGCAAATATAAAACACATAAAAATATTACAATAGGGACACCAATATAACGTGGTTCACCCAAGATGGGCTATGTCCACACAAAAATTGCTAGTCCTTTATTATTATACCATCCAACAAAATGAAGGGATACAACTTGCAACACACCCGCTGCACTTCCTCTTCACTCTCTCACAGTCTCTCTCACACAATCACAAAGAAATTTTTTACAATGCTACAATACAATACACAACTGTATTACATTGTTGTTCTTTTATAGGGGAATTACCATGGGAAAATACCATGGGTCACCCAATACCATGGGCCCATAAACTATTGGCCAAGGAATATTTCAAAAAAATTCTTTTGGGGGTGTTTCCCACAAACCCCTCAGGAAGGGGGTATGGCCCCTCCAAGACCCTCGTGGGGGGAACAATGTTGCCCCTCACCCCCCTTGTTGGAGGAGCAAGTCGGTATGCCGACTTGAATGATAGCCAACTTAGTCGATTGGCCGACTAAGTCGGTTAGCCGACTAACTAGAGATTATGTCGGCCACCTAAAGTCGTGTTGGTTCACCGAACCGACAGGTAGTTATTTTGTAAATGTTTTGTAATCATATATATTAGGCTATTGAACCAGATAAGAACTCGGTTTAGTTCTCTGTATTGTATGAACCCTCTCATGCTAATATAATATGTTATTCTATCTACTTGTTCATGTCTCTTGTCTCTATTATGTATGTATGTTTTAGTATGTATTATTGGTAACCTTATGTGATCTGTGAGATTACAACATTGGTTCCATTGCCGATAGTACATGTCTGAGATGTATACAAGCAGATGATATCAGAACAGGAGATTAAGGACTGGTGGGAGCGTAAAGTAGCAAATTATTTACAGAACTACGCATGAAGAAACAGATTGATGACCGCACAAGCAAAAGAAAGATTCTTTACAGAGACACATGAGAAGTTTGTAGAATCTATGCCCCAAATTCTGAAGAAACTCCTGGATGAAAAAGCCGAAAGGGACTAAAGATCAACAGTTACTAGAAAAACTGATTCGCAGGGGAAGAACAAACTTGTCGGAGTGGTTCGAAAAAATCACCGACGAATTCTGTGAGGAGCAAGTAGTAGAAGACATAACTTCGGTAGAAACTGTCAAGAAGAAATTCTACATAGACCTCACCGAGCAATTCTTGTGTTCCTTACCGACCTTGCTGTTTAAATTCCTGATCGAGAAGGGAGTAGGTCATATTGTCGAACCCCGTCCATCACTTCGTGGACCGCCATTAAACCCTAACTGGGCGGAAAAGCAAAAGAGGTGGGAAAAATTCATTACAGAAAGGGAGTGGGAATACTTCCTAAGCAAGTAGACAGAACTATCCGGGCTTTCTAAAGTGTCAGGTAGGCTATGGGGGGGTAGCTGGTCATATGTCGCAATAAAGTGGAATGGATTCTAGTTGACTAAAGGAAATACCAATCACCAGTAATGAGAAGTCAACCTAAAAAGGAAATCGAGAAGACAGTGTCACACAAAGGTATGACAAACTTCCAGAAAATAGAAAGGGAGAGGAGGCTACAAAGTAGGGAAGAAAAAAGAGAAAGAGCCTTAGCGATGTAGAGAGGAATGAGTACTAGGGTGACCAACCAGGAAAGAGATCCGCTGGAGTCGGGTCATGACCGACGAGAAGAAGGCGTGGAAGAAGAGGCATCCCCTATGGAAGAAGAATTGTGGATAGAGCAGTGAGAAGCTCTCTAATTAGAAGTTCCCTAGGAAGTAAAACCTCCAACAGATCCGCGTACTCGGATACAAGCTATTTTCGAAGAGGACCTTAGACTAAGAGCTGGTGACTTTGGTATCTGGAGCCGACTAGACGATGAGACATACACTAGTAGACATCTCATTATCCATTGACCAGAAGAAGGAAATTGGGTTACACTTCAAGCAGTACCCTCCAACTGAAGTATCCACTTACTTTTACCGACACATGAAGGAGCACCCCCCCTGCCAAATACAGCTTTGGAAGACACAGAACACTCAGAACTGTGGACAAATAATTGTAGTTGAACATCGACAAACGAAGTCGACACTAACCGACTGCTGGTCGAAGAGGAAATGACAAAAACAACCGACGGGAATGAGAGTTCTGTAGAGAGGACTAAGCAAATAACCCCACCGCCCACACCACCACCTCCACCACCACCTCCTGAAAGCAGTGACAGTGACTCCGACATGGGTCATGGGTCAGCACACATTCCTCTATATGAGGGTGATGAGGACCCCAGATGACACTGGTTCATCTATGAGTCGACTTGGGAGGCTAACCAAGTTATGAATGAAGACAAGCAAATGGCGCAGTTCGCTGGTGCCTTGAGGAAAAGGGCATTAACTTGGTACATGACCTTTTCTGAAAGAACCCCTCGAGCAACCAAAGCCGAGATTAAAGCACAATTTCTATCATTTTTCAAAACTCCAGATGCAAAACATATGGCAGCAAAGAAACTAAAAACCGCATCGCAGAAGCCAGGAGAAACTGTTCGCGATTACGATAAACGATGGAAAGACCTTCTTAGCCAATTGGACTATGTTATTGATGAACAATTATTAATCCAATGGTTTCTTGCAGGGTTATCATAGAAAATTCACTGACACATAAGTCTAGAGACATTCAAGACTTACGAAGACGCGCTTACAAAAGCTCTCCAAGTAGAAATGGTTGAGGACATACCAGCATACTCCACCGATCATAGAATAGAAGAACAACTTGAGAGCGTACAGAAGTCATTGAAAGAATTAAACCTCAAGAGTCAGGATATCTGGTGCATGAAGTGCTCAACGACCGGACATTCCAAAGACACTTGTTGATAGGAAATCAGCCGACAGGATGTTCGATTCATGCAGACTAAATGTTTTTGTGACATTTACCAAGAGCATGGAGACCACTCGACAAAATATTACCCGCTCAACCTGAAGAACGATAAGGCATCTTGGTGTGCAATCTGTGAAACCAAAAATCATAACACGGTCGACTGCCATCTGAACCTCAAGATCCGACAAAATTATCATGCAATCTATCAAACCAATGCAGTTGCACAAAGTAATGAGCAAAACAACACGCCGAACGATCAGAACAATCAGAGATACGACGATCGAAGATACGAGCGCCGATATGACAATCGACGTGGAGGCTATGGAGGTTGAGGTCCATTCTCTGGGAATCGAGACAACTGACCACGTTGACCCATCCAATGTTTTACCTGTTATAAGGAGGGACATCGGCATACAGACTGTCCATACAAGGATAGAACTAACCTCAAATTTTGTACTCATTGTGGAGTAGGGGATCACTCATTAGAGGATTGCCCTACCATGCTGGAAAAAATAAATAAAAAGAAAAATATTAATGTCTTGTCGTGTGTGCAAAAAAATTATGTAATAAATACAAAGAATTTGCATATCGTAACCTGAAAAGGGACAAAAACAGGAAGCGATAACCCACGAATCAACAAAATAAAAGAAAAGAATGTCTACCCTGATCCAGTTAAAGAAAAACAAATATATAAAGATGCAACAAATGTGTTTAAAGAATTTGCACAATAGGAAGAGGCTAATGACAATCAACATAACACAATAAAAGAACTAATATAGCTCGTACAGAAAGATAACTCAGTATCTCAGTTCATCGACTTTCTATATGAAATAAAACATAACAACACAAAAAAAAAACAAAGAATATCTGCAGTTTAAATCAAAAAGATAAAAGTGATGCCGACCCACTTGTCGACCTGGAAATTGAAGGATACCACGTCCGACAAGTCATGCTCGACTTTGGATCACAAGTAAACATTATGACTCGTGACACTTGGGAACAACTAGGTAGACCTCGACTATATGAGTCAGGTATATACCTGAAACTAGCCAACCAAGGCCTAATTGAACCTATTGGAGTTTGAAAAAATGTTGACACAACGATAAAAGGAATATCGACCAAAGTCGACTTCAAAATTATTGACCCTAAGGAAGGATCTAGCTCCTTCCCAGCATTAGTAGGTCGCCCTTGGGGAAGGAAGATGAAAGCGTCGATATCCCTAGATAAAGAAAGAATAAAATTGAAAGGAAATGGACAAAAGGTCATTGTACCTATTTATCCATCCCAAGGAGAACCTTGGACATAACCTATTGATGAAGAAGTTGATATCTGACAACTTTATCAAGTACAGAACAATGAAGATTATATAGAACCTAATATCTATGGAGAACTTCATTTAGGTAACCAAGATTCTGTCGGTTATAATTCAAACACAGAATTATATGATTGAGAAGTCGAGAACTACGAAACACAAGAAAGAGGGTGCTGGACTATCCAAAAAGTACAGAAAAAGCTCACCCAACAGTGCTTCATAGTGTCTATTGTCCCAAAAATATTTGAGAAAAAAATTAGGGAATACCCTACTTTAAAACCTACAAATATAAATAATACACAAATACCAAGATATAAGGAGAGAGAATCACCAGTCATGCATATAGAACAAGTGACCACAAATATTGGTGAACATGGTCGACTACAAAGTTTAGTAGAAACTTTTACAAGACAAGTTGCTAGATGGTGGGATACCCATCAGACAAGACTGCAGATCTGGACAAGAGCTTCAACTTACTTTGTAGAAAGGTTTGGAGGAAAGAAGTTAACCAAACAAGCTCAGATACCTATATTCATTCAAGGATAGAATCCAGAAGACCATATTAAGACATGTGAAAAAGAATGGAGAAGACTTGGGTACAAAGATGAACGTGCATGGCCACATCTGTTCCGATCAACCCTCGCCGACTTACCAAACAAATGGTATAAGATGGAGGAAGCCCGAGGTGAAATGTTCCTATGGCATGAACTCAGAGAAAATTTTATCAAAGATTTCAACTTTATACCTCAAAATGAGATTTTGGTCGAAACAACAAAGCAGATTCAAGAATTTATACAGCCAACAGAAAACAAACCCTTAAAAGACAACCGACAGACAATGAATTGTAACAATATACAAACCAGGACAATACCACAGTCGACAAGACTATAGTTAGAAAATGAAAATACATAAGGGAAAAGTTTTATATGGAAATCAAACCATGTCGAAACGACCAAACCTATTCACATAGTACTCAAAGTTGGAACCACCGACAAGGAGGATACCGAACGAATGACTGCAGCTGACTTCCCTGCCACATTCTCACAGTTTAAAGAAGGAAGTTGACCAATCAATGAAGCCAAAGCACTAGAATGGCTAGATGCTAAGGTCAAAATTAGAGAGTTCGACATCTCAAATGATGACCGACCAAAAATGACAAAGATTGGAGACTACTGGAGTGATGAGCAGATAACAGAAATAGTGAACCTCTTAAAAGAGTTCCAGGATATATTTTCCTGAGATTATATAGATCTCAAAGGTTTAGTCCACGAAATGGGTGAAATGAAAATTGACACTAAACCTGATGTCCGACCTATGAAGAAAAGGCCATATAAGCTAGCTCATAAATACAAAGAGATAGTCAAAAAGGAGATTGATAACATGCTTGTAGCAGGCATCAGCTACCCTATTGACCAATCAGAATGGGCAATTCCAATGGTCATTCAACCTAAGAAACATGATCCTACCAAATTGAGAATTTGTGTCGACTTCAGGGAGCTAAATAAAGTGACACTAACATACCCATTTCCAACTCCTTATGCAGACGGAATCTTAAATGAAGTTGCAGGACATGAATGCTACTTATTTACAGACAGATTCTCAAGTTATAATCAAGTGCCAATAGCTAAAGAAGATAAGAAAAAGACAACATTTGTATGTGAATTTGGCTCATTTGCTTACAAGGTTATGCCTTTTGGATTAAAGAATGCACCTACAGTATTATCTAGAATTGTGGTCAAAACATTCCAAGAATATATTTACAAAACCATGGTAGTATACTTTGATGATTGGACAATATACTCCATCTTAAAAGATCATTGCAAGTGGCTAAGGCTTATGTTGGAAAGATGTCGACAAATCCAGTTAGCTTTTAACATCAGGAAGTGCATATTTGTGACCCCCATAGGGATATTGTTAGGACACATTGTCTATAAGGAAGGTATTAAGGTAGATTTTGCAAAAATCAAAATTATCCTCGACCTAAAACCACCAGTGAACTCAAAATAAGTTAGAGTGTTACTAGGTCATACAGGCTATTATAGAAAATTCATAAGATACTACTTAGATATGACCTATGCACTAGAAGAACTATTAAGGGAAGATAAAGAGTTCGACTGGACAGAAGAGTGCCATATATCATTTGAAAAACTAAAAAGAAAACTAGTCGAAGCACCAATCCTAAGGTTTCCAAACTGGTCGACTAAATTCCATGTCCACATCGACACATCAGGTCTAGCAATAGGAGCAATCCTAACTTAGTCAGGAGATGATGGAATGGATTATCCTATAGTTTACAGTAGCAAAAAACTAAACAAAGCTGAAAGAAATTATTCAACAACAGAAAGAGAAGCATTAGGAATGGTCTTTGCACTACAAAAATATCGACACTATCTCCTAGCTAATCCATTTATCTTTTACACTGATCATCAGGCATTAAAATACCTTATGAATAAGCCACTACACCATGGAATAATTTGTCGATGGCTACTTCTATTCCAAGAATTTAAGTTCGAAGTCATTATCAGACCAGCTAAGTTAAATGTCGGTCCTGACCATTTATCTCGAATCAACACTGGAGAGGAACCGACAAGAGTCAAAGACGACTTACCAGATGCACATCTATTTCGGTTAGAAGCAGTCCCAACAGAGTTAGAGGAAATAGCTCAGTTTTTAGAATATGGACAAGCACCAGAAGGCACGAGTACCAAAAAGAAACAGGTCTTAGCCATGAAAGCTGCACCTTATAGCCTCATAAATGGATTTCTGTACAAAATGGGTTTAGACGACATCCTTAGAAGGTGTGTACTAGAACATGAAAGGAACAAAATTATGCACGAAGCACATTATGGACCTGCAGGAGGACATTTCCAAGCAGACACAACTGCCAAGAAAATCCAACAATCAGGGTTATGGTGGCCGACACTTCACAAAGATAGCAAAAATTTTGTAAGCAAATGTGACAGATGTCAACGACTAGGTCGACCCCTTCCTAGCATAGAAATGACTTTGATATCAGTAAACCCAAGTTTGACATTTGAAATTTGGGCCATAGACTTCATAGGACCATTTTCTATGCTAGAAAAAAGAGCAGGTGCAAGGTACATAATAACTGTAGTCAAATATGTAACCAAATGGGCAGAGGCAGCACTAGTCGACACATGTTCCAGTGAGATAGCTGCTAAGTTTATCTATGAGAATATCATCGCCAGATTTGGATGCCCATTAACCCTAATCAGTGACTAGGGAATACACTTTATTAATAGAACTATGAAAACCCTAACCGACCAGTTCCAAATCGACCATCGTCAGAGTACAACATACCATCCTCAGTCGAATGGAGCAATTGAAGCATTTAATAAAACATTAAAAAAAGGACTAACCAAAATATGTAATGTTGATAAAGATGTCTGGGATGAGAAGATACCTGTAGTACTATGGGCATATAGAATAGTATACAAACGATCAACCGACCAAACCCCCTTTCGACTAGTTTATGGATAAGAAGTAGTAGTTCCATTACATTTCTAACAACATACACCTATTATTGCAAAGATTCTACATGTCGATGTCAAACAAGGAAGAAAGGACCGACTATTACAACTGAGTAAACTTGAAGAACACCGACTAATCGCGATACAACATCAAGAAATCCAGAAACAACAACAAAAGGCATGGCATGACAGAAACATAAAAAACAAAAACTTGTCGGTAGGAGACTTTGCTTTACTATACAATAGTCGAGTAAAAGAAAAACTTAAAAAGTTACATACAGAATGGATGGGACCCTATGTTGTCGAAGAGATACATACCAATGGATCAATTCGACTAAGGACGTTACAAGACATAGTATTTCGGAAACTCGTTAATGGAGCCCGACTAAAACGTTAAAAAAAAAAAACTGACCATAATGGTTAAACAAAAGCTATAAAAATATAAAAAATACAAAAAACAAAATAATACCGTACACGCATAATATTATGACAGGAAATCACCACTTCGACAACTGACGTCATGTTCATCGACATAACTCCATCGACCATAACCGACATCGACCGACGACCTCGATAGTCCCATCGCGCATTCATGACCTCGAGCGCCGAAACCAATTCGCCATTAACGCACACTCAAGTGTTCCAGCTGGAGCATCACGTCCACCATTAATACATCTACCGATGAGAACATCCAACGCGTCCCCTATAAATACTGAACCACCGCAATTCAAACAGAGAGAGCATCAGAACAACCAGACGACTGAAAACCAAAAGCACATTAGTGAAATCAATCATCAAATCGACAAGATGGCACCAAAACAAACCAGAGCATCAGCCAAGACCAAGGAATTACAGATTGCAGAGACACCATTAGTTCAAAGACTAAAGAACATCAAGAATGCTAAGGTGTAGGAGGGCTCATGGAAAAAACTATCGGCTGAGATAAAAGAGTGGGCTTACATCGACAAGAATCCTACTCCAACTGCAGAGAAAATACAACACAGTTCCATTGTAAACTATGCCAACGCGCTGCTCATGGCCAGATTCGGTGGCACAAAAGAAACAATCATCAAGTTTGTCATAAGCCGGTACCACAATGGCTGGTTTTACTTCGACCGATCGGTCAACATATCTGGCAAAGTTATTTCCAAGATGACAGGGTTATCAAACAAAGGAGACCCAGTACCAGTCGGTATAAAAGAAGGACTGGTCGAAGAAATAACCGGGTCACCATCGAGAAAAAACTTGAAAGGAGTAATGATTGGCCACATCACAGCTCGAACGCCACAGATTGTGGCCAAAATCATAGCTATTACACTCACAATGGCAGGTCGAGGAAGTGACCTCAAACTGGATATGTTAGAAGCCGTCGACACCATTGTGACTAATAGAAAGATATACAGATGGGATGAATATGTCACTGACATGATTAAAACCATCTGTGAGAAATGTCAAGAGACGGGAGGAATTATTAGGTTTCCGTCCCTTATCTTATGGATAGTAATGTTCTATATTTTCCCTGAAGGAAACAAAAGTTTTCAAGAACCGACAAAATTCCACATGTGGAGACTCAAACCCTTCTCCCAGAAAGGAACAATGACGGAACTTACCAATGAAAAAATGTTGTTGGAAAACTGGCTCCAGCAGCTCAAAGTCCACATGACCAGATGGAGGGTGCCTCAAAACATTCAACAAAGTCTACCCAAAAAGGCCCACATTTAACTAGAGCTCGACCATACTACAGTGTGGTACATGCAAGGTGCCAAACCAAATGTAAAGGCCCTCGACTATTATCTGTCAGTCGAACAGATATTTTGGGAACTATCTTGATAGGCGAGAGCAAAAGTACCAATACCAGCGAAGGCAAAGAAAATCGACTTCTCGATAGAGGAGCCGTTGATTAACCAAGAGAAGGAAGAGGATTATGAGCTTAACCTCTACATTAGTACCTTTGTGTCGGAGGAGACACCGGTCGAAACCACTGGTTGACTACAGATCATAATCAAGCCTCCGACGGCACAGAGGGAAGAAATACATACAGAAGAAACACATGCAGAACAACAGGTAACCAATCTAGCCGAAGAAAATCTCATCCCGATTCATACACCAAGGGAAGGGATAGAAACCGAGAATCCAGAGTATGTTGTCACCAAAGAGATTATCACCAAATTGTCAAAGGAGATAGTAGCTGCAAGGAAAAGGAAAAGAACACAGCCACAAGGGAAAGGTAAGCACAAGCTTATCATTCTAGAGTCCTCAAATGATGACGAGGAACTGGCAGCTACGACCCTTGACATAATAGAAGATGCCACAGTAAACAGAGTGCCAGTCGAAACCCAATTCCATAGATTTGTGGAGATAGGAGCACTACAAGGCCAACCAAAGAAAGCGAAGATCACACACACTTCGATGCCTGAAATTGTCGTAGATCTTGTGTCTACACCCCCACCTCCGTCTCCGACAAAAATAACAGAAGAGCTAGTACCAGAACAGCTCTCTATAAGCCTAGTCGACCTATGCAAAAATGCTATGTCGGAGGCTGTGAAGGAGAAATTCAACCAGGACGGAGACCTCCAAGCATTTATTGAAAAACTACCTAAGATATTCACGTTGATGCAAAAACTCTCTACCAAAGCACCTTTGTTTGAAGCTAGTGGATCCCGATAACCTTGCCAAATACTTTAGGGGCCTAAAACTTTTGCAACTATGACTTCGACCTTCAAGCGAAATCCCAACAAAGAAGCCGAAGTTGTCGCATGTCGGACCATGACTATCACTCCGACTGAACCTGAACCCCACCTACTAGCCTCTGAACCGACCGGAGGAGAGGAAGAAGAAAATATTGACGACATAAATCAAGAAATCAACTAACTCTTCTTCGACTTGGACTCACCACCCCAAACCGACAATCCACCACTTGACCACATTTTCACCAACCCAATCACACCCGACCATTCACCAACCCCATCACCACCACCACCACCGCCCCCCGACTCAGAACCCCTAATCCAACCAGTTGCACCAGAACCAACCCCACTGCAACCATCAACACCAACCGCATCCACTTCTGGACCACCTGCATCCGAACAACTAGAGGAAGTAGTCATCGCACCACCCCAAACAAAAATACCATCAACCACTACTGCACAGCAAACAGAAAATCCAGACTCGACTTTTGCCACTACACAGGTGCTGAAACAAGCCGAAGCAGAGAAGCACAAAAAGCAGAAAAAGAAGGACCATCATGGACAGCTAGCAATGGTCCACATCAATCTAGTTGGGTCGAACACTATGGTCAATGCAACCAAATTGAGAGATCTAGAGCTAGAACAACTACTGGAAGCGTTAGCAGTCGAAGCAAAGACAAGGAACTGGCACAGACGTAAGGAACTAGACAACAAGGAAAAAGAACAAGTTAAGTTCCTTAACAAGTGCAGGGACCTGGTCCAGTCTGTGATACCAGGACTGGTAGAGGTCGACACCGACAAACTGCTAGAAAGAGCTTATCAGCTGTTTGAAAGCGTGGTGTCAGCGCTCCAAGCACAGATTTAGGAAACAAAAGAAGAGCAGAAAGAAGAAACCATCCGACTACTGATGGAGCAGCACATAGCCTTTTCCGAAGCCTACAAAGTGTTGCAAGATCACATGGAGGAGTTTGTCATCACCGAAGAAGTACTGAGAGATTGGCCTGCTTACTACGGGAAAGTCTATCAGCGCATTAGGTAGACCCGACAAGAGGTCCAAGCGCTTGAGAAGAGGAAAACCACTGACGAAGCACTCAGAAGCACAATTGAGGATCAAATAGTGCTTGAGACAGCTAAACTCCAGAAGCTTGAGTAGGAAGCACATCAGTGGGTGCATCAAGCCATTTCCAACTTAGAAAAAGTAGACATCATCTGCCCGTAGATGAAACGACTCATGGAGACAACAGAGGAAAAGGACTAGTTTATGGGTCCCGACATGGAAAGAATAATTGAACTTTCCATTCAAGAAAAATGTCAATCTTTTCAAGTCTGACTACACTCACCATCGACATACAGAAAATATTGCAGAGTTGGATAGATTTCCAACATCATCTAGCAGTGACAACCCCATCAATTGTCGAAGTCTGCGTACAAAAAAGACCGACCATCAGACTTCAGAGCCCATAAATATTAAGCACAAAATAATGACTACTTAGACAGACAAGGAAGTTTTTGTACCTCCTTATTTCTTCGGGACGAAGAAACATTTTGTTTGTGGGGGAGATGTTGGAGGAGCAAGTCGATATGCCGACTTGAACGATAGCTGACTTAGTCAATTGGCTAACTAAGTCGGTCAACCGACTAACTAGATATTAGGTTGGCCACCTAAAGTCGTGTCGGTTCACCGAACTGATAGGTAGTTATTTTGTAACTATTTTGTAATCATATATATTAGGCTGTTGAGCCAGATAAGAACTCATTTCAGTTCTCTGTATTGTATGAACCCTCTCATGCTAATATAATCTGTTATTCTATCTACTTGTTCTTGTCTCTTGTCTCTGTTATGTATGTATTATTGGTAACCTTTTCTACTGTTGGGACGATTGTATAGTAAAAATGGGGTACAAATACGACTGAACAATAACATTTTTGAATCAAGAAGATCAGGATCCACAACCAACAAGTAGAAAATGTATAACCAAAATATGCCATATTTTCAATGAGGTGGGCATACCCATGCTTATGTAATAATCAAGACAAGTACAATATTAAGTCATGAAGTTTGTAACATGATACATTTGAAACTAAGGCATAATACATCTAGAAATGGATGAAACTTCTAGCTAAAAATGTGCAATGAATGAGTGTTTCCCTAGTGAGGGCATAAAACTGATGAAAATGAATCCCATTGGAAGAGGTCTCAGAACATGATGATAATTCACTACTAGTAACCATGCTGATGACTATTAAAAAGGATGAAAAATAATTGTGTGCTGTAATATCCCGATTTTGACCACATTTGCATTAGAATTGTACATGATGTAAATATCATTATTTAATCATGGCGAGGAGCTCAAGGCCAAGGCCCTACCATGGATTTAATGTTTTATGTATCGACAATTAAAATCGATACCTATGGTTCTTGTTCTAGTCAGGCACATTATAAAATGAGACATCATGTAAATACACAATTTAATAAAATACCCACAACTAGCTATGTCAATGCAACAAAAGAGATGGGGGAAAGATTTCACAAGGAATAAGGAAGTAAAATATTCAAACCCTTGAGCCAATAGGTTAAAGCCAAATGTCAATGGGAGAACCCATAAAGTTGTCAACTACCCTTTTTGTCTTATGTGCCCAATCATTTATTTCTTCCAAAAATTGGTTGAGGTAGTTAATGCCTTGGGGAATGGAAGAGTATGGAAGTCAAATTCGTATTGGGGAAAGCCATAATTTTGGGGAAAACAAATTTTTTCTTATGGGGAATGTTAACACCCATAAATGGCTGCCCATTCCATTATTCACCCATGTGTTTCTCTTCCTCATGCAGTTGGAGATAGATGGGGCATTCTCATCCTGTTTTTCTGCAATTTCCTCATTTTTACATACCCAGAAATCTGTTTTTGTATTACTGAGTGAATGTGCAGTAGATATTCATGATTTGGGGGTTTGGGAAAGTTGATTTTGCTCCCGTACACCCAAGAACATTTCTGAAAACGAATTTCTCACCCAGGGTTGATTTCCCCATCTGCAATTCTGTTTTTGGTTGCCCAGGATATTTTTCTCATACCCAACACTTTGTGTTTGTTGTTGTGTGCATCCCTGTTTTAGTCTGAAAGAATTAGGAGTGGAAGAGGCACAAAATCTTTTAATAAACCTGGTGAAGATAGGAACCTCATAGAAATATCAAGAGGGGATGAAAAATCTTCTATGCATACCTTGAAGAGCACTGGAAGGGAAGGTATGGCCTAAGGGACTATGTAGCAGTGAAGGGAATACTTCCTTATGTTAGGTGTGTAGGTATTGTGGATTCCAAACTAGATAGATCTGGTGTAGGTGTCCATAGCTTTGTGGTTGAGCTCACTAGCTTAGAAATTCTACCTTTCCACTGCCTTAGCAGCATGATAAACCTAACTGTAGATTGGATTGGCTGAGTTTTGATATGTTTTGGCTATGTGCGAGCCTATTGTTCCCTATTTCCTTGTGGAAATCATGCCCATATTAGGGGTGGAAATGGTGCTGAGAGATTGATGAGCACATTGGCCTATGGTTGGGTGGAACGTTACAGCGACATAGCTAGTTGCAGGACAACTTATTTTCAAGATAAGTATTCTCTGTGTATTTAATTTCTACAACTATGTTTGTTTTAGAAAGTATTATGAACATATGAATGTGTTGAATAAGGTTTGCTTCCGCTGTATATTATTGCATTATGCATCTGCATATGTATGTTTTATTTCGATGCATTTCTGTTTTATGTTCATGGGGCTAGATCCCCAGTTTGATAGACAACAACAATGTAGTCGCATCCTCTCCATCGATGAGATGAGGGGAGGGGACGTGACATACACATTCACTAGTGTTCAATTGTATCTAGAACATGATCGTCATAATGTACAAATTCTCTACAATGTGATAATGATTTGTGGCCCAGAATGGGAGCAACCATAAGGTTAGAAATAAAAATGAAAGTATTTTTCAAATGTGAGGTGGCCCACCAATGATCATGCTGGGTACTAAGGTATTGAGTAAAAACCAACATGGTGTGAATGAATGTGTTGATGTCAAGCAATTGAATATACCATGTAGTCAATAATTGATAATGAAAAACCATTTCTATATACAAGGAATGACACCAATGATCAAAATGGTATCCAAGGTATCAAGCATCTAAATCAAACTCGTAGGGAAAATGTGTTGAAGTAGATAAGAGTGGATTTGTTAGAAACCGATAATTGGTTATTCTGTATAAACCAACACATTGAAATAACCATTAATAGATTCAATGATCATTATATTGTGAGTCCCTAGACAACCACAAAGTTTGAGACCACCTCTCTATGATTTATCATTCTTATCTCTTAATGAAGTGTTTTCATTATCCATTTATGACTTCTTAATGAGATGTATATCTAGAGGTGGTTACATTCATGCACTATATATTGATATCATTTAATGAATATATTATGTTGATAATTATTTAAAGTATTTTCACCATCTTGTTGTCTTTGTCTCAATTCTTTAACAAGGACATGGACAAAACTCAATATGATGGGGTCATGATGGTTTTGACATAGGGATTCTTGTAATATGATCATTACATTATGTATAACCATGAAAACAACCATTTTCTTAAGACTATATAACTTGATCATATGCCAATTTGAATATTAGGGAGGCAAGTAATACTAAAATTAGTATGCTAAGGACCATATAGGTGTCACCAAATTAAAGTGTTACTTAGTGACTAGGAAAGACTCAACAAATGGGATAAGTTATATGCAAAGGCTAGAATGACATGGTCGAATTAATGGCAAACACACAAAATTCAAGACCCAATGATTCCTATAAAAATGCTAGATAAGGTGACACAACATTGATGCTTTGGACAAGGGTGACATTACCAAAAAAATAACATTAATTCTTTGGACAAGGGTGACATTAGCATAAAAATATAAGTAATACTTGACCCAATAATGCAAAAAAAAAATTTCCCTTTTTGTTTTTTGAGCATTTTTTTATGTTTTCATAATTTTGTTTTTCATTGTTTTTAACAATAGAATAATATGTGTGTTCTTTATGTTACAAGGATGAAATAAGTGCCATATGTGACCAATGGTTTCAAACCATAGGTAAGGAACATGGTGAAAAAAGGGTATTGAACAAGGATGTTCATGTCACATCCCCATCCATAGATACGAATAAAGGAGGGGATGTTTATAAAATCCATGCTTATAAATTTTGCTGCATGGCCATAATATGAATTTATAAATAAGAAATGTATGTGCAATTCCAGAATACAAAACATAGTTGAATTAAATATCAAACTACAAATACATCATGCATAAACAAACACATTCATCATAGAAAACACTAAAATCATTCCACATTCATATACAAAGAGAATACTTATGTTTAAATGAGAAGATCCAACCAGCTAGCTATGTAAGAGATATTTTCCATGCAACTGCAGGTATCAACTGCAGATACGGCCCCAAAGATGGGCTATGAGACCACCAATGCAAAGAAAAAACTTACATGCTTCTCTCTCTTATCCCAAAACCCAATTTCTCTTGATGATTAGCCCAAGTGCCCATCCATAGCTTCTACAGGAATCTCACTCAGCCATCACAACCATGGAACTCCTTCCAACATCTACACACATCATAAGGAAGGATTTTCCCTTCACTGGTGCACAGTTCCCTCAGGAAATCTAACCCTTATAGTGCTTACTAGTGTGTGTAGTAAGAGTCCAAGTTGTCATGGGCCTTTGAAATTTTCCAGGTAGGATAAACCATGGTTTCTCAAGAATCCCATTAGTAGAAAAAATCAATGGGAAAGGGGTCCTATCTTTCCCAACATTTTTTCTCACCTACATCCATCTCTTTTTTTCTAATATCTGAAAATTTTCCCTCACAATTTGAATTTTTTGTTATACTTCAGTTTGGTAAGGGTAATGACAATGGAGATAATATCATGAGAAAAATATACATAGTGTAATATATACATGATAATGAGTGGTAGATTCCAACGGAGATGATATAATAATGAAAAGACAATTGACATAACCTATGACCATAGAGGAAAGGACCCTTACAACCTTCATAAAAGTATAATCATCCCATTCTTCCATAACTACATCAGAGGAATTTTCCCACCAACCTTACACATGAATTCAATGATTGGATTTAATATTCAAAAGGAAGCAATTGGCTCATTTAAGGCACACGACATCAATTGGATAAGTTCTAAGGTTAACACTTGGCAATAGAGGATTTAATATCCCATATGCTTCCTTTCCTCTTCCTCTCTAGTGATATTTACATAGCCATCATGGACCATTTTATTATTATTCCAACATAATATTTACATAGTGAGTTAGCATGACAAGGCAACCTCATGGTCCATATAGAAATATTCACATTATACATGCCTATCCCTTCACTAGTTGGGCCTTGGCCTTAAGCTTCACACTAGGAATTGTTGGGTGTTTTATTGTCTTAATTAATTCACCAAATATTTAATTATCGACCGAGGTATGTAATATTGAGTTGACACAAAATATATGCGAAGGTAGAAGGGTACCTAAGGTGTCATGAAAATATTTTAACAAAGAAAAGATCAAAAGATCTTTCAAAATGAAAAACCGAGTCAAACTCCAAAAATTCAACTACTAAGGTAATTAGATTGGGACAAGACTCCTATATTAGAGCAGTATCGATATATACTACTCTACTCTATAAACAATAAAAATATATATATACACAATATTATCCTAAGAAAGTAAACTACCCTTTATAGTGAAATCTATTAATTAATTATTCCGCTTCTTAATCTATGAATCAGAAAGGCTAAAAACAAATTCAGAATTCTTACTATATGAACACAAGAGGTTATATTATTTGAGGCAATATTGCAACTACTTAATTTATCTAAGAAATCCAATAACTAAACTAGACATGTGATTGGCAAATATACAATAATTAAACTAAATTGTTCAGTTCCATTCTCCTTGAGGATTATGAGGGTATCCATTCATTATGATCGGGACTGGGGAAGGAGGTGTATCAAAATGGATTTCAAAATAAATAAAGAAACTGAATGGGATTAAATATAATTTAACTTCTACAAATAGATGTAAACTAAGAGTGTCCAATTACAAGTGATAGTAAACATTTTGATTTATCCATAAGCAAACGACTTTAATTGAAAAAGATGTTATTAACAACTAATCTATCAATTAAAAAATGAGATTCTTTTAATGATTATTGTTAACCCAAAAAATCCCTCACTCAGCTCTACATGGCCTACACCACCCAAGGACACCATTCACGACCCTCCATTAGACCCCCACACCCTCAAAAAGGCTTAAGGATGAAGAAAATGGCTTAAAACCCCCAAAAAGGGCCTAAGTAACTCTCATAGGGGCTAAAGCCTCCAAAAGAGGGCTAAAACCCTTAAAAGGAGCCTAAAACCCTAAAATGAGCTAAAGTTAGGGCGGAAGGGGCTAAAGCCTGAACCAAGGGCTTAAAACCCTAAAACCCCCCAAAAAGCTATAAAAGGAGGGTGGGGGGTCACTCTCAAATAGACTTCTCCCTTGCATACTGTTATGCTTCCCGTGGATGCATTGAGACCTCTTTGCCTCTCAAGCCACCCACATCCCCCTCTCTTCCACTCATCTCCCCCATTGAGCCATAGCTCCTCCATTGCTGAGTGAGATAGGGAGGTGCTTCTTCCAGCCAGGGCATGGTGGCCCATTTCACCAAAGGAGAGGTATAACATAGTCTTTTTTATGTGTTTGCTTTGTTATTTTAGTTCTTTTCTAACCATTAATTGTTTGTAGGTTTGATTTATAACATGTTTTGCAGGTTTATTTCTGTCTAATATTTGTTTGCAGGTAGCCAAGGCGAAGCCCTAACCTTGTTTGCAGAGGGGCTCATGGCCATACTCTTTCTTGTTCTTTGCTTTTTTTCTGGTCTTCTTTTCTTTTTGCATTTTCCACACACAGGAACCTACCCTTCTGTCCTATAGACAGAAGGGAGCCATTCCTGCCCCTGTAGCAAGGAGAAATCCCCGCTACAGAACTGGTGACTCCTTAAAACAATGAAAAGATAGCCGAGCGTAGCTGCTTCCTTTCCCGCTCGCTAAAGTATAGGAAAGGGCATCT
This sequence comes from Pseudotsuga menziesii, assembly GCA_001517045.1. Lineage (NCBI taxonomy): Eukaryota > Viridiplantae > Streptophyta > Pinopsida > Pinales > Pinaceae > Pseudotsuga > Pseudotsuga menziesii. Next base: position 335,809 of record LPNX010598546.1, read on the forward strand.
ACATCATCTCGTTTATGTCCTTTTGCGGACCATGTAGACCATTAAAAGAAAAGGACCACCTTGGCGTATTCAATCCAAGACCGTTCCCCTCTGCATACTTTGATGCTTTCTCAGGCAGAGGGGCCGTACTTTATGAAAAATCTCACCACAGGTTGTCGTTAAGATCTTTTCCAGCCTTCTCATCAAGAAAATATTGCCGAGCAAACTTGGTTTCGTTCATGCTCGTAAAAGTATCTGAATGACCGTCCAGTCAGTATAGGTTTAACCTTTTTCGGCCTGATTGGACTACCAATGGTAAAGAAGTCTCTCATCCCCTACAGGATGGGAGATATCTCCTATGTATACTTTTATCCTTTTTCGGGCACAAGAGACTACCAACAAAAAAGATCCCCCACTAGAGTCTTCTTCATGCTTTCAGACTCTCTAAAAATTGAAAGCACCATCGAGCATTTACTTTCTTGGGCTCGCCAAAAATCCATGAGATCGTACCACAACGGTGTCCCTAGACACCACCTTACAAAACACAGTTTGGCAGGATTCCCCCTTTGGGTCGCCTTTGTTCAGAGTACTCTGCAATGTGTCTTCCTTGGATCCCATCAATATCAAAAGTGTCCACCTCCTCCAAGTATTTCCCATTTGCAGTGACATTCCTGGTATTACAGCTATGATCCCATTCCCATGAGTCAAGTTTCATTTGCTTCCTAGTCCGTCCTGCCATCATACTCTGAACAAAGGAAGTTCGAGTCTACCATACTCCCCCTACCCCTGTTCAATTCTTTCCCTCCCCTTCCCTCCCCTGCATTCAGTGGGTCAGTCCACAGATTGTCTGACACCTTTTGGTTATCTCCCTCGTGCTTTTGGTCAAGGAAACATCATTGCCTTGACTAGGGGCAGGTCTCCCTCTATCGACAACAACACACATATTCCAGAGGATAGACCCAGAGGTTCCTGTACCTTGGTTTCATTAACATCATTGATGAGTTCCTTGGACCACTTGAGAGGAGTCCTTAGTGCCTCTCGAGATGGTTGTTTCTCACGTGCTCGACTTCAACTACATTATTGCACCATTGAGATTCGTACAGGGTTCGGTCCGTGCGGTATTTGGTCGAAGACCCTGGCTGTCACCTAACTCTAACACATTGATGAGTCTATTCGAGGGACCTAAACAGGTTATGTCCCTTCTGATTTTTGGGTTGCGTTGGAAACAGTGTTCAGAAGCCCCAGCAGTGGTTCTATATAGATTTATGATTGATGCAGCATACTTGTACCACAAAGACTCTGATTCTCAATCAGCGAGTCCATATAGCTATGTACCGTCCCAGATCTAGCAAGTCGTCAGTCATGAAGATATAGCATTCCATGAGAATGCCATGGGTCCAATGTACCATATCAATATTGTATTCAGCCTCACATTGAGGCAACTATTATTGTATCATCAGTTGTATATGATCGGCTCTTGTATTTTAGAGCATAGATCAAATTATTCTTTTGACATTTTCACGAGCATGGGGATGCCCACCTCATCCATATACATTTCACACATTATTTGTATCTCACCCATTGATGGGAACCATATTAATACAAAAAGCAAAAGTCACCATGCCCTAGCCCCGGAAGCACCACCTCTACGCTACAAATCCTATGATGTCCATCGGCCATATGATGAGCTCCTTCCCTCACACATCAGGGGGCAATCTGTTAACCCAAAAAATCCCTCACTCAGCTCTACATGGCCTACACCACCCAAGGACACCCATTCACGACCCTCCATTAGATCCCCACACCCTCAAAAAGGCTTAAGGATGAAGAAAAGGGCTTAAAAACCCCAAAAAGGAGCCTAAATAACTCTCCTAGGGGCTAAAGCCTCCAAAAAGGGGCTAAAACCCCTCAAAGGAGCCTAAAACCCTAAAAGGAGCTAAAGTTAGGGCGGAAGGGGCTAAATCCTAGACCAAGGGCTTAAAACCCTAAAACCCCCAAAAAAGCTATAAAAGGAGGGTGGGGGGTCACTCTCAAACAGACTTCTCCCTTGCATACTGTTATGCTTCTCGTGGATTCCTTGAGACCTCTTTGCCTCTCAAGCCACCCACATCCCCCTCTCTTCCACTCATCTTCCCCATTGAGCCATAGCTCCTCCATTGCTGAGTGAGATAGGGAGGTGCTTCTTCCAGCCAGGGCATGATGGCCCATTTCACCAAAGGAGAGGTATAACATAGTTTTGTTTATGTGTTTTCTTTGTTATTTTAGTTGTTTTCTGACCATTAATTGTTTGCAGGTTTGATTTCTAACATGATTTGCAGGTTTATTTTTGTCTAATATTTGTTTGCAGGTAGCCAAGGCGAAGCCCTAACCTTGTTTGTAGAGGGGCTCACGACCATACTCTTTCTTTTTCTTTGCTTTCTTTCTGGTCTGCTTTTCTTTCTGCATTTTCCACATGCAGGAACCTACTCTTCTTTCCTATAGACAGAAGGGATCCATTCCTGCCCTGTAGCAAGGAGAAATTCCTGCTACAATTATGTTGAAGTTAAAAGTATACTACTCCTGCATGAAACGAATGTAAGGAAAATATAATTTAGAAACAAGTAGAAAACTTAATAAAGAAGCAAGTAGAAAACTTAATAAAGAAGCAAGAAGAAAACTTATAGAAAATTAAGTAGAAAACTTAATAAAGGTGTCTTGTATCTAAATCAAATCATATTCTATAGATCTTTTCAGTAACTACAGAGAAATGAAAACAAGTCCTATGCTAGAAATGACAATCAAACTATTTAAAGAACTAATGTGCTTTCTAAAATTAACAAGCTTAATTCTAAATGCAATCTAAATAAGAATGAAGTACACTAAACTAGAGATGTAATTAACACACTCTAAAACAGTAATGAATGAAGAATTCATAGACAAAAAGGAACACAACTTAAAACATGGTAAGATAAAAGGAAATGAAAGATAGGAATAATTATAGGACTTAATGGAGGCTTTAGGTGGTTTAGACTAGGGTCCTAAACATGTACAACTACTATTTAATTATATGACATAACATAATTCAAAATCTAAGAGAACCAAACTTTAAACAACCAGAAAACAAAATGGGAAATATTAAAGGTTGAATGAAGGTCTGAATGACAGTATAAATAGACTGTCTGAATGACAGTCCGAATGGGAAAAACAATGCAAATTACAAAATAGATAACCTAAATGATCTTAAAATTAGCTGATTTATGCACATGAGAATGAAATGCATAAAAGACAACGATTAAACTGATTCAATACCTAAAATGACAGAGGAATAACTTGTGCTAACCTACAGTTAAAAAGAGAAAATATTTACTATTGCATAATAAGACAAACTAAAATATAACTAAAGCTAATCTACAACTATAAAAGAATTAACAGAACTAAACCTACCCTAAGCTAAGTCTGAAATTCTAAAGTAATCCAACTCTATCTATTTGCAAATATGAAACTACACAACAAGCTGAAAGGAGGGCTAAAAGAAAAACTGGAAGTAAACTACGCGCGACCAGTCACTTGCGATACTAGAAATGGAAACTATGTTAACAACACAGTATAAATTATATTATTCACAACAAACACACGCTACAATAAACAAGGAAATAAACACCATTAATTTATAAAAGAATCAAACTACATACAGAAACTGGAAATGTAAATTACTTAGCTGTAAAAAAGAAAATAACGAAAACACACAGAAATGGAAGACCGCTGGTTGTTGAGGGTCCCTCTCAACATTCAGGGTTGTGCTTCAACTAATCAACCACTTACGAAAAAAAAAACATGTATGCACAATTGGAAATAGAACTTATATTAAATTCAGAACAGTGTTTACATAGCTTCTTTACTAATGGCGGCTAACTGGCTAAGTCACTAACTAGTCTAATTCTCGCTTAGAGATGACTTTATATATTTTTTACATGGATGAGCAGGTCGACCCTTTCAGTGGTTGGCCGCTCCAAAAATAGTCAACCTTAACTACTAACAAACAACCACATGATGATTGGCGACAACACACAACCACCTTCTTGATCCTTTGCATGTCGGCTCTCCTCGCGTAGGCTACGGGCGTATGGATCCTTGTCGACATGGGCATGAAGCGTGGTGTCAAACAGAGAGGGAAAGATCCTGAGCTTTTTAGAGAGAGAAGCATCATAGCAGGAGGACGCATGGACAACAAAACAACGAAAAACTATTCTGTGCTTTAAATGTTTAGGAATATTCCAACTAACAACGCCCTGATTGATCGGAGGGCTATATGGCAAGCTGGATGTAATCTGTGCGTGTTTAGCGTGGGTACGTGTCTACATAGAGGCCCATTTGGGAACCATCATCGGCAAAGAAATTCTATGTGTTAGAGACATTTATAGATATCACAGAATTACTTATAAAATCATGAAATAATGAAATTGAACCAAGACTTGCATAAAACTCAAATACGTTCGTACCTGGGGTTGAATGATAAGCTGAATGAAAAAAAGTATACCAAAAGGTAAAAAAAGTGATGACAAAAGAGTAAATTAACGACCAAGAATAGTGACAAAATTGATATCAATAGGAATCTATACTAGCATATTTACATCATTTACATCATTTGATTAAATACATTCCAAGTCAAAACTGGGGTTATTACAATAGCCTCCCCTTTGGAGAAACACCATCCTTGGTGTTTTCTAAAAATCAGAGAAAAAACGGATATGCCTCTCTCATGGCATCCTTCAAATCCCATGTAGCCTCATTGGGACCAAAGTGCTTCCATTTCACCTTTACATGTATCATGGCTCAGTTTTAGATCAATGCTACCTTCTTGTTGAGGGTGCATAGTGGCTATTTTTGGAAATGTCCCTCAGGTTCCACCTAGATCACTAATGGTATTTATCAATCAACAATAATATTGTATCTCGTTGGAATGAGACAGCAACAAGAGTGTTGTATGTAAAACTTTACTTAATCATCAACCCAGGGATCAGTAGTTTCATTGAGAATCCTTAAGAAGTTCTTCGTCTAGATTTAGGAAAACCTTTTAGAAAACTTCCCAATTACCTTACTATCAATTCACATAAATACATGCATTTAGTCACATGAAATTCCATGCAAGTGGTGAAGAGAAACAATGAGTTAATGCTCTACCAGGTTTGTGTAACAAGATCCCATGCGTAAGAAAAATGAAAATTTAATCTTAAACCTAATTTAAGAACAGTAAACGGAATCTACGATAATCTTAATTGCAGAAATAACTCATTGACATCATTATATCAGAAATGTTGGAAATTTTCTACAAAATGTAGTAATTCTACATTATATGATATGTTTTACTGAAAATGAATGTAAAGTAATAACTCTATTATAACAACACAAGTCCCTGTAGCCACCTATGGATGGGACCTAATCTATGGTGACACATGAACACACAAGATAGTTAGTAATATGTAGGAATAATAGTCTCCATTAATCTATAAAACTAGTTAATATAAAAACTTGGTCTTTAAACTATAATAGTTGCAACAAATATTGAAATCATAACATATGGGCACTAGTGTTGCTAGATTCCCCCCTTCAATCTTAAATATAAAATGTATCTTCTATTCGAATCCATTATCTTCTAGTGTATTTGAAAACAAATCTCTATGTAAACTATGTTGGATGCACTAGTGCAGTTAGATATGATCATGTTGCATCTAGATCGGATCACATAGGATCAAAATAGCGAGAGTGTGCCATCTTGGATATGTACACTAGTTTCCATGTGGTATGTTGATTCGGGGACTAGGCTTCCAACTATCCGATCTCTGAGTAGCGTCGAATCCACTGATTGATCAAAGGACTACTACATGTAACTCACATTTTCATTTTTAAATGGTGCTACATTCAAAACTGGAAGTGTTTCATCAAAACTAGTAGTGCTTTTTTATCATCTACTTGCACCATAGGTAACTGGAACTTCCGCTAAATCACAAGTCAAAACTATGTGCTTCTATTGAGTGTATTCTTTGCTTGAGACTTGGATATATATGTCAATATTCATGCTTCGACTTGGAAGAAAGTGTGAGCTAGTATTGTAGTGCCAAATTAGACTGTAGATAGCCATTTTATTATCAATTTGCAAGTAATTAAGCTAAATAAAAGGAAGGCTTCAACATCTTAAACAAACAATTGAATTATTTTATAAATCTAACTAAGACACATAAATAATCATCAACTTGCCCTGTTGTGCTTAGATTTTAATCTCTAAATTCCTTCAATAATGGGAGAAGTTGATGATTTCCTTACCAAAAAATGGGGGCCATCATCTCCCCCCAACTACCCTATTGCACGTCTTGGTGCAATCAAGCAGTGGGTCCTAGTTCATCTATAGGTCTCATCTCTATTGCTTTAAGGTTATAAGAAAAACAACTTGTCAGTGCCCCCTTCTTATACAATCTTTTTTCCTCTCTGAACTGTTCCCGCTTGTCCTTCTCTTAATCCTTACTCCAATTTTGATTGGTATTAGGAAGAAGAAGTGGAGGACTAAATTTAAGACTGATTCATTGTAACCCACAATTTTCCAAATTGTTAACATATAGTGCAACCTTGAATAATGCCATTTCAATATTCGAAGGGGGGTGTATTTCTAACTTCTGAAACCTGGGAGTAATATCCCTCCACCTGGAAGTGACCAACTTTTTTATTATGTCCACATTTTTCCTTAACAATTTTTCCTTGTAGTGAGCAATGGATACTACCTGGCTCTCCTTTAAGATTGGTATCATTTCTGTGTCCTGGATAAGCAACTAATGGTATGTGATAAATGATTAGGGGTAGAGGATTCTACCCTAACCCATAATTGGTAATCTTTTTCTATTTCATAATGTTTCGCCATCTTTGTAGCTATTCTCTCCTCATTGGTGATCCATGAATAGACGGATCTATGTAATGTTTGGGTGACCATATGTAAGGATGTGATATAATAAATTTATGTAGATAAAACTCACTTAGTTGGTCTTTGTCCATTTCTGCCATTCCTTGACAGGTGTCCATGAAATCCTTTGGAGTGTCCAGGAATTTTGACTCTTTTTATTTGTTTTTTATAAGTTGAAACCATAGCCACCTTTCTTTCAAGATGACCAAGTACAAACTTAATGGTGGCCTATAGTGGAAAATATCTTGCATGATCTTAAAACTTTTTTGTAGTCTCTTATTTGCCTTAGTTATTTCCTTAATCTCATCTTTCAACTCATGCTCACAATGCTACAGATCCTACTTAAGGATGAGATTATCTTCAACTATTTTATACTGGTATTCAAAATGTTGCATCTCATGTACTTGGACATTTTATTTTGGAGGATGCACCTCATATTCTTCATACTTTTGAGCATCATTTGCTTCTAATGCTTCCTTAGAGTGTGAAACTCTTTTCCATCTCAAGAGTTCTTAGCCTTGCTTTCTTAATTGGTCGTGCAATCTAGTGGTCTACTGATCCTTTACTTGAATTATCTCATGGAGACTTATGTCATTAGGATAGTCATTTATAACTTTATTAGTCTCAACATTGTCCTTTAATGTGTTAGTTTTCATGGAAATGTCAGGCATGGTGAGATTAGGGATGTCGTCTTGATCCCTTGCATCTTTTTTGTTTTGGTCTTCAAGAGGTTATGAGTTCAAAATATGTTGTTTCTCAGAATTATTTAAATCATCAACTTGTTTCCCTTTAGATGTATTTGAATCTAAGATCGATTGAGTCACCATGTTAGTTGAAACCTTCTTGTTCAATGTATTCCTTTTCTTAGTATTTTGTTGGGTCCTCGAGATTGTGGATCTTTTCTTGGAAGGAGTATGTTCATGCTCACTCATATGGAGAAGGGTTTATAGCTCTTCTTTCTCTTCTTCCTTCTTCTTAGGCTCATCCTACTCCCTTTGTACTATCAGTCTATTCATAGCATCCATTGTCCTCATGGAGGCCTTGCTGACCTTCTTCTTTTGAATTCAAATTTAGGATGACTAGGTTTTCTTCTTGGGTACTAACATTTCTAGAGGTGGTGTTTTGTCTTTCTCATTAGACGACGCTTCTCTTCGATATAATTCTTGAATCTCAGTAGGACTAATCTTTAAGAAGGCCCCCCAAGAGAGAGGGAAATATTCCATTTCCAAGGTGTCATAAACGTTCAATTTAATAAGCCCATGTTGAGGGAGTGAGTTTGGTTTCCCTAATTGGTACTTGATTCTCATGCATGAAAGGACTTTGAAGAGAATCTAGGGGAGGCTAATGTTGTTTCTCAATTTTTTCCATTGCATATTTTTGAGGAGGTTTAAAAATAAGAAATGATATGAATGCACTAATGTATACCTTCCCTCATAGGTAAGGTATCTCATTATGATTAATGCTACTGCTCCTCATGGGCATTTAAGCGACTCTCTCTTGACACTACTCTTCACCTCTTCATATTTCTCGGTAAACATAAAAAGTTGCTTCTTATCCTTCTAGGAAACTCTCTCTGATATTTATTCCATATCATGCCCTTGGGAAGTCTTGTCACCCTACCAAGGACACATTTATTCAATTCTATGGTTACACCCTTTACCGATGTCCTACATGTTTCATTATCTATCTTTTTCATATTCTTGGTAATTTCTTCTGCAATTCCCTTATGAAATCCATCAAATTTCTTGAAATAATATGGCCACCCATATCTTTGAAAGTATTCCATAATGTTGGGTTTATTGAATATATTTAGGTGTTATGTATGCTCTCTTTTCACAAATCCCCTCATCGTTTTATAGTTCATTTAACTATGGGAGCTTCCAAAACAAGCAATTTTAAAACCTACAATATTCTTGAGGAGAAATAGATAGGATTTTTAATGACAATTCTATAGTTTCTGGCCAAGAATTACCTATGCAAGCTCATAGTTCACACTTCCAATTATAGACACGTTCGACAACAACATCAAAATGTTGAGGCTACTTCTTTCCTTGAGAGTGAGTCTCGATAGTTGAAAGGATTTATCATATTTGTTTCCCTAATTTATTTTTAAATTTATCCAAAGGTCCACCAACCACCTTACACCCTATCATTGCACACTTGTGCGAATAATCATGTGTAAGCTAATCACAATTTCCTTTTCTATCGCTCCTTTGTACATAATGATAGATTTTCTTTGCAATTTGAGTGGTAACCTTAGTCAGCATGTTAGGATTGGCTCTTCATTTGATTGAATTGACTATTGGCATGCATGACGGGTATGCTCACAATTAGGTAAGTATGCGGGAGATAAAACATTTCCTTACCTTACCCAAAGTTTAATGTTCCTTCAACCAATATTATTTAACTTTGAAAATCCTTCAATCATTTCGAGTTTTGAAACTGTGTTTGATTAAACTTTGTTGTTTACAACCTTGCATTAACCATGAAGATTCCTTTTACTTCTAATTCATTTGCCCACCTCAAATTTAGTTCACTTTATGTCCTCATGAAGTTGATGATTAAGTATGTATATTAGGAAAAATATATTATAATTTTCCATTATCTATTTGGACAAGTAGCCTTACTTGATATTTACTTGCTTCTCTTGGGATGACGTTTGTTGTATGTTGTAGTGATTTCCTGCGAATTGTAGAGAGTCTATATTTTGTAGAGAGTCCGTTTGATATTTTGTTTGGTTGGTTGCTATATGGAATTACTGGTGTGACAATGTTGGATGAATGGTCCTGTAACAGATGATTATCAGTAGAAATAAAATTGTATGGTTGATTTTTTTGTTCAAATTGAAAATTGCCCAGTTAAGGGTTTTGAACATTCAATCTATCTTAGAAGCCTCAGAGGAGGTTTTCACTTGAGATTTTATTTCTTTTACATGTTGGTAGACCTCCTCAGGTAAGGTTTTCAATCTGCTAACCTATCTTAGACGCTCCATATGAATTTTTCATTTAAGAATACTTTTCTTTTTAATTTTGTTTTGTGTGTTACTTCCAAGTTGCTAAGTCAGGGACATGAATTGTTGCCATGATATCAAATGTGATTCTCCTATCTTTAATCGTTCAATAGATTCTATCCTCATGATAGGTTTCTTGTAGAGCTTCAGCATATGGACATTGACCAACATTGGAACTTGATCTTCATCTATAGTGGATATATTGACAGATCCATTGTCGTAAATGATGTCAAATTGGTAGGGTACCAACCATGTGGTTTTGAATTTGTGAATCATAGAAAAGAGGCCAGTCTCCTTCTTCAAATCCTTGGTTTATATGAACTTGTCATGCCGTGATTTTCTTTGTTGTTGTATCATTTCTGTGTGATGGAGGGCTTGCTATCTGAGCTCATCCAATTGATTAAGTTGAATTAATCTCTCATTATGTGTTGTAGATATATCCATATCAATCTCAACTAGTGTTCTTAATTTATTGAGTTTGAATTCAATGGGAAACATTATTCTCATTCCATAGAATAGTTTGTAGGTGTAAGCCTTGTAGTGGTTTTCTAGGTGGTGTTATATGCCCATGTTGATTCATGGAGTCTATTTTCCCAATCTCTCCTATGGATTTGAACTATTTTTGTCAAGATATTTTCTATTTCTCTGTTGGTAACTTCCACTTGGTTGTTTTCCTTTGGATGATAGGATGTTGATTTTTTTTGCTTGACCTTATTGAAATTTAGAATATCCTCTATCATATTTGATGTAAACTAGGTTCCTCTATTAGTAGCATGTTCTCTAGGTGCTCCAAATGTTGTGAAGATTTATTCAATTAAGAATTTTTCCAATGAGTCTTCATTGTCCAATCTCAATGCTTTCACTTCCACCCATTTTGTAATTTAGTCAATGTAGACTAGTATGTGATGTTTCATGTTAGATGGGGGATATATAGGTACAATGAAGTTAATACCCCATTTCTCAAAATTTTCTATTGTTACTTGGGGGTGGAGAAGCATTTCATCTCTTTGGGTTGGATTACCCATTCTTTGGAAATCATTACATCTAGAAACATTTGTTGTTGCATATTTATGTAACGGTTGGCCAATAGTATCCTACTTGTAATACCTTATATATTGTTCTTTTAGCTGTGTAATGTTCACCACAGGGTTCATCATGGCATGCATGAAGAATTTCATGGACTGGGTCTTATCAGATGCATCTCCTAAAGATGTGGTCTTAAAAAGCATTCCATCTCCTCAAGATGGAACGCTTTTTCGTACTATGTTGTATCTCTCTTTGTAGGTGAAATGCCGAGGAAACCTCCCAGTCACTAGGTAATTTTCTATATTAGCAGACCATGGAGTGTGTGTAGAAATGGAAAAAGAGAGTTCATGTAGGAATGCATCATAAACCAACTCTGCATCTTCAACATGTGTTAATCTAGACAAAAAATATTCTACAACATTGTTATTTCTAGGTTTATCTATGATTGTGATGTCAAATTCTTGTAAAAGTAAGATCCATTTGATTACCCTACTACTTAAATTGATCTGATTATATATCTGATTGGATTGGTTAGTATGGATAAATACTTGGTGTCTAGTGATGTAGTGCATAATTTTTTTGATTGAATAGACCACATCAAGGAACTCTTTCTCTGTGACTGTGTAGCTGAGTTATGATCCTAGAAGGTTCTTCCTGTTGTCGTAAATATAATACCGATTTTTGTCCCTTTCCTGGCCCAATACTGATCCTATTTATTTCTCTGATGCATCACAATGAATGTGGAAAGGAATATACCAATTTGGTCCATGTAAAATAGGTGCTTGCAAAATCTTTTCCTTAATGTGTACAAATGCTTTTTGGAAATAATTAGTCCACTAGAATTCTGCATTTTTGGTTAGTAATAAAAACATATGGGTAACTATTTTACGGTAAGCTTGTATGAACCTCCTATAGTATCCAGAATGTCCTATAAATATCCTAACATCTTTTAGTTTCTGATGGGGAGGTAATTTATCTATAACTTGAAATTTTGCAGGATCTAATGTAATTCCTCTTGGAGAAACATAATGGACCAAAACTAATCCTTCATCAATCAATAGTTGACAATTTTAATTACTAAGACAAAGGTTCATTTTGATGCATTTCTTGAGTACATTTTCTAGGTTCAGGAGGGATTCTTCAAAGTCATTCTGATATGGTGTGAAATTATTCATATATAATTCCATGTTGTCATGGACTTAATCAACAAAGACGCTTAGTACTGCTCACTGGAATGTGGTAGGGGCATTACAAAGTCCAAATGGGAGGACTATGTAGGAAAAAGTATACCAAGGAAAATTAAATGTGCTCGTCTTGATCTACTAGGTGGATTTGTATCTGGTTATACCCATTGAAACCATCTAAGAAATAAAATATTTCTTTTCTGCCAATGTGTCTTGTACCTGATCAATGAATGGTAATGGAAAGTGGTACTTCTTGGTTTCTTTATAATCCATGCAAATTCTCCATTTCCCCCTTTTCTTTGGAACAATCACCAAGGGTGATACCCACTCACTTTCTAAAGTAGGGTATATGAATCCAACATCAAGAAGTTTTTGTAATTCCATTTTAATAATGTATTTTAAGGCTGGGTTCATTCTTCTTGGAGGTTGTCTAACAAGAGTTGCACCTTGCTTGATGTATATATGATGTTGACAGAGATGTCTAGAGGGACTCCTTTCATGTCAGCATAGTTCCAAGAAAATGATGCTTGATACTTGGTAAGGAGGCGGGTTGAGTTTTCTTCTTGAGGTGGAAGTAGATGATTACTAATTATCAATGTTCTGTAAGGGGAAACCTCTATCATGTTAGTGGACATATGTGTTTCTTCCATAAGGAAAATAATCTTCCACATTGGCTCCCCTAATCCCATGATTTCCAACTCCTCAAATATACAATGTTCCCCAAAAGAAATAGGACGGTCATAAAAAATCTATATGAAATTGGAGATGAATGTATCCTCTTGTGGATGCATTAGTGCTAGGGTAGTATCTATTGTCACGTCCCCATCCCTCAGACCGGAGAAGAGGACGCGACCGTCACCGAAGCATATGGGAAAATAGCCCCATGAACATAAACAATCATCAATGCTGGAATTAAAACTTACAAGCATACACAGATGTAGAATGAATCAACATTCAGTGGAAGAAACACACATACCTTTCCAGCATAAAACATGTTCATCATAATTCATCATACAATAGCTATAAATTGCAGAGACCAAATAGCCAAGATTACTTATCTATTGGATGGAGAATTCATCCGCAACCAACTACGTCGCTGCAACATTCCACCCAACCTTAGGCCAGCGTGCTCATCAATCTCTCAGCAACATTGCCACCCCTGAGCTGGGCATGATTCCTCCAGGATAAGGGTCATTGCAGGCTTACACATAGCTAAGGGACACAATCAGTCAAACCAACACCGCTGGGTTTACTAGGCCTTCAACAATCAGCCAAGCCAGCACAGTCCGAAGACCAACCACTATGTACTGCAGCAAAACAAACCCTTCACAGCTCCATGAAGAAGGAAAGTCAACCGATGACAGTCCCAAATGAAAGGTGAGTCACAGCTCAAGCCCACAAGGCAACTCAGAGTTGTTCTTGGCCCTAACGTGGCCAAAACAACTCACTGCAACCCAAAACCAGGGGAATAAAAGTAGCCCAAACACACAATGGATGATGGCAGCAATTCACAGCCTACAGTGAATAGTAAACAGCACTCCCAGCATAGCCATGGGAGGCTCAACCAACGACTGTGGCAATCAACATCCACAACTCATAGTATAAACGATGACAGCTATACACAGTATTAAACAGCAGGGAACCTCAGCCAACGAAATGTGGGGAAGATGACAGCTCCCGTCCCACAATGAAATAGCGGAAAACTACACAGTCTGATAATGGAGAGAAATAGACTCTCGGCATGGACAGGAGGAGAACACAACCGCAGACCACAGTTGACAGCATACACAGCCACAATCGACATGGGGAACATATACTTACCACCGAACTGGTGTGAAACACACAGGCACACAGCCCAGAGTGTGAATGGCTCCTGCACCCGAAATCTTGAGTGACAGCCACGATTTCACTCGCTCCCTGCGTGAGGAAAACTGACGCAGAACTCCTGTGCGTGAGGATAAAGGACGCGGCCAGCAAAATATGGGAACAACAGCCCACGAAAAAAAAAAGATCCCCCGACTGGTGCGTGAGGAGAACAAAAATGACCTCCGCGTGAGAGTGAACAGGCCAGGGAAGAATGGCGTCATGGAGAAGATGGAGGAATTGAATGCAGTCATGGGTGGAGTGGGCGTGTGGGCAAAGGCTGATAGCCTGCCACACCCACCACCATAACTGCCTCAACTAACAGCCATAACTGCCCCCCAACAACAAAACCAAGATGTTAAAGAGGTTGGTGAACAAGAAAGGTGGCAAACAAACAAAGGTGATAAAACATGGGTTTTCCCCCCATAGACTAAGGTTGGACATCCCCCCACCCCTTATCCTTTGGAATCATGCCCTTTTCATTAAATGTTGCGCTGCCGTAGCTGGTTGTGGTTTATTTTAATTTGATGTGCGTGTTTACATGATGCTACATTATAGTGTGCCGGCTAGCACGTTATACCATCGGCCACTATCCCTATTGCCGAAACATACACAACCAAATCGATGGTGGGGCTTTTTCCTTGAGCTCGTCACCATGATTAATTACATTATATACATCACGCAAACGGGGTCGAAACCGGGGTGTTACATCTATGGTTAAAATAGGTTGAATAGGACAATCAAAATAATCTTTCTCATATTACCAAAGAGGTTCTCTAGTATTTAGATGAGGTATGGTAGGAGAATATAGGTTTAATGTCTTTGTTTTTATCCCATTTTTAATGGTCATATCCCCTTGCGTACAATTTATATGTGCATCATCAATTTCAATCCAAGGTATCCCAAGTATAAGGGGTTATCCACTCTGTTTAGATTTAGTATGGAGGATAATGAAATCAACATGATATTTCCACAAATCTATGGTAACCATGATGTCCTCTAATATTCCATTTGGACAAAATGTGGAGGTGTTTGCAAGTTGTAGGACTGTAGTGGTTTGCCTTAGGATATTTTGGATATTAATTTTTTCCATGGTTTCTTGTGTCATCATGTTTATCTATGCTCCTAAGTCAATAAGAGTATTTGGAATCATATTTCCTCCTATATGTACATCCATTGTTGGGCTACCTGGGTTTGTATATTATGTGTTACTGATATTCCCTAGCATTAGGTCTGCTAGTTCTCTTACCACATTAATGGTGGTAGGATCCTTCCTCTTTCTTCATGGATTCGTTATGCATGTGTATTTGATGTACTGGTTATATATAAGGATTTCTTTTATAGCTTGTAGGAGTGTTATTTTGACACACAAATTTTCTAGTTCTTCTAGGAGAGGAGTTTTAGGTTTTGGATTTCCTTAGGATGCAACCTCTAAGGGAAAGGTGGAATAGGAGATGGTGGATCCCCTATATCCCCTCCTTCCTCTACATGTTGCTCCTCATGGGTGTGAAATACTATAGAAAAAAGTGGTGTATCTAATTGTTCTACTTGTTTATCTGTTTGGTGTATTACTACTTTTCCAGAACATAGATTTAGTTGATTTACCTCTATGGTATCCAAGGAGTATGTTGGGTAGTTGGAAAAATCATTTGCATATGCAGGCTACATTTTCCTATAGTTAGGATTTGGAGTTAGAAATGGTGGCCTAGGTACCAACGAGGAAGGATTTTGAGGTTGCTATTGATTGGACGCTGGTGGGGGAATAAGGGAAGGTCGTTGTTGATTGGGCCTCCATCCTATCGGAGGAAAATTTTCCCATTTGTAGGAGGTACTGGTTGAGGGTTCTTCCATTCGTTTTTCCTAGTAGGGGTCCACTCAGGTGTGGGAAAATGATGCTTCCCATACAAATTTAACAAAGGTTAATGTCCATAAGTTGGTTTAAATGGTTGATGATTATAAGGTTGTAGATAGAGAGGTTGTCCATATGCTTGGTAAGGTTGTTTTCCTTGAAACCTTTGGTATTGTGTCTAACTATAAGGTTGTTGGAATGTTCTATATAGTCCTAGTCTCATAGGGTTTATGTAGCAGTTAGGTTATTTTATTCATTTTGGTTCGTACAAGTTATCCTTAAGATATGTCAAACATGGAAAATCATCAGTAGGGTTCTTTTCTAATCATATTCCATAGCAACCAACAATTTTATTAGCAGTGAATTGTATCAGTCCTAAGGGGCACTCATTCTTCTTGTGTTTCTTCCTATAGTCAGGATAGAAAATAGCCAAACCTTTATCCGATTGGTACTTCTTCATTCTTACGTGTAAGGTATCCACTTGCAATGCTAAAGAGTGTAAAATATCTAATTTCCCAAATCTGATTTGGTAGTGGTGGAACTAGAGGGTTTAGATGATTGAAAAGAGAGGTCTCTCCCCTAGGTTTCTTCCCTATGGATCGAGAATGATTTATGAAGATTTGTTTGATATCTTAATTATCTTTTTGGTATATATATCGATTAGATAGGAGGTTTAAGGTTTCAAGGAATTCTTCCCTCACCCCCCTAAGAAGGACAATCTTGAGAGATTCATCATTTAAAGTAAAGTTGTGAGCTCATTTATAACTAATTTGAAATTGTTCCTCATAGTCTTCCAATGACTTGTTTGGTTTTTGTACCATTCTGAAGATCTCTTCCTTGGTTTCTCTTGCTTTACATTAGTCCTTGCATTTCTCAATAAAGGTATATTTCATTTGGTCCCAAGTGAAAATGTTGTTTGGTACTAAGATCATGAACCATCTTAGAGAAAATTCCTTCAAGGTTGAGGGAAATATTTTTAACTTCTGTGCGTCCATAGTTTAACCATAGGTTCTATAGACTACCTCAAATTCGAACAAGAAAGTTTCAACATCCTCAGAGACTAGTCCATGAAAATTGGGCAGGGAAACATGGTTAATATTCTTCATCCTATCCTCATTATCGTGAAATTCTATAATGGGAGAATCATATATGGTGGGTTTCTCCTAGGTTTCCCCATATTCCATTGATTGATCATCATCTACCATCTCTTCCTTCTCCTCGGTTGTATCATGTATAATGTATCCAAAGAGAACTTGTATTCGTATTCTCATATACTAGTAAGGTGAGGCTGTTTCAAGATTTTCAGGATTTCCTTCCTCCTCTCTTCTATGGTTTCTATTTGATACAAATCAACCAAACCCATCTCTAGCTCTAGGAATTCATCCTAAGGTGAGGGATGTTTTTCTATGTTTTTAGGATTCATCCTCTCTCTCTCTCTCTCTCTCTCTCTATATATATATATATATATTACAAGGAACATTTCTCCGAAAACCCTCAGGTACTTCCCCATTTATTTTAGGATGGTACCCAAGGTAAACCACCGACCTTGACTATGGAGCCTAACCATGTGGAGACATCAAGTGAGGGCTTGGCATAGCCACCTAGGGATTTGAATTAGAAACGTTCTACAAGCATAAACAACTCTCAACCACTTGAGCTAACCCACTGGGATATATATATATATATATATATATATATATATATATAAGATGGAACATTTATC